>CAWVNZ010001121.1:0-329000 GCA_963930735.1 Dioctria linearis
AGGCAATCCCTGGCGCAATTACAATTTGCTACAGTTGAAAATTACTTTTTGAATAATTTACTATAGAAAAGGCAATCCCTGGCGTAATTAAAATTTGCGACAGTTGAAAATAATTTTTTGAATAATTTACTATATGAAAGGCAATCCATGGCGTAATTAAAATTTGCGACAGTAGAAAATTATTTTTTGAATAATTTACTATAGAAAAGGCAATCCCTGGCGCAATTAAAATTTGCGACAGTAAAAAATTATTTTTTGAATAATTTACTATAGAAAAGGCAATCCCTTGCGCAATTAAAATTTGCGACAGTAAAAAATTATTTTTTGAATAATTTACTATAGAAAAGGCAATCCCTGGGATATTTAAAATTTGCGACAGTAGAAAATTATTTTTTGAATAATTTACTATAGAAAAGGCAATCCCTGGGATATTTAAAATTTGCGACAGTAGAAAATTATTTTTTGAATAATTTACTATAGAAAAGGCAATCCCTGGCGCACTTAAAATTTGCGACAGTAAAAAATTATTTTGTGAATAATTTACTATAGAAAAGGCAATCCCTGGCGTATTTAAAATTTGCGACAGTAAGAAATTAATTTGTGAGAAATTTACTATAGAAAAGGCAATCCCTGGCGCAATTAAAATTTGCGACAGTAAAAAATTATTTTTTGAAAAATTTACTATAGAAAAGGCAATCCCTGGCGCAATTAAAATTTGCGACAGTAAAAAATTATTTTTTGAATAATTTACTATAGAAAAGGCAATTCCTGGCGTATTTAAAATTTGCGACAGTAAGAAATTAATTTGTGAGAAATTTACTATAGAAAAGGCAATCCCTGACGCAATTAAAATTTGCGACAGTAAAAAATTATTTTTTGCAAAATTTACTATAGAAAAGGCAATCCCTGGCGCACTTAAAATTTGCGACAGTATAAAATTATTTTTTGAATAATTTACTATAGAAAAGGCAATCCCTGGCGTATTTAAAATTTGCGACAGTAAAAAATTATTTTTTGAATAATTTACTATAGAAAAGGCAATCCCTGGCGTAATTAAAATTTGCGACAGTAAAAAAATTATTTTTTGAATAATTTACTATAGAAAAGGCAATCCCTGGCGCACTTAAAATTTGCGACAGTATAAAATTATTTTTTGAATAATTTACGATAGAAAAGGCAATCCCTGGCGTAATTAAAATTTGCGACAGCAAAAAATTATTTTTTGAATAATATACTATAGAAAAGGCAATCCCTGGCGTAATTAAAATTTGCGACAGTATAAAATTATTTTTTGAATAATTTACTATATAAAAGGCAATCCCTGGCGTAATTAAAATTTGCGACAGTAGAAAATTATTTTTTGAATAATTTACTATAGAAAAGGCAATCCCTGGCGCAATTAAAATTTGCGACAGTAGAAAATTATTTTTTGAATAATTTACTATAGAAAAGGCAATCCCTGGCGTAATTAAAATTTGCGACAGTAGAAAATTATTTTTTGAATAATTTACTATAGAAAAGGCAATCCCTGGCGTAATTAAAATTTGCGACAGTAGAAAATAATTTTTTGAATAATTTACTATAGAAAAGGCAATCCCTGGGATATTTAAAATTTGCGACAGTAGAAAATTATTTTTTGAATAATTTACTATAGAAAAGGCAATCCCTGGCGTAATTAAAATTTGCGACAGTAGAAAATTATTTTTTGAATAATTTACTATAGAAAAGGCAATCCCTGGCGGATTTGAAATTTTCGACAGTAAAAAATTATTTTTTGAATAATTTACTATAGAAAAGGCAATCCCTGGCGCAATTACAATTTGCGACAGTAAAAAATTATTTTTGAAAAATTTACTGTAGAAAGGCAATTCCTGGCGCACTTAAAATTTGCGACAGTATAAAATTATTTTTTGAATAATTTACTATAAAAAGGCAATCCCTGGCGTATTTAAAATTTGCGACAGTAAAAAATTATTTTTTGAATAATTTACTATAGAAAAGGCAATACCTGGCGTAATTAAAATTTGCGACAGTAAAAAATTATTTTTTGAATAATTTACTATAGAAAAGGCAATCCCTGGCGCACTTAAAATTTGCGACAGTATAAAATTATTTTTTGAATAATTTACTATAGAAAAGGCAATCCCTGGCGTAATTAAAATTTGCGACAGTAAAAAATTATTTTTTGAATAATTTACTATAGAAAAGGCAATCCCTGGCGTAATTAAAATTTGCGACAGTATAAAATTATTTTTTGAATAATTTACTATATAAAAGCCAATCCCTGGCGTAATTAAAATTTGCGACAGTAGAAAATTATTTTTTGAATAATTTACTATAGAAAAGGCAATCCCTGGCGCAATTAAAATTTGCGACAGTAAAAAATTATTTTTTTGCAAATTTACTATAGAAAAGGCAATCCCTGGCGTAATTAAAATTTGCGACAGTATAAAATTATTTTTTGAATAATTTACTATAGAAAAGGCAATCCCTGGCGTAATTAAAATTTGCGACAGTAGAAAATTATTTTTTGAATAATTTACTATAGAAAAGGCAATCCCTGGCGTAATTAAAATTTGCGACAGTTAGAAAATTATTTTTTGAATAATTTACTATAGAAAAGGCAATCCCTGGTGTATTTAAAATTTGCGACAGTATGAAATTAATTTTTGAAAAATTTACTATATAAAAGGCAATCCCTGGCGCACTTAAAATTTGCGACAGTAGAAAATTATTTTTTGCAAAATTTACTATAGAAAAGGCAATCCCTGGCGCAATTAAAATTTGCGACAGTAAAAAATTATTTTTTGAATAATTTACTATAGAAAAGGCAATCCCTGCCGTATTTAAAATTTGCGACAGTATAAAATTATTTTTTGAATAATTTACTATAGAAAAGGCAATCCCTGGCGCACTTAAAATTTGCGACAGTAGAAAATTATTTTTTGAATAATTTACTATAGAAAAGGCAATCCCTGGCGCAATTAAAATTTGCGACAGTAGAAAATTAATTTTTGAAAAATTTACTATATAAAAGGCAATCCCTGGCGTAATTAAAATTTGCGACAGTAGAAAATTATTTTTTGAATAATTTACTGTAGAAAAGGCAATCCCTGGCGCAATTAGAACTTGCGATAGTAAAAAATTATTTTTTGAATAATTTACTATAGAAAAGGCAATCCCTGGCGTAATTAAAATTTGCGACAGTTGAAAATTATTTTTTGCAAAATTTACTATAGAAAAGGCAATCCCTGGCGCACTTAAAATTTGCGACAGTAAAAAATTATTTTTTGAATAATTTACTATAGAAAAGGCAATCCCTGGCGTAATTAAAATTTGCGACAGTAGAAAATTATTTTTTGAATAATTTACTATAGAAAAGGCAATCCCTGGCGCAATTAAAATTAGCGACAGTAGAAAAATATTTTTTGAATAATTTACTATAGAAAAGGCAATCCCTGGCGCACTTAAAATTTGCGACAGTAGAAAACTATTTTTTGCAAAATTTACTATAGAAAAGGCAATCCCTGGCGCAATTACAATTTGCGACAGTAAAAAATTATTTTTTGAATAATTTACTATAGAAAAGGCAATCCCTGGCGTAATTAAAATTTGCGACAGTATAAAATTATTTTTTGAATAATTTACTATAGAAAAGGCAATCCCTGTCGTAATTAAAATTTGCGACAGTAGAAAATTATTTTTTGAATAATTTACTATAGAAAAGGCAATCCCTGGCGTAATTAAAATTTGCGACAATAAAAAATTATTTTGTGAGAAATTTACAATAGAAAGGCAATCCTTGGCGCAATTAAAATTTGCGACAGTAAAAAATTATTTTTTGAATAATTTACTGTAGAAAAGGCAATCCCTGGCGTAATTAAAATTTGCGACAGTATAAAATTATTTTTTGAATAATTTACTACAGAAAAGGCAATCCCTGGCGTAATTAAAATTTGCGACAGTAGAAAATTATTTTTTGAATAATTTACTATAGAAAAGGCAATCCCTGGCGTAATTAAAATTTGCGACAGTAAAAAATTATTTTGTGAGAAATTTACTATAGAAAAGGCAATCCCTGGCGCAATTAAAATTTGCGACAGTAAAAAAATTATTTTTTGAATAATTTACTGTAGAAAAGGCAATCCCTGGCGTAATTAAAATTTGCGACAGTAGAAAATTATTTTTCGAATAATTTACTATAGAAAAGGCATTCCCTGGCGCAATTAAAATTTGCGACAGTATAAAATTATTTTTTGAATAATTTACTGTAGAAAAGGCAATCCCTGGCGCAATTAAAATTTGCGACAGTAAAAAATTATTTTTTGAATAATTTACTATAGAAAAGGCAATCCCTGGCGTAATTAAAACTTGCGATAGTAAAAAATTATTTTTTGAATAATTTACTATAGAAAAGGCAATCCCTGGCGTAATTAAAATTTGCGACAGTATAAAATTATTTTTTGAATAATTTACTATAGAAAAGGCAATCCCTGGCGAAATTAAAATTTTCGACAGTTGAAAATTATTTTTTGCAAAATTTACTATAGAAAAGGCAATCCCTGGCGCACTTAAAATTTGCGACAGTAAAAAATTATTTTTTGAATAATTTACTATAGAAAAGGCAATCCCTGGCGCAATTAAAATTTGCGACAGTAAAAAATTATTTTTTGAATAATTTACTATAGAAAAGGCAATCCCTGGCGCACTTAAAATTTGCGACAGTAGAAAATTATTTTTTGCAAAATTTACTATAGAAAAGGCAATCCCTGGCGCAATTAAAATTTGCGACAGTAAAAAATTATTTTTGAATAATTTACTATAGAAAAGGCAATCCCTGGCGTAATTAAAATTTGCGACAGTATAAAATTATTTTTTGAATAATTTACTATAGAAAAGGCAATCCCTGACGTAATTAAAATTTGCGACAGTAGAAAATTATTTTTTGAATAATTTACTATAGAAAAGGCAATCCCTGGCGTAATTAAAATTTGCGACAGTAAAAAATTATTTTGTGAGAAATTTACTATAGAAAAGGCAATCCCTGGCGCAATTAAAATTTGCGAAAGTAAAAAATTATTTTTTGAATATTTTACTATAGAAAAGGCAATCCCTGGCGTATTTAAAATTTGCGACAGTATAAAATTATTTTTTGAATAATTTACTATAGAAAAGGCAATCCCTGGCGCACTTAAAATTTGCGACAATAGAAAATTATTTTTTGAGTAATTTACTATAGAAAAGGCAATCCCTGGCGCAATTAAAATATAGAAAATTATTTTTTGAATAATTTACTATAGAAAAGGCAATCCCTGGCGTAATTAAAATTTGCGACAGTAAAAAATTATTTTGTGAGAAATTTACTATAGAAAAGGCAATCCCTGGCGCAATTAAAATTTGCGAAAGTAAAAAATTATTTTTTGAATATTTTACTATAGAAAAGGCAATCCCTGGCGTATTTAAAATTTGCGACAGTATAAAATTATTTTTTGAATAATTTACTATAGAAAAGGCAATCCCTGGCGCACTTAAAATTTGCGACAATAGAAAATTATTTTTTGAGTAATTTACTATAGAAAAGGCAATCCCTGGCGCAATTAAAATTTGCGACAGTAGAAAATAATTTTTGAAAAATTTACTATATAAAAGGCAATCCCTGGCGTAATTAAAATTTGCGACAGTAGAAAATTATTTTTTGAATAATTTACTGTAGAAAAGGCAATCCCTGGCGCAATTAAAACTTGCGATAGTAAAAAATTATTTTTTGAATAATTTACTATAGAAAAGGCAATCCTTGGCGTAAATAAAATTTGCGACAGTAGAAAATAATTTTTTGAATAATTTACTATAGAAAAGGCAATCCCTGGCGCAATTAAAATTTGCGACAGTAGAAAATTATTTTTTGAATAATTTACTATAGAAAAGGAAATCCCTGGCGCACTTAAAATTTGCGACAGTAGAAAATTATTTTTTGCAAAATTTACTAGAGAAAAGGCAATCACTGGCGCAATTAAAATTTGCGACAGTAAAAAATTATTTTTTTAATAATTTACTATAGGAAAGGCAATCCCTGGCGTAATTAAAATTTGCGACAGTATAAAATTATTTTTTGAATAATTTACTATATAAAAGGCAATTTCTGGCGTAATTAAAATTTGCGACATTGGAAAATTATTTTTTGAATAATTTACTATAGAAAAGGCAATCCCTGGCGTAATTAAAATTTGCGACAGTAAAAAATTATTTTGTGAGAAATTTACTATAGAAAAGGCAATCCCTGGCGCAATTAAAATTTGCGACAGTAAAAATTATTTTTTGAATAATTTACTATAGAAAAGGCAATCCCTGGCGTAATTAAAATTTGCGACAGTAGAAAAATGTTTTTTGAATAATTTACTATAGAAAAGGCAATCTCTGGCGCAATTAAAATTTGCGACAGTATAAAATTATTTTTTGAATAATTTACTATAGAAAAGGCAATCCCTGGCGCAATTAAAATTTGCGACAGTAAAAAATTATTTTTTGAATAATTTACTATAGAAAAGGCAATCCCTGGCGCAATTAAAATTTGCGACAGTAAAAAATTATTTTTTGAATAATTTACTATAGAAAAGGCAATCCCTGGCGTAAATAAAATTTGCGACAGTAGAAAATAATTTTTTGAATAATTTACTATAGAAAAGGCAATCCCTGGCGCAATTAAAATTTGCGACAGTAAAAAATTATTTTTTAATAATTTACTATAGGAAAGGCAATCCCTGGCGTAATTAAAATTTGCGACAGTAAAAAATTATTTTTTGAATAATTTACTATAGAAAAGGCAACCCCTGGCGTAAATAAAATTTGCGACAGTAGAAAATAATTTTTTGAATAATTTACTATAGAAAAGGCAATCCCTGGCGCAATTAAAATTTGCGACAGTAGAAAATTATTTTTTGAATAATTTACTATAGAAAAGGAAATCCCTGGCGCACTTAAAATTTGCGACAGTAGAAAATTATTTTTTGCAAAATTTACTAGAGAAAAGGCAATCCCTGGCGCAATTAAAATTTGCGACAGTAAAAAATTATTTTTTTAATAATTTACTATAGGAAAGGCAATCCCTGGCGTAATTAAAATTTGCGACAGTATAAAATTATTTTTTGAATAATTTACTATAGAAAAGGCAATCCCTGGCGTAATTAAAATTTGCGACAATAAAAAATTATTTTGTGAGAAATTTACAATAGAAAGGCAATCCTTGGCGCAATTAAAATTTGCGACAGTAAAAAATTATTTTTTGAATAATTTACTGTAGAAAAGGCAATCCCTGGCGTAATTAAAATTTGCGACAGTTGAAAATTATTTTTTGAATAATTTACTATAGAAAAGGCAATCCCTCGGATATTTAAAATTTGCGACAGTAAAAAATTATTTTTTGAATAATTTACTATAGAAAAGGCAATCCCTGGCGTAATTAAAATTTGCGACAGTATAAAATTATTTTTTGAATAATTTACTATAGAAAAGGCAATCCCTGTCGTAATTAAAATTTGCGACAGTAGAAAATTATTTTTTGAATAATTTACTATAGAAAAGGCAATCCCTGGCGTAATTAAAATTTGCGACAATAAAAAATTATTTTGTGAGAAATTTACAATAGAAAGGCAATCCTTGGCGCAATTAAAATTTGCGACAGTAAAAAATTATTTTTTGAATAATTTACTGTAGAAAAGGCAATCCCTGGCGTAATTAAAATTTGCGACAGTATAAAATTATTTTTTGAATAATTTACTACAGAAAAGGCAATCCCTGGCGTAATTAAAATTTGCGACAGTAGAAAATTATTTTTTGAATAATTTACTATAGAAAAGGCAATCCCTGGCGTAATTAAAATTTGCGACAGTAAAAAATTATTTTGTGAGAAATTTACTATAGAAAAGGCAATCCCTGGCGCAATTAAAATTTGCGACAGTAAAAAATTATTTTTTGAATAATTTACTGTAGAAAAGGCAATCCCTGGCGTAATTAAAATTTGCGACAGTAGAAAATTATTTTTCGAATAATTTACTATAGAAAAGGCATTCCCTGGCGCAATTAAAATTTGCGACAGTATAAAATTATTTTTTGAATAATTTACTGTAGAAAAGGCAATCCTGGCGCAATTAAAATTTGCGACAGTAAAAAATTATTTTTTGAATAATTTACTATAGAAAAGGCAATCCCTGGCGTAATTAAAACTTGCGATAGTAAAAAATTATTTTTTGAATAATTTACTATAGAAAAGGCAATCCCTGGCGTAATTAAAATTTGCGACAGTATAAAATTATTTTTTGAATAATTTACTATAGAAAAGGCAATCCCTGGCGAAATTAAAATTTTCGACAGTTGAAAATTATTTTTTGCAAAATTTACTATAGAAAAGGCAATCCCTGGCGCACTTAAAATTTGCGACAGTAAAAAATTATTTTTTGAATAATTTACTATAGAAAAGGCAATCCCTGGCGCAATTAAAATTTGCGACAGTAAAAAATTATTTTTTGAATAATTTACTATAGAAAAGGCAATCCCTGGCGCACTTAAAATTTGCGACAGTAGAAAATTATTTTTTGCAAAATTTACTATAGAAAAGGCAATCCCTGGCGCAATTAAAATTTGCGACAGTAAAAAATTATTTTTTGAATAATTTACTATAGAAAAGGCAATCCCTGGCGTAATTAAAATTTGCGACAGTATAAAATTATTTTTTGAATAATTTACTATAGAAAAGGCAATCCCTGACGTAATTAAAATTTGCGACAGTAGAAAATTATTTTTTGAATAATTTACTATAGAAAAGGCAATCCCTGGCGTAATTAAAATTTGCGACAGTAAAAAATTATTTTGTGAGAAATTTACTATAGAAAAGGCAATCCCTGGCGCAATTAAAATTTGCGAAAGTAAAAAATTATTTTTTGAATATTTTACTATAGAAAAGGCAATCCCTGGCGTATTTAAAATTTGCGACAGTATAAAATTATTTTTTGAATAATTTACTATAGAAAAGGCAATCCCTGGCGCACTTAAAATTTGCGACAATAGAAAATTATTTTTTGAGTAATTTACTATAGAAAAGGCAATCCCTGGCGCAATTAAAATATAGAAAATTATTTTTTGAATAATTTACTATAGAAAAGGCAATCCCTGGCGTAATTAAAATTTGCGACAGTAAAAAATTATTTTGTGAGAAATTTACTATAGAAAAGGCAATCCCTGGCGCAATTAAAATTTGCGAAAGTAAAAAATTATTTTTTGAATATTTTACTATAGAAAAGGCAATCCCTGGCGTATTTAAAATTTGCGACAGTATAAAATTATTTTTTGAATAATTTACTATAGAAAAGGCAATCCCTGGCGCACTTAAAATTTGCGACAATAGAAAATTATTTTTTGAGTAATTTACTATAGAAAAGGCAATCCCTGGCGCAATTAAAATTTGCGACAGTAGAAAATAATTTTTGAAAAATTTACTATATAAAAGGCAATCCCTGGCGTAATTAAAATTTGCGACAGTAGAAAATTATTTTTTGAATAATTTACTGTAGAAAAGGCAATCCCTGGCGCAATTAAAACTTGCGATAGTAAAAAATTATTTTTTGAATAATTTACTATAGAAAAGGCAATCCTTGGCGTAAATAAAATTTGCGACAGTAGAAAATAATTTTTTGAATAATTTACTATAGAAAAGGCAATCCCTGGCGCAATTAAAATTTGCGACAGTAGAAAATTATTTTTTGAATAATTTACTATAGAAAAGGAAATCCCTGGCGCACTTAAAATTTGCGACAGTAGAAAATTATTTTTTGCAAAATTTACTAGAGAAAAGGCAATCACTGGCGCAATTAAAATTTGCGACAGTAAAAAATTATTTTTTTAATAATTTACTATAGGAAAGGCAATCCCTGGCGTAATTAAAATTTGCGACAGTATAAAATTATTTTTTGAATAATTTACTATATAAAAGGCAATTTCTGGCGTAATTAAAATTTGCGACATTGGAAAATTATTTTTTGAATAATTTACTATAGAAAAGGCAATCCCTGGCGTAATTAAAATTTGCGACAGTAAAAAATTATTTTGTGAGAAATTTACTATAGAAAAGGCAATCCCTGGCGCAATTAAAATTTGCGACAGTAAAAAATTATTTTTTGAATAATTTACTATAGAAAAGGCAATCCCTGGCGTAATTAAAATTTGCGACAGTAGAAAAATGTTTTTTGAATAATTTACTATAGAAAAGGCAATCTCTGGCGCAATTAAAATTTGCGACAGTATAAAATTATTTTTTGAATAATTTACTATAGAAAAGGCAATCCCTGGCGCAATTAAAATTTGCGACAGTAAAAAATTATTTTTTGAATAATTTACTATAGAAAAGGCAATCCCTGGCGCAATTAAAATTTGCGACAGTAAAAAATTATTTTTTGAATAATTTACTATAGAAAAGGCAATCCCTGGCGTAAATAAAATTTGCGACAGTAGAAAATAATTTTTTGAATAATTTACTATAGAAAAGGCAATCCCTGGCGCAATTAAAATTTGCGACAGTAAAAAATTATTTTTTTAATAATTTACTATAGGAAAGGCAATCCCTGGCGTAATTAAAATTTGCGACAGTAAAAAATTATTTTTTGAATAATTTACTATAGAAAAGGCAACCCCTGGCGTAAATAAAATTTGCGACAGTAGAAAATAATTTTTTGAATAATTTACTATAGAAAAGGCAATCCCTGGCGCAATTAAAATTTGCGACAGTAGAAAATTATTTTTTGAATAATTTACTATAGAAAAGGAAATCCCTGGCGCACTTAAAATTTGCGACAGTAGAAAATTATTTTTTGCAAAATTTACTAGAGAAAAGGCAATCCCTGGCGCAATTAAAATTTGCGACAGTAAAAAATTATTTTTTTAATAATTTACTATAGGAAAGGCAATCCCTGGCGTAATTAAAATTTGCGACAGTATAAAATTATTTTTTGAATAATTTACTATAGAAAAGGCAATCCCTGGCGTAATTAAAATTTGCGACAGTAGAAAATTATTTTTTGAATAATTTACTATAGAAAAGGCAATCCCTGGCGCAATTAAAATTTGCGACAGTAAAAAATAATTTTTTTAATAATTTACTATAGGAAAGGCAATCCCTGGCGTAATTAAAATTTGCGACAGTAAAAAATTATTTTTTGAATAATTTACTATAGAAAAGGCAATCCCTGGCGCAATTAAAATTTGCGACAGTAAAAAATTATTTTTTGAATATTTTTTCTATAGAAAAGGCAATCCCTGGCGTATTTAAAATTTGCGACAGTATAAAATTATTTTTTGAATAATTTACTATAGAAAAGGCAATCCCTGGCGCACTTAAAATTTGCGACAATAGAAAATTATTTTTTGAGTAATTTACTATAGAAAAGGCAATCCCTGGCGCAATTAAAATTTGCGACAGTAAAAAATTATTTTTTGCAAAATTTACTATATAAAAGGCAATCCCTGGCGCACTTAAAATTTGCGACAGTAAAAAATTATTTTTTGAATTATTTACTATAGAAAAGGCAGTCCCTGGCGTAATTACAATCTGCGACAGTTGAAAATTATTTTTTGAATAATTTACTATAGAAAAGGCAATCCCTGGCGTAATTAAAATTTGCGACAGTTGAAAATTATTTTTTGCAAAATTTACTATAGAAAAGGCAATCCCTGGCGCAATTAAAATTTGCGACAGTAAAAAATTATTTTTTGAATAATTTACTATAGAAGAGGCAATCCCTGGCGCAATTAAAATTTGCGACAGTAAAAAATTATTTTTTGAATAATTTACTATATAAAAGGCAATCCCAAAATTTGCGACAGTAGAAAATTATTTTTTGAATGATTTACTGTAGAAAAGGCAATCCCTGGCGCAATTAAAATTTGCGACAGTAAAAAATTATTTTTTGAATAATTTACTATAGAAAAGGCAATCCCTGGGATATTTAAAATTTGCGACAGTAGAAAATTATTTTTTGAATAATTTACTATAGAAAAGGCAATCCCTGGGATATTTAAAATTTGCGACAGTAGAAAATTATTTTTTGAATAATTTACTATAGAAAAGGCAATCCCTGGCGTAATTAAAATTTGCGACAGTAGAAAATTATTTTTTGAATAATTTACTATAGAAAAGGCAATCCCTGGCGGATTTGAAATTTGCGACAATAAAAAATTATTTTTTGAATAATTTACTATAGAAAAGGCAATCCCTGGCGTAATTAAAATTTGCGACAGTAGAAAATTATTTTTTGAATAATTTACTATAGAAAAGGCAATCCCTGGCGTAATTAAAATTTTCGACAGTAAAAAATTAATATTTTGAAAAATTTACTGTAGAAAAGGCAATCCCTGGCGCAATTAAAATTTGCGATAGTAAAAAATTATTTTTTGAATAATTTACTATAGAAAAGCAATCCCTGGCGCAATTAAAATTTTCGACAGTAAAAAAATATTTTTTGAATAATTTACTATAGAAAAGGCAATCCCTGGCGTAATTAAAATTTGCGACAGTTGAAAGTTATTTTTTGAATAATTTACTATAGAAAAGGCAATCCCTGGCGCAATTAAAATTTGCGACAGTAAAAAATTATTTTTTGCAAAATTTACTATAGAAAAGGCAATCCCTGGCGCACTTAAAATTTGCGACAGTAAAAAATTATTTTTTGAATAATTTACTATAGAAAAGGCAGTCCCTGGGGCAATTACAATTTGCGACAGTTGAAAATTATTTTTTGAATAATTTACTATAGAAAAGGCAATCCCTGGCGTAATTAAAATTTGCGACAGTTGAAAATTATTTTTTGAATAATTTACTATATAAAAGGCAATCCCTGGCGTAATTAAAATTTGCGACAGTAGAAAATTATTTTTTGAATAATTTACTATAGAAAAGGCAATCCCTGGCGCAATTAAAATTTGCGACAGTAAAAAATTATTTTTTGAATAATTTACTATAGAAAAGGCAATCCCTTGCGCAATTAAAATTTGCGACAGTAAAAAATTATTTTTTGAATAATTTACTATATAAAAGGCAATCCCTGGCGTAATTAAAATTTGCGACAGTAGAAAATTATTTTTTGAATAATTTACTGTAGAAAAGGCAATCCCTGGCGCAATTAAAATATGCGACAGTAAAAAATTATTTTTTGCAAAATTTACTATAGAAAAGGCAATCCCTGGCGCACTTAAAATTTGCGACAGTAGAAAATTATTTTTTGAATAATTTACTATAGAAAAGGCAATCCCTGGCGCACTTAAAATTTGCGACAGTAGAAAATTATTTTTTGAATAATTTACTATAGAAAAGGCAATCCCTGGCGTAATTAAAATTTGCGACAGTTGAAAATTATTTTTTGAATAATTTACTATAGAAAAGGCAATCCCTGGCGCAATTAAAATTTGCGACAGTAAAAAATTATTTTTTGCAAAATTTACTATAGAAAAGGCAATCCCTGGCGTATTTAAAATTTGCGACAGTATAAAATTATTTTTTGAAAAATTTACTGTAGAAAAGGCAATCGCTGGCGTAATCGAAATTTGCGACAGTAAGAAATTAATTTGTGAGAAATTTACTATAGAAAAGGCAATCCCTGGCGCAATTAAAATTTGCGACAGTAAAAAATTATTTTTTGCAAAATTTACTATAGAAATGGCAATCCCTGGCGCACTTAAAATTTGCGACAGTAAAAAATTATTTTTTGAATAATTTACTATAGAAAAGGCAATCCCTGGCGCAATTACAATTTGCGACAGTTGAAAATTATTTTTTGAATAATTTACTATAGCAAAGGCAATCCCTGGCGCAATTAAAATTTGCGACAGTAAAAAATTATTTTTTGAATAATTTACTATATAAAAGGCAATCCCTGGCGTAATTAAAGTTTGCGACAATAGAAAATTATTTTTTGAATAATTTACTATAGAAAAGGCAATCCCTGGCGCAATTAAAATTTGCGACAGTAAAAAATTTTTTTTTGAATAATTTACTATAGAAAAGGCAATCCCTGGGATATTTAAAATTTGCGACAGTAGAAAATTATTTTTTGAATAATTTACTATAGAAAAGGCAATCCCTGGGATATTTAAAATTTGCGACAGTAGAAAATTATTTTTTGAATAATTTACTATAGAAAAGGCAATCCCTGGGATATTTAAAATTTGCGACAGTAGAAAATTATTTTTTGAATAATTTACTATAGAAAAGGCAATCCCTGGCGCAATTAAAATTTGCGACAGTAAAAAATTATTTTTTGAATAATTTACTATAGAAAAGGCAATCCCTGGGATATTTAAAATTTGCGACAGTAGAAAATTATTTTTTGATTAATTTACTATAGAAAAGGCAATCCCTGGGATATTTAAAATTTGCGACAGTAGAAAATTATTTTTTGAATAATTTACTATAGAAAAGGCAATCCCTGGCGTAATTAAAATTTGCGACAGTAGAAAATTATTTTTTGAATAATTTACTATAGAAAAGGCAATCCCTGGCGGATTTGAAATTTGCGACAATAAAAAATTATTTTTTGAATAATTTACTATAGAAAAGGCAATCCCTGGCGTAATTAAAATTTGCGACAGTAGAAAATTATTTTTTGAATAATTTACTATAGAAAAGGCAATCCCTGGCGTAATTAAAATTTTCGACAGTAAAAAATTAATATTTTGAAAAATTTACTGTAGAAAAGGCAATCCCTGGCGCAATTAAAATTTCCGATAGTAAAAAATTATTTTTTGAATAATTTACTATAGAAAAGCAATCCCTGGCGCAATTAAAATTTTCGACAGTAAAAAAATATTTTTTGAATAATTTACTATAGAAAAGGCAATCCCTGGCGTAATTAAAATTTGCGACAGTTGAAAGTTATTTTTTGAATAATTTACTATAGAAAAGGCAATCCCTGGCGCAATTAAAATTTGCGACAGTAAAAATTATTTTTTGCAAAATTTACTATAGAAAAGGCAATCCCTGGCGCACTTAAAATTTGCGACAGTAAAAATTATTTTTTGAATAATTTACTATAGAAAAGGCAGTCCCTGGGGCAATTACAATTTGCGACAGTTGAAAATTATTTTTTGAATAATTTACTATAGAAAAGGCAATCCCTGGCGTAATTAAAATTTGCGACAGTTGAAAGTTATTTTTTGAATAATTTACTATAGAAAAGGCAATCCCTGGCGCAATTAAAATTTGCGACAGTAAAAAATTATTTTTTGCAAAATTTACTATAGAAAAGGCAATCCCTGGCGCACTTAAAATTTGCGACAGTAAAAAATTATTTTTTGAATAATTTACTATAGAAAAGGCAGTCCCTGGGGCAATTACAATTTGCGACAGTTGAAAATTATTTTTTGAATAATTTACTATAGAAAAGGCAATCCCTGGCGTAATTAAAATTTGCGACAGTTGAAAATTATTTTTTGAATAATTTACTATATAAAAGGCAATCCCTGGCGTAATTAAAATTTGCGACAGTAGAAAATTATTTTTTGAATAATTTACTATAGAAAAGGCAATCCCTGGCGCAATTAAAATTTGCGACAGTAAAAAATTATTTTTTGAATAATTTACTATAGAAAAGGCAATCCCTGGGATATTTAAAATTTGCGACAGTAGAAAATTATTTTTTGAATAATTTACTATAGAAAAGGCAATCCCTGGGATATTTAAAATTTGCGACAGTAGAAAATTATTTTTTGAATAATTTACTATAGAAAAGGCAATCCCTGGCGTAATTAAAATTTGCGACAGTAGAAAATTATTTTTTGAATAATTTACTATAGAAAAGGCAATCCCTGGCGGATTTGAAATTTGCGACAATAAAAAATTATTTTTTGAATAATTTACTATAGAAAAGGCAATCCCTGGCGTAATTAAAATTTGCGACAGTAGAAAATTATTTTTTGAATAATTTACTATTGAAAAGGCAATCCCTGGCGTAATTAAAATTTTCGACAGTAAAAAATTAATATTTTGAAAAATTTACTGTAGAAAAGGCAATCCCTGGCGCAATTAAAATTTGCGATAGAAAAAAATTATTTTTTGAATAATTTACTATAGAAAAGCAATCCCTGGCGCAATTAAAATTTTCGACAGTAAAAAAATATTTTTTGAATAATTTACTATAGAAAAGGCAATCCCTGGCGTAATTAAAATTTGCGACAGTTGAAAGTTATTTTTTGAATAATTTACTATAGAAAAGGCAATCCCTGGCGCAATTAAAATTTGCGACAGTAAAAAATTATTTTTTGCAAAATATACTATAGAAAAGGCAATCCCTGGCGCACTTAAAATTTGCGACAGTAAAAAATTATTTTTTGAATAATTTACTATAGAAAAGGCAGTCCCTGGGGCAATTACAATTTGCGACAGTTGAAAATTATTTTTTGAATAATTTACTATAGAAAAGGCAATCCCTAGCGTAATTAAAATTTGCGACAGTTGAAAATTATTTTTTGAATAATTTACTATATAAAAGGCAATCCCTGGCGTAATTAAAATTTGCGACAGTAGAAAATTATTTTTTGAATAATTTACTATAGAAAAGGCAATCCCTGGCGCAATTAAAATTTGCGACAGTAAAAAATTATTTTTTGAATAATTTACTATAGAAAAGGCAATCCCTGGCGCAATTAAAATTTGCGACAGTAAAAAATTATTTTTTGAATAATTTACTATATAAAAGGCAATCCCTGGCGTAATTAAAATTTGCGACAGTAGAAAATTATTTTTTGAATAATTTACTGTAGAAAAGGCAATCCCTGGCGCAATTAAAATATGCGACAGTAAAAAATTATTTTTTGCAAAATTTACTATAGAAAAGGCAATCCCTGGCGCACTTAAAATTTGCGACAGTAGAAAATTATTTTTTGAATAATTTACTATAGAAAAGGCAATCCCTGGCGCACTTAAAATTTGCGACAGTAGAAAATTATTTTTTGAATAATTTACTATAGAAAAGGCAATCCCTGGCGTAATTAAAATTTGCGACAGTTGAAAATTATTTTTTGAATAATTTACTATATAAAAGGCAATCCCTGGCGCAATTAAAATTTGCGACAGTAAAAAATTATTTTTTACAAAATTTACTATAGAAACGGCAATCCCTGGCGTATTTAAAATTTCCGACAGTATAAAATTATTTTTTGAAAAATTTACTGTAGAAAAGGCAATCGCTGGCGTAATTGAAATTTGCGACAGTAAGAAATTAATTTGTGAGAAATTTACTATAGAAAAGGCAATTCCTGGCGCAATTAAAATTTGCGACAGTAAAAAATTATTTTTTGCAAAATTTACTATAGAAATGGCAATCCCTGGCGCACTTAAAATTTGCGACAGTAAAAAATTATTTTTTGAATAATTTACTATAGAAAAGGCAATCCCTGGCGCAATTACAATTTGCGACAGTTGAAAATTATTTTTTGAATAATTTACTATAGCAAAGGCAATCCCTGGCGTAATTAAAATTTGCGACAGTTGAAAATTATTTTTTGAATAATTTACTATATAAAAGGCAATCCCTGGCGTAATTAAAGTTTGCGACAATAGAAAATTATTTTTTGAATAATTTACTATAGAAAAGGCAATCCCTGGCGCAATTAAAATTTGCGACAGTAAAAAATTATTTTTTGAATAATTTACTATAGAAAAGGCAATCCCTAGCGCAATTAAAATTTGCGACAGTAAAAAATTATTTTTTGAATAATTTACTATATAAAAGGCAATCCCTGGCGTAATTAAAATTTGCGACAGTAGAAAATAATTTTTTAATAATTTACTGTAGAAAAGGCAATCCCTGGCGCAATTAAAATTTGCGACAGTAAAAAATTATTTTTTGCAGAATTTACTATAGAAAAGGCAATCCCTGGTGCACTTAAAATTTGCGACAGTAGAAAATTATTTTTTGAATAATTTACTATAGAAAAGGCAATCCCTGGCGCAATTAAAATTTGCGACAGTAGAAAATTATTTTTTGAATAATTTACTATAGAAAAGGCAATCCCTGGCGTAATTAAAATTTGCGACAGTAGAAAACTATTTTTTGAATAATTTACTATAGAAAAGGCAATCCCTGGCGTATTTAAAATTTGCGACAGTATAAAATTATTTTTGAAAAATTTACTATAGAAAAGGCAATCCCTGGCGCACTTAAAATTTGCGACAGTAGAAAAGTATTTTTGAAAAATTTACTATTGAAAAGGCAATCCCTGGCGCACTTATAATTTGCGACAGTAGAAAATTATTTTTTGAATAATTTACTATAGAAAAGGCAATCCCTGGCGCAATTACAATTTGCGACAGTAAAAGTTTTTTTTTTGAAAAATTTACTGTAGAAAAGGCAATCCCTGGCGCAATTAAAATTTGCGACAGTAGAAAATTATTTCTTGAATAATTTACTATAGAAAAGGCAATCCCTGGCGTAATTAAAATTTGCGACAGTATAAAATTATTTTTTGAATAATTTACTATAGAAAAGGCAATCCCTGGCGCACTTAAAATTTGCGACAGTAGAAAATTATTTTTTGAAAAATTTACTATAGAAAAGGCAATCCCTGGCGTAAATAAAATTTGCGACAGTAAGAAATTAATTTGTGCGAAATTTACTATAGAAAAGGCAATCCCTGGCGCAATTAAAATTTGCGACAGTAAAAAATTATTTTTTGCAAAATTTACTATAGAAAAGGCAATCCCTGGCGCACTTAAAATTTGCGACAGTAAAAAATTATTTTTTGAATAATTTACTATAGAAAAGGCGATCCCTGCCGCAATTACAATTTGCGACAGTTGAAAATTATTTTTTGAATAATTTACTATAGAAAAGGCAATCCCTGGCGTAATTAAAATTTGCGACAGTTGAAAATTATTTTTTGAATAATTTACTATATAAAAGGCAATCCCTGGCGTAATTAAAATTTGCGACAGTAGAAAATTATTTTTTGAATAATTTACTATAGAAAAGGCAATCCCTGGCGCAATTAAAATTTGCGACAGTAAAAAATTATTTTTTGAATAATTTACTATAGAAAAGGCAATCCCTGGCGCAATTAAAATCTGCGACCGTAAAAAATTATTTTTTGAATAATTTACTATATAAAAGGCAATCCCTGGCGTAATTAAAATTTGCGACAGTAGAAAATTATTTTTTGAATTATTTACTGTAGAAAAGGCAATCCCTGCCGCAATTAAAATTTGCGACAGTAAAAAATTATTTTTTGAATAATTTACTATAGAAAAGGCAATCCCTGGCGCATTTAAAATTTGCGACAGTAAAAAAATATTTTTTGAATAATTCACTATAGAAAAGGCAATCCCTGGCGTAATTAAAATTTGCGACAGTTGAAAACTATTTTTTGAATAATTTACTATAGAAAAGGCAATCCCTGCGCAATTAAAATTTGCGACAGTAAAAAATTATTTTTTGCAAAATTTACTATAGAAAAGGCAATCCCTGGCGCACTTAAAATTTGCGACAGTAAAAAATTATTTTTTGAATAATTTACTATAGAAAAGGCAGTCCCTGACGCAATTACAATCTGCGACAGTTGAAAATTATTTTTTGAATAATTTACTATAGAAAAGGCAATCCCTGGCGTAATTAAAATTTGCGACAGTTGAAAATTATTTTTTGAATAATTTACTATAGAAAAGGCAATCCCTGGCGCAATTAAAATTTGCGACAGTAAAAAATTATTTTTTGAATAATTTACTATAGAAAAGGCAATCCCTGGCGTAATTAAAATTTTCGACAGTAAAAAATTAATATTTTGAAAAATTTACTGTAGAAAATGCAATCCCTGGCGCAATTAAAATTTGCGACAGTAAAAAATTATTTTTTGAATAATTTACTATAGAAAAGGCAATCCCTGGCGCAATTAAAATTTGCGACAGTAAAAAAATATTTTTTGAATAATTTACTATAGAAAAGGCAATCCCTGGCGTAATTAAAATTTGCGACAGTTGAAAATTATTTTTTGAATAATTTACTATAGAAAAGGCAATCCCTGGCGCAATTAAAATTTGCGACAGTAAAAAATTATTTTTTGCAAAATTTACTATAGAAAAGGCAATCCCTGGCGCACTTAAAATTTGCGACAGTAAAAAATTATTTTTTGAATAATTTACTATAGAAAAGGCAGTTCCTGGCGTAATTACAATCTGCGACAGTTGAAAATTATTTTTTGAATAATTTACTATAGAAAAGGCAATCCCTGGCGTAATTAAAATTTGCGACAGTTGAAAATTATTTTTTGAATAATTTACTATAGAAAAGGCAATCCCTGGCGCAATTAAAATTTGCGACAGTAAAAAATTATTTTTTGAATAATTTACTATAGAAAAGGCAATCCCTGGCGCAATTAAAATTTGCGACAGTAAAAAATTATTTTTTGAATAATTTACTATATACAAGGCAATCCCTGGCGTAATTAAAATTTGCGACAGTAGAAAATTATTTTTTGAATGATTTACTGTAGAAAAGGCAATCCCTGGCGCAATTAAAATTTGCGACAGTAAAAAATTATTTTTTGAATAATTTACTATAGAAAAGGCAATCCCTGGGATATTTAAAATTTGCGACAGTAGAAAATTATTTTTTGAATAATTTACTATAGAAAAGGCAATCCCTGGGATATTTAAAATTTGCGACAGTAGAAAATTATTTTTTGAATAATTTACTATAGAAAAGGCAATCCCTGGCGTAATTAAAATTTGCGACAGTAGAAAATTATTTTTTGAATAATTTACTATAGAAAAGGCAATCCCTGGCGTAATTAAAATTTTCGACAGTAAAAAATTAATATTTTGAAAAATTTACTGTAGAAAAGGCAATCCCTGGCGCAATTAAAATTTGCGACAGTAAAAAATTATTTTTTGAATAATTTACTATAGAAAAGCAATCCCTGGCGCAATTAAAATTTGCAACAGTAAAAAAATATTTTTTGAATAATTTACTATAGAAAAGGCAATCCCTGGCGTAATTAAAATTTGCGACAGTTGAAAATTATTTTTTGAATAATTTACTATAGAAAAGGCAATCCCTGGCGCAATTAAAACTTGCGACAGTAAAAAATTATTTTTTGCAAAATTTACTATAGAAAAGGCAATCCCTGGCGCACTTAAAATTTGCGACAGTAAAAAATTATTTTTTGAATAATTTACTATAGAAAAGGCAGTCCCTGGGGCAATTACAATTTGCGACAGTTGAAAATTATTTTTTGAATAATTTACTATAGAAAAGGCAATCCCTGGCGTAATTAAAATTTGCGACAGTTGAAAATTATTTTTTGAATAATTTACTATATAAAAGGCAATCCCTGGCGCAATTAAAATTTGCTACAGTAAAAAATTATTTTTTGAATAATTTACTATAGAAAAGGCAATCCCTGGCGCAATTAAAATTTACGACAGTAAATAATTTTTTTTTTGAATAATTTACTATATAAAAGGCAATCCCTGGCGTAATTAAAATTTGCGACAGTAGAAAATTATTTTTTGAATAATTTACTATAGAAAAGGCAATCCCTGGCGTATTTAAAATTTGCGACAGTATAAAATTATTTTTTGAAAAATTTACTATAGAAAAGGCAATCCCTGGCGTAATTAAAATTTGCGACAGTAGAAAATTATTTTTTGAATAATTTACTATAGAAAAGGCAATCCCTGGCGTAATTAAAATTTTCGACAGTAAAAAATTAATATTTTGAAAAATTTACTGTAGAAAATGCAATCCCTGGCGCAATTAAAATTTGCGACAGTAAAAAATTATTTTTTGAATAATTTACTATAGAAAAGGCAATCCCTGGAGCAATTAAAATTTGCGACAGTAAAAAAATATTTTTTGAATAATTTACTATAGAAAAGGCAATCCCTGGCGTAATTAAAATTTGCGACAGTTGAAAATTATTTTTTGAATAATTTACTATAGAAAAGGCAATCCCTGGCGCAATTAAAATTTGCGACAGTAAAAAATTATTTTTTGCAAAATTTACTATAGAAAAGGCAATCCCTGGCGCACTTAAAATTTGCGACAGTAAAAAATTATTTTTTGAATAATTTACTATAGAAAAGGCAGTCCCTGGCGTAATTACAATCTGCGACAGTTGAAAATTATTTTTTGAATAATTTACTATAGAAAAGGCAATCCCTGGCGTAATTAAAATTTGCGACAGTTGAAAATTATTTTTTGAATAATTTACTATAGAAAAGGCAATCCCTGGCGCAATTAAAATTTGCGACAGTAAAAAATTATTTTTCGAATAATTTACTATAGAAAAGGCAATCCCTGGCGCAAATAAAATTTGCGACAGTAAAAAATAATTTTTTGAATAATTTACTATATAAAAGGCAATCCCTGGCGTAATTAAAATTTGCGACAGTAGAAAATTATTTTTTGAATGATTTACTGTAGAAAAGGCAATCCCTGGCGCAATTAAAATTTGCGACAGTAAAAAATTATTTTTTGAATAATTTACTATAGAAAAGGCAATCCCTGGGATATTTAAAATTTGCGACAGTAGAAAATTATTTTTTGAATAATTTACTATAGAAAAGGCAATCCCTGGGATATTTAAAATTTGCGACAGTAGAAAATTATTTTTTGAATAATTTACTATAGAAAAGGCAATCCCTGGCGTAATTAAAATTTGCGACAGTAGAAAATTATTTTTTGAATAATTTACTATAGAAAAGGCAATCCCTGGCGGATTTGAAATTTGCGACAGTAAAAAATTATTTTTTGAATAATTTACTATAGAAAAGCCAATCCCTGGCGTAATTAAAATTTGCGACAGTAGAAAATTATTTTTTGAATAATTTACTATAGAAAAGGCAATCCCTGGCGTAATTAAAATTTTCGACAGTAAAAAATTAATATTTTGAAAAATTTACTGTAGAAAAGGCAATCCCTGGCGCAATTAAAATTTGCGACAGTAAAAAATTATTTTTTGAATAATTTACTATAGAAAAGCAATCCCTGGCGCAATTAAAATTTGCGACAGTAAAAAAATATTTTTTGAATAATTTACTATAGAAAAGGCAATCCCTGGCGTAATTAAAATTTGCGACAGTTGAAAATTATTTTTTGAATAATTTACAATAGAAAAGGCAATCCCTGGCGCAATTAAAATTTGCGACAGTAAAAAATTATTTTTTGCAAAATTTACTATAGAAAAGGCAATCCCTGGCGCACTTAAAATTTGCGACAGTAAAAAATTATTTTTTGAATAATTTACTATAGAAAAGGCAGTCCCTGGGGCAATTAAAATTTGCGACAGTAAAAATTATTTTTTGAATAATTTACTATAGAAAAGGCAATCCCTGGCGCAATTAAAATTTGCGACAGTAAAAAATTATTTTTTGAATAATTTACTATATAAAAGGCAATCCCTGACGTAATTAAAATTTGCGACAGTTGAAAATTATTTTTTGAATAATTTACTATAGAAAAGGCAATCCCTGGCGCAATTAAAGTTTGCGACAGTAAAAAATTATTTTTTGCAAAATTTACTATAGAAAAGGCAATCCCTGGCGCACTTAAAATTTGCGACAGTAAAAAATTATTTTTTGAATAATTTACTATAGAAAAGGCAGTCCCTGGCGCAATTACAATTTACGACAGTTGAAAATTATTTTTTGAATAATTTTTTATAGAAAAGGCAATCCCTGGCGTAATTAAAATTTGCGACAGTTGAAAATTATTTTTTGAATAATTTACTATATAAAAGGCAATCCCTGGCGTAATTAAAATTTGCGACAGTAGAAAATTATTTTTTGAATAATTTACTATAGAAAAGGCAATCCCTGGCGCAATTAAAATTTGCGACAGTAAAAAATTATTTTTTGAATAATTTACTATAGAAAAGGCAATCCCTGGCGCAATTAAAAGTTGCGACAGTAAAAAATTATTTTTTGAATAATTTACTATATAAAAGGCAATCCCTGGCGTAATTAAAATTTGCGACAGTAGAAAATTATTTTTTGAATAATTTACTATAGAAAAGGCAATCCCTGGCGCAATTAAAATTTGCGACAGTAAAAAATTATTTTTTGAATAATTTACTATAGAAAAGGCAATCCCTGGCGCAATTAAAATTTGCGACAGTAAAAAATTATTTTTTGAATAATTTACTATATAAAAGGCAATCCCTGGCGTAATTAAAATTTGCGACAGTAGAAAATTATTTTTTGAATAATTTACTGTAGAAAAGGCAATCCATGGCGCAATTAAAACTTGCGACAGTAAAAAATTATTTTTTGCAAAATTTACTATAGAAAAGGCAATCCCTGGCGCACTTAAAATTTGCGACAGTAGAAAATTATTTTTTGAATAATTTACTATAGAAAAGGCAATCCCTGGCGCAATTAAAATTTGCGACAGTAAAAATTATTTTTTGAATAATTTACTATAGAAAAGGCAATCCCTGGCGCAATTAAAATTTGCGACAGTAAAAAATTATTTTTTGAATAATTTACTATATAAAAGGCAATCCCTGGCGTAATTAAAATTTGCGACAGTAGAAAATTATTTTTTGAATAATTTACTGTAGAAAAGGCAATCCATGGCGCAATTAAAACTTGCGACAGTAAAAAATTATTTTTTGCAAAATTTACTATAGAAAAGGCAATCCCTGGCGCACTTAAAATTTGCGACAGTAGAAAATTATTTTTTGAATAATTTACTATAGAAAAGGCAATCCCTGGCGCAATTAAAATTTGCGACAGTAAAAGTTATTTTTTGAATAATTTACTATAGAAAAGGCAATCCCTGGCGCAATTAAAATTTGCGACAGTAAAAATTATTTTTTGAATAATTTACTATAGAAAAGGCAATCCCTGGCGCAATTAAAATTTGCGACAGTAAAAAAATATTTTTTGAATAATTTACTATATAAAAGGCAATCCCTGACGTAATTAAAATTTGCGACAGTTGAAAACTATTTTTTGAATAATTTACTATAGAAAAGGCAATCCCTGGCGCAATTAAAGTTTGCGACAGTAAAAAATTATTTTTTGCAAAATTTACTATAGAAAAGGCAATCCCTGGCGCACTTAAAATTTGCGACAGTAAAAAATTATTTTTTGAATAATTTACTATAGAAAAGGCAGTCCCTGGCGCAATTACAATTTACGACAGTTGAAAATTATTTTTTGAATAATTTTTTATAGAAAAGGCAATCCCTGGCGTAATTAAAATTTGCGACAGTTGAAAATTATTTTTTGAATAATTTACTATATAAAAGGCAATCCCTGGCGTAATTAAAATTTGCGACAGTAGAAAATTATTTTTTGAATAATTTACTATAGAAAAGGCAATCCCTGGCGCAATTAAAATTTGCGACAGTAAAAAATTATTTTTTGAATAATTTACTATAGAAAAGGCAATCCCTGGCGCAATTAAAATTTGCGACAGTAAAAAATTATTTTTTGAATAATTTACTATATAAAAGGCAATCCCTGACGTAATTAAAATTTGCGACAGTTGAAAATTATTTTTTGAATAATTTACTATAGAAAAGGCAATCCCTGGCGCAATTAAAGTTTGCGACAGTAAAAAATTATTTTTTGCAAAATTTACTATAGAAAAGGCAATCCCTGGCGCACTTAAAATTTGCGACAGTAAAAAATTATTTTTTGAATAATTTACTATAGAAAAGGCAATCAATCCCTGGCGCACTTAAAATTTGCGACAGTAGAAAATTATTTTTTGAAAAATTTACTATAGAAAAGGAAATGCCTGGCGCACTTAAAATTTGCGACAGTAGAAAATTATTTTTTGAATAATTTACTATAGAAAAGGCAATCCCTGGCGCAATTACAATTTGCGACAGTAAACAATTTTTTTTTGAAAAATTTACTGTAGAAAAGGCAATCCCTGGCGCAATTAAAATTTGCGACAGTAGAAAATTATTTTTTGAATAATTTACTGTAGAAAAGGCAATCCCTGGCGCAATTAAAATTTGCGACAGTATAAAATTATTTTTTGAATAATTTACTATAGAAAAGGCAATCCCTGGCGCACTTAAAATTTGCGACAGTAGAAAATTATTTTTTGAAAAATTTACTATAGAAAAGGCAATCCCTGGCGCAATTACAATTTGCGACAGTTGAAAATTATTTTTTGAATAATTTACTATAGAAAAGGCAATCCCTAGCGCAATTAAAATTTGCGACAGTAAAAATTATTTTTTGAATAATTTACTATAGAAAAGGCAATCCCTGGCGCAATTAAAATTTGCGACAGTAAAAAATTATTTTTTGAATAATTTACTATATAAAAGGCAATCCCTGACGTAATTAAAATTTGCGACAGTTGAAAATTATTTTTTGAATAATTTACTATAGAAAAGGCAATCCCTGGCGCAATTAAAGTTTGCGACAGTAAAAAATTATTTTTTGCAAAATTTACTATAGAAAAGGCAATCCCTGGCGCACTTAAAATTTGCGACAGTAAAAAATTATTTTTTGAATAATTTACTATAGAAAAGGCAGTCCCTGGCGCAATTACAATTTACGACAGTTGAAAATTATTTTTTGAATAATTTTTTATAGAAAAGGCAATCCCTGGCGTAATTAAAATTTGCGACAGTTGAAAATTATTTTTTGAATAATTTACTATATAAAAGGCAATCCCTGGCGTAATTAAAATTTGCGACAGTAGAAAATTATTTTTTGAATAATTTACTATAGAAAAGGCAATCCCTGGCGCAATTAAAATTTGCGACAGTAAAAAATTATTTTTTGAATAATTTACTATAGAAAAGGCAATCCCTGGCGCAATTAAAATTTGCGACAGTAAAAAATTATTTTTTGAATAATTTACTATATAAAAGGCAATCCCTGGCGTAATTAAAATTTGCGACAGTAGAAAATTATTTTTTGAATAATTTACTATAGAAAAGGCAATCCCTGGCGCAATTAAAATTTGCGACAGTAAAAAATTATTTTTTGAATAATTTACTATAGAAAAGGCAATCCCTGGCGCAATTAAAATTTGCGACAGTAAAAAATTATTTTTTGAATAATTTACTATATAAAAGGCAATCCCTGGCGTAATTAAAATTTGCGACAGTAGAAAATTATTTTTTGAATAATTTACTGTAGAAAAGGCAATCCATGGCGCAATTAAAACTTGCGACAGTAAAAAATTATTTTTTGCAAAATTTACTATAGAAAAGGCAATCCCTGGCGCACCTAAAATTTGCGACAGTAGAAAATTATTTTTTGAATAATTTACTATAGAAAAGGCAATCCCTGGCGCAATTAAAATTTGCGACAGTAAAAGTTATTTTTTGAATAATTTACTATAGAAAAGGCAATCCCTGGCGCAATTAAAATTTGCGACAGTAAAAAATTATTTTTTGAATAATTTACTATATAAAAGGCAATCCCTGACGTAATTAAAATTTGCGACAGTTGAAAATTATTTTTTGAATAATTTACTATAGAAAAGGCAATCCCTGGCGCAATTAAAGTTTGCGACAGTAAAAAATTATTTTTTGCAAAATTTACTATAGAAAAGGCAATCCCTGGCGCACTTAAAATTTGCGACAGTAAAAAATTATTTTTTGAATAATTTACTATAGAAAAGGCAATCCCTGGCGCACTTAAAATTTGCGACAGTAGAAAATTATTTTTTGAAAAATTTACTATAGAAAAGGAAATCCCTGGCGCACTTAAAATTTGCGACAGTAGAAAATTATTTTTTGAATAATTTACTATAGAAAAGGCAATCCCTGGCGCAATTACAATTTGCGACAGTAAACAATTTTTTTTTGAAAAATTTACTGTAGAAAAGGCAATCCCTGGCGCAATTAAAATTTGCGACAGTAGAAAATTATTTTTTGAATAATTTACTATAGAAAAGGCAATCCCTGGCGTAATTAAAATTTGCGACAGTATAAAATTATTTTTTGAATAATTTACTATAGAAAAGGCAATCCCTGGCGCACTTAAAATTTGCGACAGTAGAAAATTATTTTTTGAAAAATTTACTATAGAAAAGGCAATCCCTGGCGCAATTACAATTTGCGACAGTTGAAAATTATTTTTTGAATAATTTACTATAGAAAAGGCAATCCCTGGCGCAATTAAAATTTGCGACAGTAAAAATTATTTTTTGAAAAATTTACTATAGAAAAGGCAATCCCTGGCGCAATTAAAATTTGCGACAGTAAAAAATTATTTTTTGAATAATTTACTATATAAAAGGCAATCCCTGACGTAATTAAAATTTGCGACAGTTGAAAATTATTTTTTGAATAATTTACTATAGAAAAGGCAATTCCTGGCGCAATTAAAGTTTGCGACAGTAAAAAATTATTTTTTGCAAAATTTACTATAGAAAAGGCAATCCCTGGCGCACTTAAAATTTGCGACAGTAAAAAATTATTTTTTGAATAATTTACTATAGAAAAGGCAGTCCCTGGCGCAATTACAATTTACGACAGTTGAAAATTATTTTTTGAATAATTTTTTATAGAAAAGGCAATCCCTGGCGTAATTAAAATTTGCGACAGTTGAAAATTATTTTTTGAATAATTTACTATATAAAAGGCAATCCCTGGCGTAATTAAAATTTGCGACAGTAGAAAATTATTTTTTGAATAATTTACTATAGAAAAGGCAATCCCTGGCGCAATTAAAATTTGCGACAGTAAAAAATTATTTTTTGAATAATTTACTATAGAAAAGGCAATCCCTGGCGCAATTAAAATTTGCGACAGTAAAAAATTATTTTTTGAATAATTTACTATATAAAAGGCAATCCCTGGCGTAATTAAAATTTGCGACAGTAGAAAATTATTTTTTGAATAATTTACTGTAGAAAAGGCAATCCCTGGCGCAATTAAAATTTGCGACAGTAAAAAATTATTTTTTGCAAAATTTACTATAGAAAAGGCAATCCCTGGCGCGCTTAAAATTTGCGACAGTAGAAAATTATTTTTTGAATAATTTACTATATAAAAGGCAAGCCCTGGCGTATTTAAAATTTGCGACAGTATAAAATTATTTTTTGAAAAATTTACTATAGAAAAGGCAATCCCTGGCGCACTTAAAATTTGCGACAGTAGAAAATTATTTTTTGAAAAATTTACTATAGAAAAGGCAATCCCTGGCGCACTTAAAATTTGCGACAGTAGAAAATTATTTTTTGAATAATATACTATAGAAAAGGCAATCCCTGGCGCAATTACAATTTGCGACAGTAAACAATTTTTTTTTGAAAAATTTACTGTAAAAAAGGCAAACCCTGGCGCAATTAAAATTTGCGACAGTAGAAAATTATTTTTTGAATAACTTACTATAGAAAAGGCAATCCCTGGCGTAATTAAAATTTGCGACAGTATAAAATTATTTTTTGAATAATTTACTATAGAAAAGGCAATCCCTGGCGCACTTAAAATTTGCGACAGTAGAAAATTATTTTTTGAAAAATTTACTATAGAAAAGGCAATCCCTGGCGTAATTAAAATTTGCGACAGTAAGAAATTAATTTGTGAGAAATTTACTATAGAAAAGGCAATCCCTGGCGCAATTAAAATTTGCGACAGTAAAAAATTATTTTTTGCAAAATTTACTATAGAAAAGGCAATCCCTGGCGCACTTAAAATTTGCGACAGTAAAAAATTATTTTTTGAATAATTTACTATAGAAAAGGCAATCCCTGGCGCAATTACAATTTGCGACAGTTGAAAATTACTTTTTGAATAATTTACTATAGAAATGGCAATCCCTGGCGTAATTAAAATTTGCGACAGTTGAAAATTATTTTTTGAATAATTTACTATATAAAAGGCAATCCATGGCGTAATTAAAATTTGCGACAGTAGAAAATTATTTTTTGAATAATTTACTATAGAAAAGGCAATCCCTGGCGCAATTAAAATTTGCGACAGTAAAAAATTATTTTTTGAATAATTTACTATAGAAAAGGCAATCCCTGGCGCAATTAAAATTTGCGACAGTAAAAAATTAATTTTTGAATAATTTACTATACAAAAGGCAATCCCTGGGATATTTAAAATTTGCGACAGTAGAAAATTATTTTTTGAATAATTTACTATAGAAAAGGCAATCCCTGGGATATTTAAAATTTGCGACAGTAGAAAATTATTTTTTGAATAATTTACTATAGAAAAGGCAATCCCTGGCGTAATTAAAATTTGCGACAGTAGAAAATTATTTTTTGAATAATTTACTATAGAAAAGGCAATCCCTGGCGGATTTGAAATTTGCGACAGTAAAAAATTATTTTTTGAATAATTTACTATAGAAAAGGCAATCCCTGGCGTAATTAAAATTTGCGACAATAGAAAATTATTTTTTGAATAATTTACTATAGAAAAGGCAATCCCTGGCGTAATTAAAATTTTCGACAGTAAAAAATTAATATTTTGAAAAATTTACTGTAGAAAAGGCAATCCCTGGCGCAATTAAAATTTGCGACAGTAAAACATTATTTTTTGAATAATTTACTATATAAAAGGCAATCCCTGGCGTAATTAAAATTTGCGACAGTAGAAAATTATTTTTTGAATAATTTACTGTAGAAAAGGCAATCCCTGGCGCAATTAAAATTTGCGACAGTAAAAAATCATTTTTTGCAAAATTTACTATAGAAAAGGCAATCCCTGGCGCACTTAAAATTTTCGACAGTAGAAAATTATTTTTTGAATAATTTACTATAGAAAAGGCAATCCCTGGCGCAATTAAAATTTGCGACAGTAGAAAATTATTTTTTGAATAATTTACTATAGAAAATGCAATCCCTGGCGTAATTAAAATTTGCGACAGTAGAAAATTATTTTTTGAATAATTTACTATAGAAAAGGCAATCCCTGGCGTATTTAAAATTTGCGACAGTATAAAATTATTTTTTGAAAAATTTACTATAGAAAAGGCAATCCCTGGCGCACTTAAAATTTGCGACAGTAGAAAAGTATTTTTTGAAAAATTTACTATTGAAAAGGCAATCCCTGGCGCACTTAAAATTTGCGACAGTAGAAAATTATTTTTTGAATAATTTACTATAGAAGAGGCAATCCCTGGCGCAATTACAATTTGCGACAGTAAAAGTTTTTTTTTTGAAAAATTTACTGTAGAAAAGGCAATCCCTGGCGCAATTAAAATTTGCGACAGTAGAAAATTATTTTTTGAATAATTTACTATAGAAAAGGCAATCCCTGGCGTAATTAAAATTTGCGACAGTATAAAATTATTTTTTGAATAATTTACTATAGAAAAGGCAATCCCTGGCGCACTTAAAATTTGCGACAGTAGAAAATTATTTTTTGAAAAATTTACTATAGAAAAGGCAATCCCTGGCGTAAATAAAATTTGCGACAGTAAGAAATTAATTTGTGAGAAATTTACTATAGAAAAGGCAATCCCTGGCGCAACTAAAATTTGCGACAGTAAAAAATTATTTTTTGCAAAATTTACTATAGAAAAGGCAATCCCTGGCGCACTTAAAATTTGCGACAGTAAAAAATTATTTTTTGAATAATTTACTATAGAAAAGGCGATCCCTGGCGCAATTACAATTTGCGACAGTTGAAAATTATTTTTTGAATAATTTACTATAGAAAAGGCAATCCCTGGCGTAATTAAAATTTGCGACAGTTGAAAATTATTTTTTGAATAATTTACTATATAAAAGGCAATCCCTGGCGTAATTAAAATTTGCGACAGTAGAAAATTATTTTTTGAATAATTTACTATAGAAAAGGCAATCCCTGGCGCAATTAAAATTTGCGACAGTAAAAAAATATTTTTTGAATAATTTACTATAGAAAAGGCAATCCCTGGCGCAATTAAAATCTGCGACCGTAAAAAATTATTTTTTGAATAATTTACTATATAAAAGGCAATCCCTGGCGTAATTAAAATTTGCGACAGTAGAAAATTATTTTTTGAATTATTTACTGTAGAAAAGGCAATCCCTGGCGCAATTAAAATTTGCGACAGTAAAAAATTATTTTTTGAATAATTTACTATAGAAAAGGCAATCCCTGGCGCAATTAAAATTTGCGACAGTAAAAAAATATTTTTTGAATAATTTACTATAGAAAAGGCAATCCCTGGCGTAATTAAAATTTGCGACAGTTGAAAATTATTTTTTGAATAATTTACTATAGAAAAGGCAATCCCTGGCGCAATTAAAATTTGCGACAGTAAAAAATTATTTTTTGCAAAATTTACTATAGAAAAGGCATCCCTGGCGCACTTAAAATTTGCGACAGTAAAAAATCATTTTTTGAATAATTTACTATAGAAAAGGCAGTCCCTGGCGCAATTACAATCTGCGACAGTTGAAAATTATTTTTTGAATAATTTACTATAGAAAAGGCAATCCCTGGCGTAATTAAAATTTGCGACAGTTGAAAATTATTTTTTGAATAATTTACTATAGAAAAGGCAATCCCTGGCGCAATTAAAATTTGCGAAAGTAAAAAATTATTTTTTGAATAATTTACTATAGAAAAGGCAATCCCTGGCGTAATTAAAATTTGCGACAGTAGAAAATTATTTTTTGGATAATTTACTATAGAAAAGGCAATCCCTGGCGTAATTAAAATTTTTGACAGTAAAAAATTAATATTTTGAAAAATTTACTGTAGAAAATGCAATCCCTGGCGCAATTAAAATTTGCGACAGTAAAAAATTATTTTTTGAATAATTTACTATAGAAAAGGCAATCCCTGGCGCAATTAAAATTTGCGACAGTAAAAAAATATTTTTTGAATAATTTACTATAGAAAAGGCAATCCCTGGCGTAATTAAAATTTGCGACAGTTGAAAATTATTTTTTGAATAATTTACTATAGAAAAGGCAATCCCTGGCGCAATTAAAATTTGCGACAGTAAAAAATTTTTTTTGCAAAATTTACTATATAAAAGGCAATCCCTGGCGCACTTAAAATTTGCGACAGTAAAAAATTATTTTTTGAATAATTTACTATAGAAAAGGCAGTCCCTGGCGTAATTACAATCTGCGACAGTTGAAAATTATTTTTTGAATAATTTACTATAGAAAAGGCAATCCCTGGCGGTAATTAAAATTTGCGACAGTTGAAAATTATTTTTTGAATAATTTACTATAGAAAAGGCAATCCCTGGCGCAATTAAAATTTGCGACAGTAAAAAATTATTTTTTGAATAATTTACTATAGAAAAGGCAATCCCTGGCACAATTAAAATTTGCGACAGTAAAAAATTATTTTTTGAATAATTTACTATATAAAAGGCAATCCCTGGCGTAATTAAAATTTGCGACAGTAGAAAATTATTTTTTGAATGATTTACTGTAGAAAAGGCAATCCCTGGCGCAATTAAAATTTGCGACAGTAAAAAATTATTTTTTGAATAATTTACTATAGAAAAGGCAATCCCTGGGATATTTAAAATTTGCGACAGTAGAAAATTATTTTTTGAATAATTTACTATAGAAAAGGCAATCCCTGGGATATTTAAATTTGCGACAGTAGAAAATTATTTTTTGAATAATTTACTATAGAAAAGGCAATCCCTGGCGTAATTAAAATTTGCGACAGTAGAAAATTATTTTTTGAATAATTTACTATAGAAAAGGCAATCCCTGGCGGATTTGAAATTTGCGACAATAAAAAATTATTTTTGAATAATTTACTATGAAAAGGCAATCCCTGGCGTAATTAAAATTTGCGACAGTAGAAAATTATTTTTTGAATAATTTACTATAGAAAAGGCAATCCCTGGCGTAATTAAAATTTTCGACAGTAAAAAATTAATATTTTGAAAAATTTACTGTAGAAAAGGCAATCCCTGGCGCAATTAAAATTTGCGATAGTAAAAAATTATTTTTTGAATAATTTACTATAGAAAAGCAATCCCTGGCGCAATTAAAATTTTCGACAGTAGAAAAAATATTTTTTGAATAATTTACTATAGAAAAGGCAATCCCTGGCGTAATTAAAATTTGCGATAGTTGAAAGTTATTTTTTGAATAATTTACTATAGAAAAGGCAATCCCTGGCGCAATTAAAATTTGCGGACAGTAAAAAATTATTTTTTGCAAAATTTACTATAGAAAAGGCAATCCCTGGCGCACTTAAAATTTGCGACAGTAAAAAATTATTTTTTGAATAATTTACTATAGAAAAGGCAGTCCCTGGGGCAATTATACAATTTGCGACAGTAAAAAATTATTTTTTGAATAATTTACTATAGAAAAGGCAATCCCTGCGCAATTAAAATTTGCGACAGTAAAAAATTATTTTTTGAATAATTTACTATATAAAAGGCAATCCTGGCGTAATTAAAATTTGCGACAGTAGAAAATTATTTTTTGAATAATTTACTGTAGAAAAGGCAATCCCTGGCGCAATTAAAATTTGCGACAGTAAAAAATTATTTTTTGCAAAATTTACTATAGAAAAGGCAATCCCTGGCGCACTTAAAATTTGCGACAGTAGAAAAATTATTTTTTGAATAATTTACTATAGAAAAGGCAATCCCTGCGTATTTAAAATTTTGCGACAGTTATAAAATTATTTTTTGAAAAATTTACTATAGAAAAGGCAATCCCTGGCGCACTTAAAATTTGCGACAGTAGAAAATTATTTTTTGAAAAATTTACTATAAGAAAAGGCAATCCCTGGCGCACTTAAAATTTGCGACAGTAGAAAATTATTTTTTGAATAATTTACTATAGAAAAGGCAATCCTGGCGCAATTACAATTTGCGACAGTAAACAATTTTTTTTTGAAAAATTTACTGTAGAAAAGGCAATCCCTGGCGCAATTAAAATTTGCGACAGTGGAAAATTATTTTTTGAATAATTTACTATAGAAAAGGCAATCCCTGGCGTAATTAAAATTTGCGACAGTATAAAATTATTTTTTGAATAATTTACTATAGAAAAGGCAATCCCTGGCGCACTTAAAATTTGCGACAGTAGAAAATTATTTTTTGAAAAATTTACTATAGAAAAGGCAATCCCTGGCGCAATTACAATTTGCGACAGTTGAAAATTATTTTTTGAATAATTTACTATAGAAAAGGCAATCCCTGGCGCAATTAAAATTTGCGACAGTAAAAAATTATTTTTTGAATAATTTACTATAGAAAAGGCAATCCCTGGCGCAATTAAAATTTGCGACAGTAAAAAATTATTTTTTGAATAATTTACTATATAAAAGGCAATCCCTGGCGTAATTAAAATTGGCGACAGTTGAAAATTATTTTTTGAATAATTTACTATAGAAAAGGCAATCCCTGGCGCAATTAAAATTTGCGACAGTAAAAAATTATTTTTTGCAAAATTTACTATAGAAAAGGCAATCCCTGGCGCACTTAAAATTTGCGACAGTAAAAAATTATTTTTTGAATAATTTACTATAGAAAAGGCAGTCCCTGGCGCAATTACAATTTACGACAGTTGAAAATTATTTTTTGAATAATTTTTTATAGAAAAGGCAATCCCTGGCGTAATTAAAATTTGCGACAGTTGAAAATTATTTTTTGAATAATTTACTATATAAAAGGCAATCCCTGGCGTAATTAAAATTTGCGACAGTAGAAAATTATTTTTTGAATAATTTACTATAGAAAAGGCAATCCCTGGCGCAATTAAAATTTGCGACAGTAAAAAATTATTTTTTGAATAATTTACTATAGAAAAGGCAATCCCTGGCGCAATTAAAATTTGCGACAGTAAAAAATTATTTTTTGAATAATTTACTATATAAAAGGCAATCCCTGGCGTAATTAAAATTTGCGACAGTAGAAAATTATTTTTTGAATAATTTACTGTAGAAAAGGCAATCCCTGGCGCAATTAAAATTTGCGACAGTAAAAAATTATTTTTTGCAAAATTTACTATAGAAAAGGCAATCCCTGGCGCACTTAAAATTTGCGACAGTAGAAAATTATTTTTTGAATAATTTACTATATAAAAGGCAAGCCCTGGCGTATTTAAAATTTGCGACAGTATAAAATTATTTTTTGAAAAATTTACTATAGAAAAGGCAATCCCTCGCGCACTTAAAATTTGCGACAGTAGAAAATAATTTTTTGAAAAATTTACTATAGAAAAGGCAATCCCTGGCGCACTTAAAATTTGCGACAGTAGAAAATTATTTTTTGAATAATTTACTATAGAAAAGGCAATCCCTGGCGCAATTACAATTTGCGACAGTAAACAATTTTTTTTTGAAAAATTTACTGTAGAAAAGGCAATCCTGGCGCAATTAAAATTTGCGACAGTAGAAAATTATTTTTTGAATAATTTACTATAGAAGAGGCAATCCCTGGCGTAATTAAAATTTGCGACAGTATAAAATTATTTTTTGAATAATTTACTATAGAAAAGGCAATCCCTGGCGCACTTAAAATTTGCGACAGTAGAAAATTATTTTTTGAAAAATTTACTATAGAAAAGGCAATCCCTGGCGTAATTAAAATTTGCGACAGTAAGAAATTAATTTGTGAGAAATTTACTATAGAAAAGGCAATCCCTGGCGCAATTAAAATTTGCGACAGTAAAAAATTATTTTTTGCAAAATTTACTATAGAAAAGGCAATCCCTGGCGCACTTAAAATTTGCGACAGTAAAAAATTATTTTTTGAATAATTTACTATAGAAAAGGCAATCCCTGGCGCAATTACAATTTGCGACAGTTGAAAATTACTTTTTGAATAATTTACTATAGAAAAGGCAATCCCTGGCGTAATTAAAATTTGCGACAGTTGAAAATAATTTTTTGAATAATTTACTATATAAAAGGCAATCCATGGCGTAATTAAAATTTGCGACAGTAGAAAATTATTTTTTGAATAATTTACTATAGAAAAGGCAATCCCTGGCGCAATTAAAATTTGCGACAGTAAAAAATTATTTTTTGAATAATTTACTATAGAAAAGGCAATCCCTTGCGCAATTAAAATTTGCGACAGTAAAAAATTATTTTTTGAATAATTTACTATAGAAAAGGCAATCCCTGGGATATTTAAAATTTGCGACAGTAGAAAATTATTTTTTGAATAATTTACTATAGAAAAGGCAATCCCTGGGATATTTAAAATTTGCGACAGTAGAAAATTATTTTTTGAATAATTTACTATAGAAAAGGCAATCCCTGGCGGATTTGAAATTTGCGACAGTAAAAAATTATTTTTTGAATAATTTACTATAGAAAAGGCAATCCCTGGCGTAATTAAAATTTGCGACAATAGAAAATTATTTTTTGAATAATTTACTATAGAAAAGGCAATCCCTGGCGTAATTAAAATTTTCGACAGTAAAAAATTAATATTTTGAAAAATTTACTGTAGAAAAGGCAATCCCTGGCGCAATTAAAATTTGCGAAAGTAAAACATTATTTTTTGAATAATTTACTATAGAAAAGGCAATCCCTGGCGCAATTAAAATTTGCGACAGTAAAAAATTATTTTTTGAATAATTTACTATAGAAAAGGCAATCCCTGGCGTAATTAAAATTTGCGACAGTTGAAAATTATTTTTTGAATAATTTACTATAGAAAAGGCAATCCCTGGCGCACTTAAAATTTGCGACAGTAAAAAATTATTTTTTGAATAATTTACTATAGAAAAGGCAATCCCTGGCGTATTTAAAATTTGCGACAGTAAGAAATTAATTTGTGAGAAATTTACTATAGAAAAGGCAATCCCTGGGATATTTAAAATTTGCGACAGTAAAAAATTATTTTTTGAAAAATTTACTATAGAAAAGGCAATCCCTGGCGCAATTAAAATTTGCTACAGTAAAAAATTATTTTTTGAATAATTTACTATAGAAAAGGCAATCCCTGGCGTATTTAAAATTTGCGACAGTAAGAAATTAATTTGTGAGAAATTTACTATAGAAAAGACAATCCCTGACGCAATTAAAATTTGCGACAGTAAAAAATTATTTTTTGCAAAATTTACTATAGAAACGGCAATCCCTGGCGCACTTAAAATTTGCGACAGTATAAAATTATTTTTTGAATAATTTACTATAGAAAAGGCAATCCCTGGCGTATTTAAAATTTGCGACAGTAAAAAATTATTTTTTGAATAATTTACTATAGAAAAGGCAATCCCTGGCGTAATTAAAATTTGCGACAGTAAAAAATTATTTTTTGAATAATTTACTATAGAAAAGGCAATCCCTGGCGCACTTAAAATTTGCGACAGTATAAAATTATTTTTTGAATAATTTACTATAGAAAAGGCAATCCCTGGCGTAATTAAAATTTGCGACAGTAAAAAATTATTTTTTGAATAATATACTATAGAAAAGGCAATCCCTGGCGTAATTAAAATTTGCGACAGTATAAAATTATTTTTTGAATAATTTACTATATAAAAGGCAATCCCTGGCGTAATTAAAATTTGCGACAGTAGAAAATTATTTTTTGAATAATTTACTATAGAAAAGGCAATCCCTGGCGCAATTAAAATTTGCGACAGTAGAAAATTATTTTTTGAATAATTTACTATAGAAAAGGCAATCCCTGGCGTAATTAAAATTTGCGACAGTAGAAAATTATTTTTTGAATAATTTACTATAGAAAAGGCAATCCCTGGCGTAATTAAAATTTGCGACAGTAGAAAATTATTTTTTGAATAATTTACTATAGAAAAGGCAATCCCTGGCGTAATTAAAATTTGCGACAGTAAAAAATTATTTTTTGAATAATATACTATAGAAAAGGCAATCCCTGGCGTAATTAAAATTTGCGACAGTATAAAATTATTTTTTGAATAATTTACTATAGAAAAGGCAATCCCTGGCGTAATTAAAATTTGCGACAGTAAAAAATTATTTTTTGAATAATATACTATAGAAAAGGCAATCCCTGGCGTAATTAAAATTTGCGACAGTATAAAATTATTTTTTGAATAATTTACTATAGAAAAGGCAATCCCTGGGATATTTAAAATTTGCGACAGTAGAAAATTATTTTTTGAATAATTTACTATAGAAAAGGCAATCCCTGGCGCAATTAAAATTTGCGACAGTAGAAAATTATTTTTTGAATAATACTATAGAAAAGGCAATCCCTGGCGGATTTGAAATTTTCGACAGTAAAAAATTATTTTTTGAATAATTTACTATAGAAAAGGCAATCCCTGGCGCAATTACAATTTGCGACAGTAAAAAATTATTTTTTGAAAAATTTACTGTAGAAAGGCAATTCCTGGCGCACTTAAAATTTGCGACAGTATAAAATTACTTTTTGAATAATTTACTAGAAAAAGGCAATCCCTGGCGTATTTAAAATTTGCGACAGTAAAAAATTATTTTTTGAATAATTTACTATAGAAAAGGCAATACCTGGCGTAATTAAAATTTGCGACAGTAAAAAATTATTTTTTGAATAATTTACTATAGAAAAGGCAATCCCTGGCGCACTTAAAATTTGCGACAGTATAAAATTATTTTTTGAATAATTTACTATAGAAAAGGCAATCCCTGGCGTAATTAAAATTTGCGACAGTAAAAAATTATTTTTTGAATAATTTACTATAGAAAAGGCAATCCCTGGCGTAATTAAAATTTGCGACAGTATAAAATTATTTTTTGAATAAGTTACTATATAAAAGCCAATCCCTGGCGTAATTGAAATTTGCGACAGTAGAAAATTATTTTTTGAATAATTTACTATAGAAAAGGCAATCCCTGGCGCAATTAAAATTTGCGACAGTAAAAAATTATTTTTTGCAAAATTTACTATAGAAAAGGCAATCCCTGGCGTAATTAAAATTTGCGACAGTATAAAATTATTTTTTGAATAATTTACTATAGAAAAGGCAATCCCTGGCGTAATTAAAATTTGCGACAGTAGAAAATTATTTTTTGAATAATTTACTATAGAAAAGGCAATCCCTGGCGTAATTAAAATTTGCGACAGTAGAAAATTATTTTTTGAATAATTTACTATAGAAAAGGCAATCCCTGGTGTATTTAAAATTTGCGACAGTATGAAATTAATTTTTGAAAAATTTACTATATAAAAGGCAATCCCTGGCGCACTTAAAATTTGCGACAGTAGAAAATTATTTTTTGCAAAATTTACTATAGAAAAGGCAATCCCTGGCGCAATTAAAATTTGCGACAGTAAAAAATTATTTTTTGAATAATTTACTATAGAATAGGCAATCCCTGCCGTATTTAAAATTTGCGACAGTATAAAATTATTTTTTGAATAATTTACTATAGAAAAGGCAATCCCTGGCGCACTTAAAATTTGCGACAGTAGAAAATTATTTTTTGAATAATTTACTATAGAAAAGGCAATCCCTGGCGCAATTAAAATTTGCGACAGTAGAAAATTAATTTTTGAAAAATTTACTATATAAAAGGCAATCCCTGGCGTAATTAAAATTTGCGACAGTAGAAAATTATTTTTTGAATAATTTACTGTAGAAAAGGCAATCCCTGGCGCAATTAAAACTTGCGATAGTAAAAAATTATTTTTTGAATAATTTACTATAGAAAAGGCAATCCCTGGCGTAATTAAAATTTGCGACAGTTGAAAATTATTTTTTGCAAAATTTACTATAGAAAAGGCAATCCCTGGCGCACTTAAAATTTGCGACAGTAAAAAATTATTTTTTGAATAATTTACTATAGAAAAGGCAATCCCTGGCGTAATTAAAATTTGCGACAGTAGAAAATTATTTTTTGAATAATTTACTATAGAAAAGGCAATCGCTGGCGCAATTAAAATTTGCGACAGTAGAAAAATATTTTTTGAATAATTTACTATAGAAAAGGCAATCCCTGGCACACTTAAAATTTGCGACAGTAGAAAACTATTTTTTGCAAAATTTACTATAGAAAAGGCAATCCCTGGCGCAATTAAAATTTGCGACAGTAAAAAATTATTTTTTGAATAATTTACTATAGAAAAGGCAATCCCTGGCGTAATTAAAATTTGCGACAGTATAAAATTATTTTTTGAATAATTTACTATAGAAAAGGCAATCCCTGTCGTAATTAAAATTTGCGACAGTAGAAAATTATTTTTTGAATAATTTACTATAGAAAAGGCAATCCCTGGCGTAATTAAAATTTGCGACAATAAAAAATTATTTTGTGAGAAATTTACAATAGAAAGGCAATCCTTGGCGCAATTAAAATTTGCGACAGTAAAAAATTATTTTTTGAATAATTTACTATAGAAAAGGCAATCCCTGGCGTAATTAAAATTTGCGACAGTAGAAAATTATTTTTTGAATAATTTACTATAGAAAAGGCAATCCCTTGCGCAATTAAAATTTGCGACAGTATAAAATTATTTTTTGAATAATTTACTGTAGAAAAGGCAATCCCTGGCGCAATTAAAATTTGCGACAGTAAAAAATTATTTTTTGAATAATTTACTATAGAAAAGGCAATCCCTGGCGTAATTAAAACTTGCGATAGTAAAAAATTATTTTTTGAATAATTTACTATAGAAAAGGCAATCCCTGGCGTAATTAAAATTTGCGACAGTATAAAATTATTTTTTGAATAATTTACTATAGAAAAGGCAATCCCTGGCGTAATTAAAATTTGCGACAGTTGAAAATTATTTTTTGCAAAATTTACTATAGAAAAGGCAATCCCTGGCGCACTTAAAATTTGCGACAGTAAAAAATTATTTTTTGAATAATTTACTATAGAAAAGGCAATCCCTGGCGTAATTAAAATTTGCGACAGTAGAAAATAATTTTTTGAATAATTTACTATAGAAAAGGCAATCCCTGGCGCAATTAAAATTTGCGACAGTAGAAAATTATTTTTTGAATAATTTACTATAGAAAAGGCAATCCCTGGCGCACTTAAAATTTGCGAGAGTAGAAAATTATTTTTTGCAAAATTTATTTACTATAGAAAAGGCAATCCCTGGCGCAATTAAAATTTGCGACAGTAAAAAATTATTTTTTGAATAATTTACTATAGAAAAGGCAATCCCTGGCGTAATTAAAATTTGCGACAGTATAAAATTATTTTTTGAATAATTTACTATAGAAAAGGCAATCCCTGGCGTAATTAGAATTTGCGACAGTAGAAAATTATTTTTTGAATAATTTACTATAGAAAAGGCAATCCCTGGCGTAATTTAAATTTGCGACAGTAAAAAATTATTTTGTGAGGAATTTACTATAGAAAAGGCAATCCCTGGCGCACATAAAATTTGCGACAGTACAAAATTATTTTTTGAATAATTTACTATAGAAAAGGCAATCCCTGGCGTAATTAAAATTTGCGACAGTAGAAAATTATTTTTTGAATAATTTACTATAGAAAAGGCAATCCCTGGCGCAATTAAAATTTGCGACAGTATAAAATTATTTTTTGAATAATTTACTGTAGAAAAGGCAATCCCTGGCGCAATTAAAATTTGCGACAGTAAAAAATTATTTTTTGAATAATTTACTATATAAAAGGCAATCCCTGGCGTAATTAAAACTTGCGATAGTAAAAAATTATTTTTTGAATAATTTACTATAGAAAAGGCAATCCCTGGCGTAATTAAAATTTGCGACAGTATAAAATTATTTTTTGAATAATTTACTATAGAAAAGGCAATCCCTGACGTAATTAAAATTTGCGACAGTTGAAAATTATTTTTTGCTAAATTTACTATAGAAAAGGCAATCCCTGGCGCACTTAAAATTTGCGACAGTAAAAAATTATTTTTTGAATAATTTACTATAGAAAAGGCAATCCCTGGCGCAATTTAAATTTGCGACAGTAAAAAATTATTTTTTGAATAATTTACTATAGAAAAGGCAATCCCTGGCGCACTTAAAATTTGCGACAGTAGAAAATTATTTTTTGCAAAATTTACTATAGAAAAGGCAATCCCTGGCGCAATTAAAATTTGCGACAGTAAAAAATTATTTTTTGAATAATTTACTATAGAAAAGGCAATCCCTGGCGTAATTAAAATTTGCGACAGTATAAAATTATTTTTTGAATAATTTACTATAGAAAAGGCAATCCCTGGCGTAATTAAAATTTGCGACAGTAGAAAATTATTTTTTGAATAATTTACTATAGAAAAGGCAATCCCTGGCGTAATTAAAATTTGCGACAGTAAAAAATTATTTTGTGAGAAATTTACTATAGAAAAGGCAATCCCTGGCGCAATTAAAATTTGCGAAAGTAAAAAATTATTTTTTGAATATTTTACTATAGAAAAGGCAATCCCTGGCGTATTTAAAATTTGCGACAGTATAAAATTATTTTTAGAATAATTTACTATAGAAAAGGCAATCCCTGGCGCACTTAAAATTTGCGACAATAGAAAATTATTTTTTGAGTAATTTACTATAGAAAAGGCAATCCCTGGCGCAATTAAAATTTGCGACAGTAGAAAATTAATTTTTGAAAAATTTACTATATAAAAGGCAATCCCTGGCGTAATTAAAATTTGCGACAGTAGAAAATTATTTTTTGAATAATTTACTGTAGAAAAGGCAATCCCTGGCGCAATTAAAACTTGCGATAGTAAAAAATTATTTTTTGAATAATTTACTATAGAAAAGGCAATCCCTGGCGTAATTAAAATTTGCGACAGTTGAAAATTATTTTTTGCAAAATTTACTATAGAAAAGGCAATCCCTGGCGCACTTAAAATTTGCGACAGTAAAAAATTATTTTTTGAATAATTTACTATAGAAAAGGCAATCCTTGGCGTAAATAAAATTTGCGACAGTAGAAAATAATTTTTTGAATAATTTACTATAGAAAAGGCAATCCCTGGCGCAATTAAAATTTGCGACAGTAGAAAATTATTTTTTGAATAATTTACTATAGAAAAGGAAATCCCTGGCGCACTTAAAATTTGCGACAGTAGAAAATTATTTTTTGCAAAATTTACTAGAGAAAAGGCAATCCCTGGCGCAATTAAAATTTGCGACAGTAAAAAATTATTTTTTTAATAATTTACTATAGGAAAGGCAATCCCTGGCGTAATTAAAATTTGCGACAGTATAAAATTATTTTTTGAATAATTTACTATAGAAAAGGCAATCCCTGGCGTAATTAAAATTTGCGACAGTAGAAAATTATTTTTTGAATAATTTACTATAGAAAAGGCAATCCCTGGCGTAATTAACATTTGCGACAGTAAAAAATTATTTTGTGAGAAATTTACTATAGAAAAGGCAATCCCTGGCGCAATTAAAATTTGCGACAGTAAAAAATTATTTTTTGAATAATTTACTATAGAAAAGGCAATCCCTGGCGTAATTAAAATTTGCGACAGTAAAAAATTATTTTTTGAATAATTTACTATAGAAAAGGCAATCCCTGGCGTAATTAAAACTTGCGATAGTAAAAAATTATTTTTTGAATAATTTACTATAGAAAAGGCAATCCCTGGCGTAATTAAAATTTGCGACAGTTGAAAATTATTTTTTGCAAAATTTACTATAGAAAAGGCAATCCCTGGCGCACTTAAAATTTGCGACAGTAAAAAATTATTTTTTGAATAATTTACTATAGAAAAGGCAATCCTTGGCGTAAATAAAATTTGCGACAGTAGAAAATAATTTTTTGAATAATTTACTATAGAAAAGGCAATCCCTGGCGCAATTAAAATTTGCGACAGTAGAAAATTATTTTTTGAATAATTTACTATAGAAAAGGAAATCCCTGGCGCACTTAAAATTTGCGACAGTAGAAAATTATTTTTTGCAAAATTTACTAGAGAAAAGGCAATCCCTGGCGCAATTAAAATTTGCGACAGTAAAAAATTATTTTTTGAATAATTTACTATAGAAAAGGCAATCCCTGGCGTAATTAAAATTTGCGACAGTATAAAATTATTTTTTGAATAAGTTACTATATAAAAGCCAATCCCTGGCGTAATTGAAATTTGCGACAGTAGAAAATTATTTTTTGAATAATTTACTATAGAAAAGGCAATCCCTGGCGCAATTAAAATTTGCGACAGTAAAAAATTATTTTTTGCAAAATTTACTATAGAAAAGGCAATCCCTGGCGTAATTAAAATTTGCGACAGTATAAAATTATTTTTTGAATAATTTACTATAGAAAAGGCAATCCCTGGCGTAATTAAAATTTGCGACAGTAGAAAATTATTTTTTGAATAATTTACTATAGAAAAGGCAATCCCTGGCGTAATTAAAATTTGCGACAGTAGAAAATTATTTTTTGAATAATTTACTATAGAAAAGGCAATCCCTGGTGTATTTAAAATTTGCGACAGTATGAAATTAATTTTTGAAAAATTTACTATATAAAAGGCAATCCCTGGCGCACTTAAAATTTGCGACAGTAGAAAATTATTTTTTGCAAAATTTACTATAGAAAAGGCAATCCCTGGCGCAATTAAAATTTGCGACAGTAAAAAATTATTTTTTGAATAATTTACTATAGAAAAGGCAATCCCTGCCGTATTTAAAATTTGCGACAGTATAAAATTATTTTTTGAATAATTTACTATAGAAAAGGCAATCCCTGGCGCACTTAAAATTTGCGACAGTAGAAAATTATTTTTTGAATAATTTACTATAGAAAAGGCAATCCCTGGCGCAATTAAAATTTGCGACAGTAGAAAATTAATTTTTGAAAAATTTACTATATAAAAGGCAATCCCTGGCGTAATTAAAATTTGCGACAGTAGAAAATTATTTTTTGAATAATTTACTGTAGAAAAGGCAATCCCTGGCGCAATTAAAACTTGCGATAGTAAAAAATTATTTTTTGAATAATTTACTATAGAAAAGGCAATCCCTGGCGTAATTAAAATTTGCGACAGTTGAAAATTATTTTTTGCAAAATTTACTATAGAAAAGGCAATCCCTGGCGCACTTAAAATTTGCGACAGTAAAAAATTATTTTTTGAATAATTTACTATAGAAAAGGCAATCCCTGGCGTAATTAAAATTTGCGACAGTAGAAAATTATTTTTTGAATAATTTACTATAGAAAAGGCAATCGCTGGCGCAATTAAAATTTGCGACAGTAGAAAAATATTTTTTGAATAATTTACTATAGAAAAGGCAATCCCTGGCGCACTTAAAATTTGCGACAGTAGAAAACTATTTTTTGCAAAATTTACTATAGAAAAGGCAATCCCTGGCGCAATTAAAATTTGCGACAGTAAAAAATTATTTTTTGAATAATTTACTATAGAAAAGGCAATCCCTGGCGTAATTAAAATTTGCGACAGTATAAAATTATTTTTTGAATAATTTACTATAGAAAAGGCAATCCCTGTCGTAATTAAAATTTGCGACAGTAGAAAATTATTTTTTGAATAATTTACTATAGAAAAGGCAATCCCTGGCGTAATTAAAATTTGCGACAATAAAAAATTATTTTGTGAGAAATTTACAATAGAAAGGCAATCCTTGGCGCAATTAAAATTTGCGACAGTAAAAAATTATTTTTTGAATAATTTACTATAGAAAAGGCAATCCCTGGCGTAATTAAAATTTGCGACAGTAGAAAATTATTTTTTGAATAATTTACTATAGAAAAGGCAATCCCTTGCGCAATTAAAATTTGCGACAGTATAAAATTATTTTTTGAATAATTTACTGTAGAAAAGGCAATCCCTGGCGCAATTAAAATTTGCGACAGTAAAAAATTATTTTTTGAATAATTTACTATAGAAAAGGCAATCCCTGGCGTAATTAAAACTTGCGATAGTAAAAAATTATTTTTTGAATAATTTACTATAGAAAAGGCAATCCCTGGCGTAATTAAAATTTGCGACAGTATAAAATTATTTTTTGAATAATTTACTATAGAAAAGGCAATCCCTGGCGTAATTAAAATTTGCGACAGTTGAAAATTATTTTTTGCAAAATTTACTATAGAAAAGGCAATCCCTGGCGCACTTAAAATTTGCGACAGTAAAAAATTATTTTTTGAATAATTTACTATAGAAAAGGCAATCCCTGGCGTAATTAAAATTTGCGACAGTAGAAAATAATTTTTTGAATAATTTACTATAGAAAAGGCAATCCCTGGCGCAATTAAAATTTGCGACAGTAGAAAATTATTTTTTGAATAATTTACTATAGAAAAGGCAATCCCTGGCGCACTTAAAATTTGCGACAGTAGAAAATTATTTTTTGCAAAATTTATTTACTATAGAAAAGGCAATCCCTGGCGCAATTAAAATTTGCGACAGTAAAAAATTATTTTTTGAATAATTTACTATAGAAAAGGCAATCCCTGGCGTAATTAAAATTTGCGACAGTATAAAATTATTTTTTGAATAATTTACTATAGAAAAGGCAATCCCTGGCGTAATTAGAATTTGCGACAGTAGAAAATTATTTTTTGAATAATTTACTATAGAAAAGGCAATCCCTGGCGTAATTTAAATTTGCGACAGTAAAAAATTATTTTGTGAGAAATTTACTATAGAAAAGGCAATCCCTGGCGCACATAAAATTTGCGACAGTACAAAATTATTTTTTGAATAATTTACTATAGAAAAGGCAATCCCTGGCGTAATTAAAATTTGCGACAGTAGAAAATTATTTTTTGAATAATTTACTATAGAAAAGGCAATCCCTGGCGCAATTAAAATTTGCGACAGTATAAAATTATTTTTTGAATAATTTACTGTAGAAAAGGCAATCCCTGGCGCAATTAAAATTTGCGACAGTAAAAAATTATTTTTTGAATAATTTACTATATAAAAGGCAATCCCTGGCGTAATTAAAACTTGCGATAGTAAAAAATTATTTTTTGAATAATTTACTATAGAAAAGGCAATCCCTGGCGTAATTAAAATTTGCGACAGTATAAAATTATTTTTTGAATAATTTACTATAGAAAAGGCAATCCCTGACGTAATTAAAATTTGCGACAGTTGAAAATTATTTTTTGCTAAATTTACTATAGAAAAGGCAATCCCTGGCGCACTTAAAATTTGCGACAGTAAAAAATTATTTTTTGAATAATTTACTATAGAAAAGGCAATCCCTGGCGCAATTTAAATTTGCGACAGTAAAAAATTATTTTTTGAATAATTTACTATAGAAAAGGCAATCCCTGGCGCACTTAAAATTTGCGACAGTAGAAAATTATTTTTTGCAAAATTTACTATAGAAAAGGCAATCCCTGGCGCAATTAAAATTTGCGACAGTAAAAAATTATTTTTTGAATAATTTACTATAGAAAAGGCAATCCCTGGCGTAATTAAAATTTGCGACAGTATAAAATTATTTTTTGAATAATTTACTATAGAAAAGGCAATCCCTGGCGTAATTAAAATTTGCGACAGTAGAAAATTATTTTTTGAATAATTTACTATAGAAAAGGCAATCCCTGGCGTAATTAAAATTTGCGACAGTAAAAAATTATTTTGTGAGAAATTTACTATAGAAAAGGCAATCCCTGGCGCAATTAAAATTTGCGAAAGTAAAAAATTATTTTTTGAATATTTTACTATAGAAAAGGCAATCCCTGGCGTATTTAAAATTTGCGACAGTATAAAATTATTTTTAGAATAATTTACTATAGAAAAGGCAATCCCTGGCGCACTTAAAATTTGCGACAATAGAAAATTATTTTTTGAGTAATTTACTATAGAAAAGGCAATCCCTGGCGCAATTAAAATTTGCGACAGTAGAAAATTAATTTTTGAAAAATTTACTATATAAAAGGCAATCCCTGGCGTAATTAAAATTTGCGACAGTAGAAAATTATTTTTTGAATAATTTACTGTAGAAAAGGCAATCCCTGGCGCAATTAAAACTTGCGATAGTAAAAAATTATTTTTTGAATAATTTACTATAGAAAAGGCAATCCCTGGCGTAATTAAAATTTGCGACAGTTGAAAATTATTTTTTGCAAAATTTACTATAGAAAAGGCAATCCCTGGCGCACTTAAAATTTGCGACAGTAAAAAATTATTTTTTGAATAATTTACTATAGAAAAGGCAATCCTTGGCGTAAATAAAATTTGCGACAGTAGAAAATAATTTTTTGAATAATTTACTATAGAAAAGGCAATCCCTGGCGCAATTAAAATTTGCGACAGTAGAAAATTATTTTTTGAATAATTTACTATAGAAAAGGAAATCCCTGGCGCACTTAAAATTTGCGACAGTAGAAAATTATTTTTTGCAAAATTTACTAGAGAAAAGGCAATCCCTGGCGCAATTAAAATTTGCGACAGTAAAAAATTATTTTTTTAATAATTTACTATAGGAAAGGCAATCCCTGGCGTAATTAAAATTTGCGACAGTATAAAATTATTTTTTGAATAATTTACTATAGAAAAGGCAATCCCTGGCGTAATTAAAATTTGCGACAGTAGAAAATTATTTTTTGAATAATTTACTATAGAAAAGGCAATCCCTGGCGTAATTAACATTTGCGACAGTAAAAAATTATTTTGTGAGAAATTTACTATAGAAAAGGCAATCCCTGGCGCAATTAAAATTTGCGACAGTAAAAAATTATTTTTTGAATAATTTACTATAGAAAAGGCAATCCCTGGCGTAATTAAAATTTGCGACAGTAAAAAATTATTTTTTGAATAATTTACTATAGAAAAGGCAATCCCTGGCGTAATTAAAACTTGCGATAGTAAAAAATTATTTTTTGAATAATTTACTATAGAAAAGGCAATCCCTGGCGTAATTAAAATTTGCGACAGTTGAAAATTATTTTTTGCAAAATTTACTATAGAAAAGGCAATCCCTGGCGCACTTAAAATTTGCGACAGTAAAAAATTATTTTTTGAATAATTTACTATAGAAAAGGCAATCCTTGGCGTAAATAAAATTTGCGACAGTAGAAAATAATTTTTTGAATAATTTACTATAGAAAAGGCAATCCCTGGCGCAATTAAAATTTGCGACAGTAGAAAATTATTTTTTGAATAATTTACTATAGAAAAGGAAATCCCTGGCGCACTTAAAATTTGCGACAGTAGAAAATTATTTTTTGCAAAATTTACTAGAGAAAAGGCAATCCCTGGCGCAATTAAAATTTGCGACAGTAAAAAATTATTTTTTTAATAATTTACTATAGGAAAGGCAATCCCTGGCGTAATTAAAATTTGCGACAGTATAAAATTATTTTTTGAATAATTTACTATAGAAAAGGCAATCCCTGGCGTAATTAAAATTTGCGACAGTAGAAAATTATTTTTTGAATAATTTACTATAGAAAAGGCAATCCCTGGCGCAATTAAAATTTGCGACAGTAAAAAATTATTTTTTTAATAATTTACTATAGGAAAGGCAATCCCTGGCGTAATTAAAATTTGCGACAGTAAAAAATTATTTTTTGAATAATTTACTATAGAAAAGGCAATCCCTGGCGCAATTAAAATTTGCGACAGTAAAAAATTATTTTTTGAATATTTTACTATAGAAAAGGCAATCCCTGGCGTATTTAAAATTTGCGACAGTATAAAATTATTTTTTGAATAATTTACTATAGAAAAGGCAATCCCTGGCGCAATTAAAATTTGCGACAGTAGAAAATTAATTTTTGAAAAATTTACTATATAAAAGGCAATCCCTGGCGTAATTAAAATTTGCGACAGTAGAAAATTATTTTTTGAATAATTTACTGTAGAAAAGGCAATCCCTGGCGCAATTAAAACTTGCGATAGTAAAAAATTATTTTTTGAATAATTTACTATAGAAAAGGCAATCCCTGGCGTAATTAAAATTTGCGACAGTTGAAAATTATTTTTTGCAAAATTTACTATAGAAAAGGCAATCCCTGGCGTAATTAAAATTTGCGACAGTATAAAATTATTTTTTGAATAATTTACTATAGAAAAGGCAATCCCTGGCGTAATTAAAATTTGCGACAGTAGAAAATTATTTTTTGAATAATTTACTATAGAAAAGGCAATCCCTTGCGCAATTAAAATTTGCGACAGTATAAAATTATTTTTTGAATAATTTACTGTAGAAAAGGCAATCCCTGGCGCAATTAAAATTTGCGACAGTAAAAAATTATTTTTTGAATAATTTACTATAGAAAAGGCAATCCCTGGCGTAATTAAAACTTGCGATAGTAAAAAATTATTTTTTGAATAATTTACTATAGAAAAGGCAATCCCTGGCGTAATTAAAATTTGCGACAGTATAAAATTATTTTTTGAATAATTTACTATAGAAAAGGCAATCCCTGGCGTAATTAAAATTTGCGACAGTTGAAAATTATTTTTTGCAAAATTTACTATAGAAAAGGCAATCCCTGGCGCACTTAAAATTTGCGACAGTAAAAAATTATTTTTTGAATAATTTACTATAGAAAAGGCAATCCCTGGCGTAATTAAAATTTGCGACAGTAGAAAATAATTTTTTGAATAATTTACTATAGAAAAGGCAATCCCTGGCGCAATTAAAATTTGCGACAGTAGAAAATTATTTTTTGAATAATTTACTATAGAAAAGGCAATCCCTGGCGCACTTAAAATTTGCGACAGTAGAAAATTATTTTTTGCAAAATTTATTTACTATAGAAAAGGCAATCCCTGGCGCAATTAAAATTTGCGACAGTAAAAAATTATTTTTTGAATAATTTACTATAGAAAAGGCAATCCCTGGCGTAATTAAAATTTGCGACAGTATAAAATTATTTTTTGAATAATTTACTATAGAAAAGGCAATCCCTGGCGTAATTAGAATTTGCGACAGTAGAAAATTATTTTTTGAATAATTTACTATAGAAAAGGCAATCCCTGGCGTAATTTAAATTTGCGACAGTAAAAAATTATTTTGTGAGAAATTTACTATAGAAAAGGCAATCCCTGGCGCACATAAAATTTGCGACAGTACAAAATTATTTTTTGAATAATTTACTATAGAAAAGGCAATCCCTGGCGTAATTAAAATTTGCGACAGTAGAAAATTATTTTTTGAATAATTTACTATAGAAAAGGCAATCCCTGGCGCAATTAAAATTTGCGACAGTATAAAATTATTTTTTGAATAATTTACTGTAGAAAAGGCAATCCCTGGCGCAATTAAAATTTGCGACAGTAAAAAATTATTTTTTGAATAATTTACTATATAAAAGGCAATCCCTGGCGTAATTAAAACTTGCGATAGTAAAAAATTATTTTTTGAATAATTTACTATAGAAAAGGCAATCCCTGGCGTAATTAAAATTTGCGACAGTATAAAATTATTTTTTGAATAATTTACTATAGAAAAGGCAATCCCTGACGTAATTAAAATTTGCGACAGTTGAAAATTATTTTTTGCTAAATTTACTATAGAAAAGGCAATCCCTGGCGCACTTAAAATTTGCGACAGTAAAAAATTATTTTTTGAATAATTTACTATAGAAAAGGCAATCCCTGGTGCAATTTAAATTTGCGACAGTAAAAAATTATTTTTTGAATAATTTACTATAGAAAAGGCAATCCCTGGCGCACTTAAAATTTGCGACAGTAGAAAATTATTTTTTGCAAAATTTACTATAGAAAAGGCAATCCCTGGCGCAATTAAAATTTGCGACAGTAAAAAATTATTTTTTGAATAATTTACTATAGAAAAGGCAATCCCTGGCGTAATTAAAATTTGCGACAGTATAAAATTATTTTTTGAATAATTTACTATAGAAAAGGCAATCCCTGGCGTAATTAAAATTTGCGACAGTAGAAAATTATTTTTTGAATAATTTACTATAGAAAAGGCAATCCCTGGCGTAATTAAAATTTGCGACAGTAAAAAATTATTTTGTGAGAAATTTACTATAGAAAAGGCAATCCCTGGCGCAATTAAAATTTGCGAAAGTAAAAAATTATTTTTTGAATATTTTACTATAGAAAAGGCAATCCCTGGCGTATTTAAAATTTGCGACAGTATAAAATTATTTTTAGAATAATTTACTATAGAAAAGGCAATCCCTGGCGCACTTAAAATTTGCGACAATAGAAAATTATTTTTTGAGTAATTTACTATAGAAAAGGCAATCCCTGGCGCAATTAAAATTTGCGACAGTAGAAAATTAATTTTTGAAAAATTTACTATATAAAAGGCAATCCCTGGCGTAATTAAAATTTGCGACAGTAGAAAATTATTTTTTGAATAATTTACTGTAGAAAAGGCAATCCCTGGCGCAATTAAAACTTGCGATAGTAAAAAATTATTTTTTGAATAATTTACTATAGAAAAGGCAATCCCTGGCGTAATTAAAATTTGCGACAGTTGAAAATTATTTTTTGCAAAATTTACTATAGAAAAGGCAATCCCTGGCGCACTTAAAATTTGCGACAGTAAAAAATTATTTTTTGAATAATTTACTATAGAAAAGGCAATCCTTGGCGTAAATAAAATTTGCGACAGTAGAAAATAATTTTTTGAATAATTTACTATAGAAAAGGCAATCCCTGGCGCAATTAAAATTTGCGACAGTAGAAAATTATTTTTTGAATAATTTACTATAGAAAAGGAAATCCCTGGCGCACTTAAAATTTGCGACAGTAGAAAATTATTTTTTGCAAAATTTACTAGAGAAAAGGCAATCCCTGGCGCAATTAAAATTTGCGACAGTAAAAAATTATTTTTTTAATAATTTACTATAGGAAAGGCAATCCCTGGCGTAATTAAAATTTGCGACAGTATAAAATTATTTTTTGAATAATTTACTATAGAAAAGGCAATCCCTGGCGTAATTAAAATTTGCGACAGTAGAAAATTATTTTTTGAATAATTTACTATAGAAAAGGCAATCCCTGGCGTAATTAACATTTGCGACAGTAAAAAATTATTTTGTGAGAAATTTACTATAGAAAAGGCAATCCCTGGCGCAATTAAAATTTGCGACAGTAAAAAATTATTTTTTGAATAATTTACTATAGAAAAGGCAATCCCTGGCGTAATTAAAATTTGCGACAGTAAAAAATTATTTTTTGAATAATTTACTATAGAAAAGGCAATCCCTGGCGTAATTAAAACTTGCGATAGTAAAAAATTATTTTTTGAATAATTTACTATAGAAAAGGCAATCCCTGGCGTAATTAAAATTTGCGACAGTTGAAAATTATTTTTTGCAAAATTTACTATAGAAAAGGCAATCCCTGGCGCACTTAAAATTTGCGACAGTAAAAAATTATTTTTTGAATAATTTACTATAGAAAAGGCAATCCTTGGCGTAAATAAAATTTGCGACAGTAGAAAATAATTTTTTGAATAATTTACTATAGAAAAGGCAATCCCTGGCGCAATTAAAAGTTGCGACAGTAGAAAATTATTTTTTGAATAATTTACTATAGAAAAGGAAATCCCTGGCGCACTTAAAATTTGCGACAGTAGAAAATTATTTTTTGCAAAATTTACTAGAGAAAAGGCAATCCCTGGCGCAATTAAAATTTGCGACAGTAAAAAATTATTTTTTTAATAATTTACTATAGGAAAGGCAATCCCTGGCGTAATTAAAATTTGCGACAGTATAAAATTATTTTTTGAATAATTTACTATAGAAAAGGCAATCCCTGGCGTAATTAAAATTTGCGACAGTAGAAAATTATTTTTTGAATAATTTACTATAGAAAAGGCAATCCCTGGCGCAATTAAAATTTGCGACAGTAAAAAATTATTTTTTTAATAATTTACTATAGGAAAGGCAATCCCTGGCGTAATTAAAATTTGCGACAGTAAAAAATTATTTTTTGAATAATTTACTATAGAAAAGGCAATCCCTGGCGCAATTAAAATTTGCGACAGTAAAAAATTATTTTTTGAATATTTTACTATAGAAAAGGCAATCCCTGGCGTATTTAAAATTTGCGACAGTATAAAATTATTTTTTGAATAATTTACTATAGAAAAGGCAATCCCTGGCGCAATTAAAATTTGCGACAGTAGAAAATTAATTTTTGAAAAATTTACTATATAAAAGGCAATCCCTGGCGTAATTAAAATTTGCGACAGTAGAAAATTATTTTTTGAATAATTTACTGTAGAAAAGGCAATCCCTGGCGCAATTAAAACTTGCGATAGTAAAAAATTATTTTTTGAATAATTTACTATAGAAAAGGCAATCCCTGGCGTAATTAAAATTTGCGACAGTTGAAAATTATTTTTTGCAAAATTTACTATAGAAAAGGCAATCCCTGGCGCACTTAAAATTTGCGACAGTAAAAAATTATTTTTTGAATAATTTACTATAGAAAAGGCAATCCCTGGCGTAATTAAAATTTGCGACAGTAGAAAATTATTTTTTGAATAATTTACTATAGAAAAGGCAATCGCTGGCGCAATTAAAATTTGCGACAGTAGAAAAATATTTTTTGAATAATTTACTATAGAAAAGGCAATCCCTGGCGCACTTAAAATTTGCGACAGTAGAAAACTATTTTTTGCAAAATTTACTATAGAAAAGGCAATCCCTGGCGCAATTAAAATTTGCGACAGTAAAAAATTATTTTTTGAATAATTTACTATAGAAAAGGCAATCCCTGGCGTAATTAAAATTTGCGACAGTATAAAATTATTTTTTGAATAATTTACTATAGAAAAGGCAATCCCTGTCGTAATTAAAATTTGCGACAGTAGAAAATTATTTTTTGAATAATTTACTATAGAAAAGGCAATCCCTGGCGTAATTAAAATTTGCGACAATAAAAAATTATTTTGTGAGAAATTTACAATAGAAAGGCAATCCTTGGCGCAATTAAAATTTGCGACAGTAAAAAATTATTTTTTGAATAATTTACTATAGAAAAGGCAATCCCTGGCGTAATTAAAATTTGCGACAGTAGAAAATTATTTTTTGAATAATTTACTATAGAAAAGGCAATCCCTTGCGCAATTAAAATTTGCGACAGTATAAAATTATTTTTTGAATAATTTACTGTAGAAAAGGCAATCCCTGGCGCAATTAAAATTTGCGACAGTAAAAAATTATTTTTTGAATAATTTACTATAGAAAAGGCAATCCCTGGCGTAATTAAAACTTGCGATAGTAAAAAATTATTTTTTGAATAATTTACTATAGAAAAGGCAATCCCTGGCGTAATTAAAATTTGCGACAGTATAAAATTATTTTTTGAATAATTTACTATAGAAAAGGCAATCCCTGGCGTAATTAAAATTTGCGACAGTTGAAAATTATTTTTTGCAAAATTTACTATAGAAAAGGCAATCCCTGGCGCACTTAAAATTTGCGACAGTAAAAAATTATTTTTTGAATAATTTACTATAGAAAAGGCAATCCCTGGCGTAATTAAAATTTGCGACAGTAGAAAATAATTTTTTGAATAATTTACTATAGAAAAGGCAATCCCTGGCGCAATTAAAATTTGCGACAGTAGAAAATTATTTTTTGAATAATTTACTATAGAAAAGGCAATCCCTGGCGCACTTAAAATTTGCGACAGTAGAAAATTATTTTTTGCAAAATTTATTTACTATAGAAAAGGCAATCCCTGGCGCAATTAAAATTTGCGACAGTAAAAAATTATTTTTTGAATAATTTACTATAGAAAAGGCAATCCCTGGCGTAATTAAAATTTGCGACAGTATAAAATTATTTTTTGAATAATTTACTATAGAAAAGGCAATCCCTGGCGTAATTAGAATTTGCGACAGTAGAAAATTATTTTTTGAATAATTTACTATAGAAAAGGCAATCCCTGGCGTAATTTAAATTTGCGACAGTAAAAAATTATTTTGTGAGAAATTTACTATAGAAAAGGCAATCCCTGGCGCACATAAAATTTGCGACAGTACAAAATTATTTTTTGAATAATTTACTATAGAAAAGGCAATCCCTGGCGTAATTAAAATTTGCGACAGTAGAAAATTATTTTTTGAATAATTTACTATAGAAAAGGCAATCCCTGGCGCAGTTAAAATTTGCGACAGTATAAAATTATTTTTTGAATAATTTACTGTAGAAAAGGCAATCCCTGGCGCAATTAAAATTTGCGACAGTAAAAAATTATTTTTTGAATAATTTACTATATAAAAGGCAATCCCTGGCGTAATTAAAACTTGCGATAGTAAAAAATTATTTTTTGAATAATTTACTATAGAAAAGGCAATCCCTGGCGTAATTAAAATTTGCGACAGTATAAAATTATTTTTTGAATAATTTACTATAGAAAAGGCAATCCCTGACGTAATTAAAATTTGCGACAGTTGAAAATTATTTTTTGCTAAATTTACTATAGAAAAGGCAATCCCTGGCGCACTTAAAATTTGCGACAGTAAAAAATTATTTTTTGAATAATTTACTATAGAAAAGGCAATCCCTGGCGCAATTTAAATTTGCGACAGTAAAAAATTATTTTTTGAATAATTTACTATAGAAAAGGCAATCCCTGGCGCACTTAAAATTTGCGACAGTAGAAAATTATTTTTTGCAAAATTTACTATAGAAAAGGCAATCCCTGGCGCAATTAAAATTTGCGACAGTAAAAAATTATTTTTTGAATAATTTACTATAGAAAAGGCAATCCCTGGCGTAATTAAAATTTGCGACAGTATAAAATTATTTTTTGAATAATTTACTATAGAAAAGGCAATCCCTGGCGTAATTAAAATTTGCGACAGTAGAAAATTATTTTTTGAATAATTTACTATAGAAAAGGCAATCCCTGGCGTAATTAAAATTTGCGACAGTAAAAAATTATTTTGTGAGAAATTTACTATAGAAAAGGCAATCCCTGGCGCAATTAAAATTTGCGAAAGTAAAAAATTATTTTTTGAATATTTTACTATAGAAAAGGCAATCCCTGGCGTATTTAAAATTTGCGACAGTATAAAATTATTTTTAGAATAATTTACTATAGAAAAGGCAATCCCTGGCGCACTTAAAATTTGCGACAATAGAAAATTATTTTTTGAGTAATTTACTATAGAAAAGGCAATCCCTGGCGCAATTAAAATTTGCGACAGTAGAAAATTAATTTTTGAAAAATTTACTATATAAAAGGCAATCCCTGGCGTAATTAAAATTTGCGACAGTAGAAAATTATTTTTTGAATAATTTACTGTAGAAAAGGCAATCCCTGGCGCAATTAAAACTTGCGATAGTAAAAAATTATTTTTTGAATAATTTACTATAGAAAAGGCAATCCCTGGCGTAATTAAAATTTGCGACAGTTGAAAATTATTTTTTGCAAAATTTACTATAGAAAAGGCAATCCCTGGCGCACTTAAAATTTGCGACAGTAAAAAATTATTTTTTGAATAATTTACTATAGAAAAGGCAATCCTTGGCGTAAATAAAATTTGCGACAGTAGAAAATAATTTTTTGAATAATTTACTATAGAAAAGGCAATCCCTGGCGCAATTAAAATTTGCGACAGTAGAAAATTATTTTTTGAATAATTTACTATAGAAAAGGAAATCCCTGGCGCACTTAAAATTTGCGACAGTAGAAAATTATTTTTTGCAAAATTTACTAGAGAAAAGGCAATCCCTGGCGCAATTAAAATTTGCGACAGTAAAAAATTATTTTTTTAATAATTTACTATAGGAAAGGCAATCCCTGGCGTAATTAAAATTTGCGACAGTATAAAATTATTTTTTGAATAATTTACTATAGAAAAGGCAATCCCTGGCGTAATTAAAATTTGCGACAGTAGAAAATTATTTTTTGAATAATTTACTATAGAAAAGGCAATCCCTGGCGTAATTAACATTTGCGACAGTAAAAAATTATTTTGTGAGAAATTTACTATAGAAAAGGCAATCCCTGGCGCAATTAAAATTTGCGACAGTAAAAAATTATTTTTTGAATAATTTACTATAGAAAAGGCAATCCCTGGCGTAATTAAAATTTGCGACAGTAAAAAATTATTTTTTGAATAATTTACTATAGAAAAGGCAATCCCTGGCGTAATTAAAACTTGCGATAGTAAAAATTATTTTTTGAATAATTTACTATAGAAAAGGCAATCCCTGGCGTAATTAAAATTTGCGACAGTTGAAAATTATTTTTTGCAAAATTTACTATAGAAAAGGCAATCCCTGGCGCACTTAAAATTTGCGACAGTAAAAAATTATTTTTTGAATAATTTACTATAGAAAAGGCAATCCTTGGCGTAAATAAAATTTGCGACAGTAGAAAATAATTTTTTGAATAATTTACTATAGAAAAGGCAATCCCTGGCGCAATTAAAATTTGCGACAGTAAAAAATTATTTTTTGAATATTTTACTATAGAAAAGGCAATCCCTGGCGTATTTAAAATTTGCGACAGTATAAAATTATTTTTTGAATAATTTACTATAGAAAAGGCAATCCCTGGCGCACTTAAAATTTGCGACAATAGAAAATTATTTTTTGAGTAATTTACTATAGAAAAGGCAATCCCTGGCGCAATTAAAATTTGCGACAGTAGAAAATTAATTTTTGAAAAATTTACTATATAAAAGGCAATCCCTGGCGTAATTAAAATTTGCGACAGTAGAAAATTATTTTTTGAATAATTTACTGTAGAAAAGGCAATCCCTGGCGCAATTAAAACTTGCGATAGTAAAAAATTATTTTTTGAATAATTTACTATAGAAAAGGCAATCCCTGGCGTAGTTAAAATTTGCGACAGTTGAAAATTATTTTTTGCAAAATTTACTATAGAAAAGGCAATCCCTGGCGCACTTAAAATTTGCGACAGTAAAAAATTATTTTTTGAATAATTTACTATAGAAAAGGCAATCCTTGGCGTAAATAAAATTTGCGACAGTAGAAAATAATTTTTTGAATAATTTACTATAGAAAAGGCAATCCCTGGCGCAATTAAAATTTGCGACAGTAGAAAATTATTTTTTGAATAATTTACTATAGAAAAGGAAATGCCTGGCGCACTTAAAATTTGCGACAGTAGAAAATTATTTTTTGCAAAATTTACTAGAGAAAAGGCAATCCCTGGCGCAATTAAAATTTGCGACAGTAAAAAATTATTTTTTTAATAATTTACTATAGGAAAGGCAATCCCTGGCGTAATTAAAATTTGCGACAGTATAAAATTATTTTTTGAATAATTTACTATAGAAAAGGCAATCCCTGGCGTAATTAAAATTTGCGACAGTAGAAAATTATTTTTTGAATAATTTACTATCGAAAAGGCAATCCCTGGCGTAATTAAAATTTGCGACAGTAAAAAATTATTTTGTGAGAAATTTACTATAGAAAAGGCAATCCCTGGCGCAATTAAAATTTGCGGCAGTAAAAAATTATTTTTTGAATAATTTACTATAGAAAAGGCAATCCCTGGCGTAATTAAAATTTGCGACAGTAGAAAAATTTTTTTTGAATAATTTACTATAGAAAAGGCAATCTCTGGCGCAATTAAAATTTGCGACAGTATAAAATTATTTTTTGAATAATTTACTGTAGAAAAGGCAATCCCTGGCGCAATTAAAATTTGCGACAGTAAAAAATTATTTTTTGAATAATTTACTATAGAAAAGGCAATCCCTGGCGTAATTAAAACTTGCGATAGTAAAAAATTATTTTTTGAATAATTTACTATAGAAAAGGCAATCCCTGGCGTAATTAAAATTTGCGACAGTATAAAATTATTTTTTGAATAATTTACTATAGAAAAGGCAATTTCTGGCGTAATTAAAATTTGCGACATTATAAAATTATTTTTTGCAAAATTTACTATAGAAAAGGCAATCCCTGGCGCAATTAAAATTTGCGACAGTTGAAAATTATTTTTTGAATAATTTACTATAGAAAAGGCAATCCCTGGCGTAATTAAAATTTGCGACAATTGAAAATTATTTTTTGAATAATTTACTATAGAAAAGGCAATCCCTGGGTTATTTAAAATTTACGACAGTAAAAAATTATTTTTTGAATAATTTACTATAGAAAAGGCAATCCCTGGGATATTTAAAATTTGCGACAGTAGAAAATTATTTTTTGAATAATTTACTATAGAAAAGGCAATCCCTGGCGCACTTAAAATTTGCGACAGTAGAAAATTATTTTTTGCAAAATTTACTATAGAAAAGGCAATCCCTGGCGCAATTAAAATTTGCGACAGTAAAAAATTATTTTTTGAATAATTTACTATAGAAAAGGCAATCCCTGGCGTAATTAAAATTTGCGACAGTATAAAATTATTTTTTTGAATAATTTACTATAGAAAAGGCAATCCCTGGCGTAATTAAAATTTGCGACAGTAGAAAATTATTTTTTGAATAATTTACTATAGAAAAGGCAATCCCTGGCGTAATTAAAATTTGCGACAGTAAAAAATTATTTTGTGAGAAATTTACTATAGAAAAGGCAATCCCTGGCGCACTTAAAATTTGCGACAGTAGAAAATTATTTTTTGCAAAATTTACTATAGAAAAGGCAATCCCTGGCGCAATTAAAATTTGCGACAGTAAAAAATTATTTTTTGAATAATTTACTATAGAAAAGGCAATCCCTGGCGTAATTAAAATTTGCGACAATTGAAAATTATTTTTTGAATAATTTACTATAGAAAAGGCAATCCCTGGGTTATTTAAAATTTACGACAGTAAAAAATTATTTTTTGAATAATTTACTATAGAAAAGGCAATCCCTGGGATATTTAAAATTTGCGACAGTAGAAAATTATTTTTTGAATAATTTACTATAGAAAAGGCAATCCCTGGCGCACTTAAAATTTGCGACAGTAGAAAATTATTTTTTGCAAAATTTACTATAGAAAAGGCAATCCCTGGCGCAGTTAAAATTTGCGACAGTAAAAAATTATTTTTTGAATAATTTACTATAGAAAAGGCAATCCCTGGCGCAATTAAAATTTGCGACAATAGAAAAATTTTTTTTGAATAATTTACTATAGAAAAGGCAATCCCTGGCGCAATTAAAATTTGCGACAGTATAAAATTATTTTTTGAATAATTTACTGTAGAAAAGGCAATCCCTGGCGCAATTAAAACTTGCGATAGTTAAAAATTATTTTTTGAATAATTTACTATAGAAAAGGCAATCCCTGGAGTAATTAAAATTTGCGACAGTTGAAAATTATTTTTTGCAAAATTTACTATAGAAAAGGCAATCCCTGGCGCACTTAAAATTTGCGACAGTAAAAAATTATTTTTTGAATAATTTACTATAGAAAAGGCAATCCCTGGCGTAAATAAAATTTGCGACAGTAGAAAATAATTTTTTGAATAATTTACTATAGAAAAGGCAATCCCTGGCGCAATTAAAATTTGCGACAGTAGAAAATTATTTTTTGAATAATTTACTATAGAAAAGGCAATCCCAGGCGCACTTAAAATTTGCGACAGTAGAAAATTATTTTTTGCAAAATTTACTATAGAAAAGGCAATCCCTGGCGCAATTAAAATTTGCGACAGTAAAAAATTATTTTTTGAATAATTTACTATAGAAAAGGCAATCCCTGGCGTAATTAAAATTTGCGACAGTATAAAATTATTTTTTGAATAATTTACTATAGAAAAGGCAATCCCTGGCGTAATTAAAATTTGCGACAGTAGAAAATTATTTTTTGAATAATTTACTATAGAAAAGGCAATCCCTGGCGTAATTAAAATTTGCGACAGTAAAAAATTATTTTGTGAGAAATTTACTATAGAAAAGGTAATCCCTGGCGCAATTAAAATTTGCGACAGTAAAAAATTATTTTTTGAATAATTTACTATAGAAAAGGCAATCCCTGGCGTAATTAAAATTTGCGACAGTAGAAAAAATTTTTTTTAATAATTTACTATAGAAAAGGCAATCCCTGCCGCAATTAAAATTTGCGACAGTATAAAATTATTTTTTGAATAATTTACTGTAGAAAAGGCAATCCCTGGCGCAATTAAAATTTGCGACAGTAAAAAATTATTTTTTGAATAATTTACTATAGAAAAGGCAATCCCTGGCGTAATTAAAACTTGCGATAGTAAAAAATTATTTTTTAAATAATTTACTATAGAAAAGGCAATCCCTGGCGTAATTAAAATTTGCGACAGTATAAAATTATTTTTTTAATAATTTACTATAGAAAAGGCAATCCCTGGCGTAATTAAAATTTGCGACAGTATAAAATTATTTTTTGCAAAATTTACTAAAGAAAAGGCAATCCTTGGCGCAATTAAAATTTGCGACAGTTGAAAATTATTTTTTGAATAATTTACTATAGAAGAGGCAGTCCCTGGCGCAATTAAAATTTTCGACAGTAAAAAATTATTTTTTGAATAATTTACTATAGAAAAGGCAATCCCTGGCGTAATTAAAATTTGCGATAGTAAAAAATTATTTTTTGGATAATTTACTGTAGAAAAGGCAATCCCTGGCTTAATTAAAAGTTGCGATAGTAAAAAATTATTTTTTGAATAATTTACTATAGAAAATGCAATCCCTGGCGTAATTAAAATTTGCGACAGTTGAAAATTATTTTTTGAATAATTTACTATAGAAAAGGCAATCCCTGGGTTATTTAAAATTTGCGACAATAAAAAATTATTTTTTGAATAATTTACTATAGAAAAGGCAATCCCTGGGATATTTAAAATTTGCGACAGTAGAAAATTATTTTTTGAATAATTTACTATAGAAAAGGCAATCCCTGTCGTAATTAAAATTTGCGACAGCAAAAAATTATTTTGTGAGAAATTTACTATACAAAGGGCAATCCCTGGCGCAATTAAAAATTGCGACAGTAAAAAATTATTTTTTGAATAATTTACTATAGAAAAGCAATCCCTGGCGTAATTAAAATTTGCGACAGTAAAAAATTATTTTTTTAAAAATTTACTATAGAAAAGGCAATCCCTGGCGTACTTAAAATTTGCGACAGTATAAAATTATTTTTTGAAAAATTTACTATAGAGAAGGCAATCCCTGGCGTATTTAAAATTTGCGACAGTATAAAATTATTTTCTGAATAATTTACTATAGAAAAGGCAATCCCTGGCGCACTTAAAATTTGCAACAGTAGAAAATTATTTTTTGAATAATTTACTATAGAAATGGCAATAAATGGCGCAATTAAAATTTGCGAGAGTAGAAAATTATTTTTTGAATAATTTACTATAGAAAAGGCAATCCCTGGCGTAATTAAAATTTGCGACAGTAGAAAATTATTTTTTGAATAATTTACTATAGAAAAGGCAATCCCTGGCGTAATTAAAATTTGCGACAGTTGAAAATTATTTTTTGAATAATTTACTATAGAAAAGGCAATCCCTGGCGTAATTAAAATTTGCGATAGTAGAAAATTATTTTTTGAATAATTTACTATAGAAAAGGCAATCCCTGGCGCAATTAAAATTTGCGACATTATAAAATTATTTTTTGAATAATTTACTGTAGAAAAAGCAATCCCTGGCGCAATTAAAACTTGCGATAGTAAAAAATTATTTTTCGAATAATTTACTATAGAAAAGGCAACCCCTGGCGTAATTAAAATTTGCGACAGTTGAAAATTATTTTTTGAATAATTTACTATAGAAAAGGCAATCCCTGGCGTAGTTAAAATTTGCGACAGTTGAAAATTATTTTTTGAATAATTTACTATAGAAAAGGCAATCCCTGGCGTATTTAAAATTTGCGACAGTATAAAATTAATTTTTGAAAAATTTACTATAGAAAAGGCAATGCCTGGCGTAATTAAAATTTGCGACAGTAGAAAATTATTTTTTGCAAAATTTACTATAGAAAAGGCAATCCCTGGCGCAATTAAAATTTGCGACAGTATAAAATTATTTTTTGAATAATTTACTATAAAAAGGCAATCCGTGGCGTATTTAAAATTTGCGAAAGTAAAAAATTATTTTTTGAATAATTTACTATAGAAAAGGCAACCCCTGGCGTAATTAAAATTTGCGACAGTAAAAAATTATTTTTTGAATAATTTACTATAGAAAAGGCAATCCCTGGCGCACTTAAAATTTGCGACAGTATAAAATTATATTTTGAATAATTTACTATAGAAAAGGCAATCCCTGGCGTAATTAAAATTTGCGACAGTAAAAAATTATTTCTTGAATAATTTACTATAGAAAAGGCAATCCCTGGCGTAATTAAAATTTGCGACAGTATAAAATTATTTTTTGAATAATTTACTATATAAAAGCCAATCCCTGGCGTAATTAAAATTTGCGACAGTAGAAAATTATTTTTTGAATAATTTACTATAGAAAAGGCAATCCCTGGCGCAATTAAAATTTGCGACAGTAAAAAATTATTTTTTGCAAAATTTACTATAGAAAAGGCAATCCCTGGCGTAATTAAAATTTGCGACAGTATAAAATTATTTTTTGAATAATTTACTATAGAAAAGGCAATCCCTGGCGTAATTAAAATTTGCGACAGTAGAAAATTATTTTTTGAATAATTTACTATAGAAAAGGCAATCCCTGGCGTAATTAAAATTTGCGACAGTAGAAAATTATTTTTTGAATAATTTACTATAGAAAAGGCAATCCCTGGTGTATTTAAAATTTGCGACAGTATAAAATTAATTTTTGAAAAATTTACTATATAAAAGGCAATCCCTGGCGTAATTAAAATTTGCGACAGTAGAAAATTATTTTTTGAATAATTTACTGTAGAAAAGGCAAACCCTGGCGTATTTAAAATTTGCGACAGTATAAAATTAATTTTTGAAAAATTTACTATATAAAAGGCAATCCCTGGCGTAATTAAAATTTGCGACAGTAGAAAATTATTTTTTGAATAATTTACTATAGAAAAGGCAATCCCTGGCGTATTTAAAATTTGCGACAGTAGAAAATTATTTTTTGAATAATTTACTATAGAAAAGGCAATCCCTGGCGTAATTAAAATTTGCGACAGTTGAAAATTATTTTTTGAATAATTTACTATAGAAACGGCAATCCCTGGGATATTTAAAATTTGCGACAGTAGAAAATTATTTTTTGAATAATTTACTATAGAAAATGCAATCCCTGGCGTAATTAAAATTTGCGACAGTAGAAAATTATTTTTTGAATAATTTACTATAGAAAAGGCAATCCCTGGCGGATTTGAAATTTGCGACAGTAAAATATTATTTTTTGAATAATTTACTATAGAAAAGGCAATCCCTGGCGCAATTACAATTTGCGACAGTAAAAAATTATTTTTTGAAAAATTTACTGTAGAAAGGCAATCCCTGGCGCACTTAAAATTTGCGACAGTATAAAATTATTTTTTGAATAATTTACTATAGAAAAGGCAATCCCTGGCGTATTTAAAATTTGCGACAGTAAAAAATTATTTTTTGAATAATTTACTATAGAAAAGGCAATCCCTGGCGTAATTAAAATTTGCGACAGTAAAAAAATATTTTTTGAATAATTTACTATAGAAAAGGCAATCCCTGGCGTAGTTAAAATTTCCGACAGTATAAAATTATTTTTTGAATAATTTACTATAGAAAAGGCAATCCCTGGCGTAATTAAAATTTGCGAGAGTAGAAAATTATTTTTTGAATAATTTACTATGGAAAAGGCAATCCCTGGCGTAATTAAAATTTGCGACAGTAGAAAATTATTTTTTGAATAATTTACTATAGAAAAGGCAATCCCTGGCGGATTTGAAATTTGCGACAGTAAAATATTATTTTTTGAATAATTTACTATAGAAAAGGCAATCCCTGGCGCAATTTCAATCTGCGACAGTATAAAATTATTTTTTTAAAAATTTACTATATAAAAGGCAATCCCTGGCGTAATTAAAATTTGCGACAGTAGAAAATTATTTTTTTAATAATTTACTATAGAAAAGGCAATCCCTGGCGTAATTAAAATTTGCGACAGTAAAAAATTATTTTTTGCAAAATTTACTATAGAAAAGGCAATCCCTGGCGCACTTAAAATTTGCGACAGTAAAAAATTATTTTTTGAATAATTTACTATAGAAAAGGCAATCCCTGGCGTAATTAAAATTTGCGACAGTAGAAAATTATTTTTTGAATAATTTACTGTAGAAAAGGCAATCCCTGGTGCAATTAAAATTTGCGACAGTAGAAAATTATTTTTTGAATACTTTACTATAGAAAAGGCAATCCCTGGCGCACTTAAAATTTGCGACAGTAGAAAATTATTTTTTGCAAAATTTACTATAGAAAAGGCAATCTCTGGCGCAATTAAAATTTGCGACAGTAAAAAAATATTTTTTGAATAATTTACTATAGAAAAGGCAATCCCTGGCGTATTTAAAATTTGCGACAGTATAAAATTATTTTTTGAATAATTTACTATAGAAAAGGCAATCCCTGGCGCACTTAAAATTTGCGACAGTAGAAAATTATTTTTTGAATAATTTACTATAGAAATGGCAATCCCTGGCGCAATTAAAAGTTGCGACAGTAGAAAATTAATTTTTGAAAAATTTACTATATAAAAGGCAATCCCTGGCGTAATTAAAATTTGCGACAGTAGAAAATTATTTTTTGAATAATTTACTGTAGAAAAGGCAATCCCTGGCGTAATTAAAATTTGCGACAGTAGAAAATTATTTTTTGAATAATTTACTATATAAAAGGCAATTCCTGGCGTAATTAAAATTTGCGACAGTAGAAAATTATTTTTTGAATAATTTACTATAGAAAAGGCAATCCCTGGCGTAATTAAAATTTGCGACAGTTGAAAATTATTTTTTGAATAATTTACTATAGAAAAGGCAATCCCTGGCGGATTTGAAATTTGCGACAGTAAAATATTATTTTTTGAATAATTTACTATAGAAAAGGCAATCCCTGGCGCAATTTCAATCTGCGACAGTATAAAATTATTTTTTTAAAAATTTACTATATAAAAGGCAATCCCTGGCGTAATTAAAATTTGCGAAAGTAGAAAATTATTTTTTTAATAATTTACTATAGAAAAGGCAATCCCTGGCGTAATTAAAATTTGCGACAGTAAAAAATTATTTTTTGCAAAATTTACTATAGAAAAGGCAATCCCTGGCGCACTTAAAATTTGCGACAGTAAAAAATTATTTTTTGAATAATTTACTATAGAAAAGGCAATCCCTGGCGTAATTAAAATTTGCGACAGTAGAAAATTATTTTTTGAATAATTTACTGTAGAAAAGGCAATCCCTGGTGCAATTAAAATTTGCGACAGTAGAAAATTATTTTTTGAATACTTTACTATAGAAAAGGCAATCCCTGGCGCACTTAAAATTTGCGACAGTAGAAAATTATTTTTTGAATAATTTACTATAGAAAAGGCAATCTCTGGCGCAATTAAAATTTGCGACAGTAAAAAAATATTTTTTGAATAATTTACTATAGAAAAGGCAATCCCTGGCGTATTTAAAATTTGCGACAGTATAAAATTATTTTTTGAATAATTTACTATAGAAAAGGCAATCCCTGGCGCACTTAAAATTTGCGACAGTAGAAAATTATTTTTTGAATAATTTACTATAGAAATGGCAATCCCTGGCGCAATTAAAAGTTGCGACAGTAGAAAATTAATTTTTGAAAAATTTACTATATAAAAGGCAATCCCTGGCGTAATTAAAATTTGCGACAGTAGAAAATTATTTTTTGAATAATTTACTGTAGAAAAGGCAATCCCTGGCGCAATTAAAACTTGCGATAGTAAAAAATTATTTTTTGAATAATTTACTATAGAAAAGGCAATCCCTGGCGTAATTAAAATTTGCGACAGTTGAAAATTATTTTTTGCAAAATTTACTATAGAAAAGGCAATCCCTGGCGCACTTAAAATTTGCGACAGTAAAAAATTATTTTTTGAATAATTTACTATAGAAAAGGCAATCCCTGGCGTAATTAAAATTTGCGACAGTAAAAAATTATTTTTTGAATAATTTACTATAGAAAAGGCAATCCCTGGCGCAATTAAAATTTGCGACAGTAGAAAATTATTTTTTGAATAATTTACTATAGAAAAGGCAATCCCTGGCGCACTTAAAATTTGCGACAGTAGAAAATTATTTTTTGCAAAATTTACTATAGAAAAGGCAATCCCTGGCGCAATTAAAATTTGCGATAGTAAAAAATTATTTTTTGAATAATTTACTATAGAAAAGGCAATCCCTGGCGTAATTAAAATTTGCGACAGTATAAAATTATTTTTTGAATAATTTACTATAGAAAAGGCAATCCCTGGCGTAATTAAAATTTGCGACAGTAGAAAATTATTTTTTGAATAATTTACTATAGAAAAGGCAATCCCTGGCGTAATTAAAATTTGCGACAGTAAAAAATTATTTTGTGAGAAATTTACTATAGAAAAGGCAATCCCTGGCGCAATTAAATTTTGCGACAGTAAAAAATTATTTTTTGAATAATTTACTATAGAAAAGGCAATCCCTGGCGTAATTAAAATTTGCGACAGTAGAAAATTATTTTTTGAATAATTTACTATAGAAAAGGCAATCCCTGGCGCAATTAAAATTTGCGACAGTATATAATTATTTTTTGAATAATTTACTGTAGAAAAGGCAATCCCTGGCGCTATTAAAATTTGCGACAGTAAAAAATTATTTTTTGAATAATTTACTATAGGAAAGGCAATCCCTGGCGTAATTAAAACTTCCGATAGTAAAAAATTATTTTTTGAATAATTTACTATAGAAAAGGCAATCCCTGGCGTAATTAAAATTTGCGACAGTATAAAATTATTTTTTGAATAGTTTACTATAGAAAAGGCAGTCCCTTGCGTAATTAAAATTTGCGACAGTTGAAAATTATTTTTTGCAAAATTTACTATAGAAAAGGCAATCCCTGGCGCACTTAAAATTTGCGACAGTAAAAAATTATTTTTTGAATAATTTACTATAGAAAAGGCAATCCCTGGCGCAATTAAAATTTGCGACAGTAAAAAATTATTTTTTGAATAATTTACTATAGAAAAGGCAATCCCTGGCGCACTTAAAATTTGCGACAGTAGAAAATTATTTTTTGCAAAATTTACTATAGAAAAGGCAATCCCTGGCGCAATTAAAGTTTGCGACAGTAAAAAATTATTTTTTGAATAATTTACTATAGAAAAGGCAATCCCTGGCGTAATTAAAATTTGCGACAGTATAAAATTATTTTTTGAATAATTTACTATAGAAAAGGCAATCCCTGGCGTAATTAAAATTTGCGACAGTAGAAAATTATTTTTTGAATAATTTACTATAGAAAAGGCAATCCCTGGCGTAATTAAAATTTGCGACAGTAAAAAATTATTTTGTGAGAAATTTACTATAGAAAAGGCAATCCCTGGCGCAATTAAAATTTGCGACAGTAAAAAATTATTTTTTGAATAATTTACTATAGAAAAGGAAATCCCTGGCGTATTTAAAATTTGCGACAGTATAAAATTATTTTTTGAATAATTTACTATAGAAAAGGCAATCCCTGGCGTAATTAAAATTTGCGACAGTAGAAAATTATTTTTTGAATAATTTACTATAGAAAAGGCAATCCCTGGCGCACTTAAAATTTGCGACAGTAAAAAATTATTTTTTGAATAATTTACTATAGAAAAGGCAATCCCTGGCGTAATTAAAATTTGCGACAGTAGAAAATAATTTTTTGAATAATTTACTATAGAAAATGTAATCCCTGGCGCAATTAAAATTTGCGACAGTAGAAAATTATTTTTTGAATAATTTACTATTGAAAAGGCAATCCCTGGCGCACTTAAAATTTGCGACAGTAGAAAATTATTTTTTGCAAAATTTACTATAGAAAAGGCAATCCCTGGCGCAATTAAAATTTGCGAAAGTAAAAAATTATTTTTTGAATAATTTACTATAGAAAAGGAAATCCCTGGCGTAATTAAAATTTGCGACAGTATAAAATTATTTTTTGAATAATTTACTATAGAAAAGGCAATCCCTGGCGTAATTAAAATTTGCGACAATAGAAAATTATTTTTTGAATAATTTACTATAGAAAAGGCAATCCCTGGCGTAATTAAAATTTGCGACAGTAAAAAATTATTTTGTGAGAAATTTACTATAGAAAAGGCAATCCCTGGCGCAATTAAAATTTTGCGACAGTAAAAAATTATTTTTTGAATAATTTACTATAGAAAAGGCAATCCCTGGCGTAATTAAAATTTGCGACAGTAGAAAATTTTTTTTTGAATAATTTACTATAGAAAAGGCAATCCCTGGCGCAAGTATAAAATTATTTTTTGAATAATTTACTGTAGAAAAGGCAATCCCTGGCGCAATTAAAATTTGCGACAGTAAAAAATTATTTTTTGAATAATTTACTATAGAAAAGGCAATCCCTGGCGTAATTAAAACTTGCGATAGTAAAAAATTATTTTTTGAATAATTTACTATAGAAAAGGCAATCCCTGGCGTAATTAAAATTTGCGACAGTATAAAATTATTTTTTGAATAATTTACTATAGAAAAGGCAATCCCTGGGGTAATTAAAATTTGCGACAGTATAAAATTATTTTTTGCAAAATTTACTATAGAAAAGGCAATCCCTGGCGCAATTTAAATTTGCGACAGTTGAAAATTATTTTTTGAATAATTTACTATAGAAAAGGCAATCCCTGGCGCAATTAAAATTTGCGACAGTAAAAAATTATTTTTTGAATAATTTACTATAGAAAAGGCAATCCCTGGCGTAATTAAAATTTGCGATAGTAAAAAATTATTTTTTGAATAATTTACTGTAGAAAAGGCAATCCCTGGCGTAATTAAAACTTGCGATAGTAAAAAATTATTTTTTGAATAATTTACTATAGAAAAGGCAATCCCTGGCGTAATTAAAATTTGCGACAGTTGAAAATTATTTTTTGAATAATTTACTATAGAAAAGGCAATCCCTGGGTTATTTAAAATTTGCGACAGTAAAAAATTATTTTTTGAATAATTTACTATAGAAAAGGAAATCCCTGGCGTATTTAAAATTTGCGACAGTATAAAATTATTTTTTGAATAATTTACTATAGAAAAGGCAATCCCTGGCGTAATTAAAATTTGCGACAGTAGAAAATTATTTTTTGAATAATTTACTATAGAAAAGGCAATCCCTGGCGCACTTAAAATTTGCGACAGTAAAAAATTATTTTTTGAATAATTTACTATAGAAAAGGCAATCCCTGGCGTAATTAAAATTTGCGACAGTAGAAAATAATTTTTTGAATAATTTACTATAGAAAATGTAATCCCTGGCGCAATTAAAATTTGCGACAGTAGAAAATTATTTTTTGAATAATTTACTATAGAAAAGGCAATCCCTGGCGCACTTAAAATTTGCGACAGTAGAAAATTATTTTTTGCAAAATTTACTATAGAAAAGGCAATCCCTGGCACAATTAAAATTTGCGAAAGTAAAAAATTATTTTTTGAATAATTTACTATAGAAAAGGCAATCCCTGGCGTAATTAAAATTTGCGACAGTATAAAATTATTTTTTGAATAATTTACTATAGAAAAGGCAATCCCTGGCGTAATTAAAATTTGCGACAATAGAAAATTATTTTTTGAATAATTTACTATAGAAAAGGCAATCCCTGGCGTAATTAAAATTTGCGACAGTAAAAAATTATTTTGTGAGAAATTTACTATAGAAAAGGCAATCCCTAGCGCAATTAAAATTTTGCGACAGTAAAAAATTATTTTTTGAATAATTTACTATAGAAAAGGCAATCCCTGGCGTAATTAAAATTTGCGACAGTAGAAAATTTTTTTTTGAATAATTTACTATAGAAAAGGCAATCCCTGGCGCAAGTATAAAATTATTTTTTGAATAATTTACTGTAGAAAAGGCAATCCCTGGCGCAATTAAAATTTGCGACAGTAAAAAATTATTTTTTGAATAATTTACTATAGAAAAGGCAATCCCTGGCGTAATTAAAACTTGCGATAGTAAAAAATTATTTTTTGAATAATTTACTATAGAAAAGGCAATCCCTGGCGTAATTAAAATTTGCGACAGTATAAAATTATTTTTTGAATAATTTACTATAGAAAAGGCAATCCCTGGGGTAATTAAAATTTGCGACAGTATAAAATTATTTTTTGCAAAATTTACTATAGAAAAGGCAATCCCTGGCGCAATTAAAATTTGCGACAGTTGAAAATTATTTTTTGAATAATTTACTATAGAAAAGGCAATCCCTGGCGCAATTAAAATTTGCGACAGTAAAAAATTATTTTTTGAATAATTTACTATAGAAAAGGCAATCCCTGGCGTAATTAAAATTTGCGATAGTAAAAAATTATTTTTTGAATAATTTACTGTAGAAAAGGCAATCCCTGGCGTAATTAAAACTTGCGATAGTAAAAAATTATTTTTTGAATAATTTACTATAGAAAAGGCAATCCCTGGCGTAATTAAAATTTGCGACAGTTGAAAATTATTTTTTGAATAATTTACTATAGAAAAGGCAATCCCTGGGTTTTTTAAAATTTGCGACAGTAAAAAATTATTTTTTGAATAATTTACTATAGAAAAGGCAATCCCTGGGATATTTAAAATTTGCGACAGTAGAAAATTATTTTTTGAATAATTTACTATAGAAAAGGCAATCCCTGGCGTAATTAAAATTTGCGACAGCAAAAAATTATTTTGTGAGAAATTTACTATAGAAAAGGCAATCCCTGGCGCAATTAAAATTTGCGACAGTAAAAAATTATTTTTTGAATAATTTACTATAGAAAAGGCAATCCCTGGCGTAATTAAAATTTGCGACAGTAAAAAATTATTTTTTTAAAAATTTACTCTAGAAAAGGCAATCCCTGGCGTATTTAAAATTTCCGACAGTATAAAATTATTTTTTGAAAAATTTACTATAGAAAAGGCAATCCCTGGCGTATTTAAATTTTGCGACAGTATAAAATTATTTTTTGAATAATTTACTATAGAAAAGGCAATCCCTGGCACACTTAAAATTTGCGACAGTAGAAAATTATTTTTTGAATAATTTACTATAGAAAAGGCAATCCCCGGCGCAATTAAAATTTGCGACAGTAGAAAATTATTTTTTGAATAATTTACTATAGAAAAGGCAATCCCTGGCGTAATTAAAATTTGCGACCGTAGAAAATTATTTTTTGAATAATTTACTATAGAAAAGGCACTTCCTGGCGAAATTAAAATTTGCGACAGTAAAAAATTATTTTGTGAGAAATTTACTATAGAAAAGGCAATCCCTGGCGCAATTAAAATTTGCGACAGTAAAAAATTATTTTTTGAATAATTTACTATAGAAAAGGAAATCCCTGGCGTATTTAAAATTTGCGACAGTATAAAATTATTTTTTGAATAATTTACTATAGAAAAGGCAATCCCTGGCGTAATTAAAATTTGCGACAGTAGAAAATTATTTTTTGAATAATTTACTATAGAAAAGGCAATCCCTGGCGCACTTAAAATTTGCGACAGTAAAAAATTATTTTTTGAATAATTTACTATAGAAAAGGCAATCCCTGGCGTAATTAAAATTTGCGACAGTAGAAAATAATTTTTTGAATAATTTACTATAGAAAATGTAATCCCTGGCGCAATTAAAATTTGCGACAGTAGAAAATTATTTTTTGAATAATTTACTATAGAAAAGGCAATCCCTGGCGCACTTAAAATTTGCGACAGTAGAAAATTATTTTTTGCAAAATTTACTATAGAAAAGGCAATCCCTGGCGCAATTAAAATTTGCGAAAGTAAAAAATTATTTTTTGAATAATTTACTATAGAAAAGGCAATCCCTGGCGTAATTAAAATTTGCGACAGTATAAAATAATTTTTTGAATAATTTACTATAGAAAAGGTAATCCCTGGCGTAATTAAAATTTGCGACAATAGAAAATTATTTTTTGAATAATTTACTATAGAAAAGGCAATCCCTGGCGTAATTAAAATTTGCGACAGTAAAAAATTATTTTGTGAGAAATTTACTATAGAAAAGGCAATCCCTGGCGCAATTAAAATTTTGCGACAGTAAAAAATTATTTTTTGAATAATTTACTATAGAAAAGGCAATCCCTGGCGTAATTAAAATTTGCGACAGTAGAAAATTTTTTTTTGAATAATTTACTATAGAAAAGGCAATCCCTGGCGCAAGTATAAAATTATTTTTTGAATAATTTACTGTAGAAAAGGCAATCCCTGGCGCAATTAAAATTTGCGACAGTAAAAAATTATTTTTTGAATAATTTACTATAGAAAAGGCAATCCCTGGCGTAATTAAAACTTGCGATAGTAAAAAATTATTTTTTGAATAATTTACTATAGAAAAGGCAATCCCTGGCGTAATTAAAATTTGCGACAGTATAAAATTATTTTTTGAATAATTTACTATAGAAAAGGCAATCCCTGGGGTAATTAAAATTTGCGACAGTATAAAATTATTTTTTGCAAAATTTACTATAGAAAAGGCAATCCCTGGCGCAATTAAAATTTGCGACAGTAAAAAATTATTTTTTGAATAATTTACTATAGAAAAGGCAATCCCTGGCGTAATTAAAATTTGCGACAGTATAAAATTATTTTTTGAATAATTTACTATAGAAAAGGCAATCCCTGGCGTAATTAAAATTTGCGACAGTATAAAATTATTTTTTGCAAAATTTACTATAGAAAAGGCAATCCCTGGCGCAATTAAAATTTGCGACAGTTGAAAATTATTTTTTGAATAATTTACTATAGAAAAGGCAATCCCTGGCGCAATTAAAATTTGCGACAGTAAAAAATTATTTTTTGAATAATTTACTATAGAAAAGGCAATCCCTGGCGTAATTAAAATTTGCGATAGTAAAAAATTATTTTTTGAATAATTTACTGTAGAAAAGGCAATCCCTGGCGTAATTAAAACTTGCGATAGTAAAAAATTATTTTTTGAATAATTTACTATAGAAAAGGCAATCCCTGGCGTAATTAAAATTTGCGACAGTTGAAAATTATTTTTTGAATAATTTACTATAGAAAAGGCAATCCCTGGGTTATTTAAAATTTGCGACAGTAAAAAATTATTTTTTGAATAATTTACTATAGAAAAGGCAATCCCTGGGATATTTAAAATTTGCGACAGTAGAAAATTATTTTTTGAATAATTTACTATAGAAAAGGCAATCCCTGGCGTAATTAAAATTTGCGACAGCAAAAAATTATTTTGTGAGAAATTTACTATAGAAAAGGCAATCCCTGGCGCAATTAAAATTTGCGACAGTAAAAAATTATTTTTTGAATAATTTACTATAGAAAAGGCAATCCCTGGCGTAATTAAAATTTGCGACAGTAAAAAATTATTTTTTTAAAAATTTACTCTAGAAAAGGCAATCCCTGGCGTATTTAAAATTTCCGACAGTATAAAATTATTTTTTGAAAAATTTACTATAGAAAAGGCAATCCCTGGCGTATTTAAAATTTGCGACAGTATAAAATTATTTTTTGAATAATTTACTATAGAAAAGGCAATCCCTGGCGCACTTAAAATTTGCGACAGTAGAAAATTATTTTTTGAATAATTTACTATAGAAAAGACAATCCCCGGCGCAATTAAAATTTGCGACAGTAGAAAATTATTTTTTGAATAATTTACTATAGAAAAGGCAATCCCTGGCGTAATTAAAATTTGCGACCGTAGAAAATTATTTTTTGAATAATTTACTATAGAAAAGGCACTTCCTGGCGAAATTAAAATTTGCGACAGTTGAAAATTATTTTTTGAATAATTTACTATAGAAAAGGCAATCCTTGGCGTAATTAAAATTTGCGACAGTAGAAAATTATTTTTTGAATAATTTACTATAGAAAAGGCAATCCCTGGCGCAATTAAAATTTGCGACAGTATAAAATTATTTTTTGAATAATTTACTGTAGAAAAGGCAATCCCTGGCGCAATTAAAACTTGCGATAGTAAAAAATTATTTTTTGAATAATTTACTATAGAAAAGGCAACCCCTGGCGTAATTAAAATTTGCGACAGTTGAAAATTATTTTTTGAATATTTTACTATAGAAAAGGCAATCCCTGGCGTAGTTAAAATTTGCGACAGTTGAAAATTATTTTTTGAATAATTTACTATAGAAAAGGCAATCCCTGGCGTATTTAAAATTTGCGACAGTATAAAATTAATTTTTGAAAAATTTACTATATAAAAGGCAATCCCTGGCGTAATTAAAATTTGCGACAGTAGAAAATTATTTTTTGAATAATTTACTGTAGAAAAGGCAATCCCTGGCGCAATTAAAATTTGCGACAGTAAAATATTATTTTTTGAATAATTTACTATAGAAAAGGCAATCCCTGGCGTAATTAAAACTTGCGATAGTAAAAAATTATTTTTTGAATAATTTACTATAGAAAAGGCAATCCCTAGCGTAATTAAAATTTGCGACAGTATAAAATTATTTTTTGAATAATTTACTATAGAAAGGCAATCCCTGGCGTAATTAAAATTTGCGACAGTATAAAATTATTTTTTGCAAAATTTACTATAGAAAAGGCAATCCCTGGCGCAATTAAAATTTGCGACAGTTGAAAATTATTTTTTTAATAATTTACTATAGAAAAGGCAATCCCTGGCGCAATTAAAATTTGCGACAGTAAAAAATTATTTTTTGAATAATTTACTATAGAAAAGGCAATCCCTGGCGTAATTAAAATTTGCGACAGTAAAAAATTATTTTTTGAATAATTTACTATAGAAAAGGCAATCCCTGGCGAATTAAAATTTGCGACAGTTGAAAATTATTTTTTGAATAATTTACTATAGAAAAGGCAATCCCTGGCGTAATTAAAATTTGCGACAGTTGAAAATTATTTTTTGAATAATTTACTATAGAAAAGGCAATCCCTGGGATATTTAAAATTTGCGACAGTAAAAAATTATTTTTTGAATAATTTACTATAGAAAAGGCAATCCTTGGCGTAATTAAAATTTGCGACAGTAAAAAATTATTTTTTGAATAATTTACTATAGAAAAGGCAATCCCTTGCGTAATTAAAATTTGGGACAGTAGAAAATTATTTTTTGAATAATTTACTATAGAAAAGGCAATCCCTGGCGTAATTAAAATTTGCGACAGTAAAAAATTTTTTTTTTTGAATAATTTACTATAGAAAAGGCAATCCCTGGCGTAATTAAAATTTGCGACAGTAAAAAATTATTTTTTGAATAATTTACTATAGGAAAGGCAATCCCTGGCGCACTTAAAATTTGCGACAGTAGAAAATTATTTTTTGCAAAATTTACTATAGAAAAGGCAATCCCTGGCGTATTTAAAATTTGCGATAGTAAAAAACTATTTTTTGAATAATTTACTATAGAAAAGGCAATCCCTGGCGCAATTAAAATTTGCGACAGTAAAAAATTATTTTTTGAATAATTTACTATAGAAAAGGCAATCCCTTGCGTAATTAAAATTTGCGACAGTAGAAAATTATTTTTTGAATAATTTACTATAGAAAAGGCAATCCCTGGCGTAATTAAAATTTGCGACAGTAAAAAATTATTTTTTGAATAATTTACTATAGAAAAGGCAATCCCTGGCGTAATTAAAATTTGCGACAGTAAAAAATTATTTTTTGAATAATTTACTATAGAAAAGGCAATCCCTGGCGCACTTAAAATTTGCGACAGTAGAAAATTATTTTTTGCAAAATTTACTATAGAAAAGGCAATCCCTGGCGTATTTAAAATTTGCGAGAGTAGAAAATTAATTTTTGAAAAATTTACTATATAAAAGGCAATCCCTGGCGTAATTAAAATTTGCGACAGTAGAAAATTATTTTTTGAATAATTTACTGTAGAAAAGGCAATCCCTGGCGCAATTAAAATTTGCGATAGTAAAAAACTATTTTTTGAATAATTTACTATAGAAAAGGCAATCCCTGGCGCAATTAAAATTTGCGACAGTAAAAAATTATTTTTTGAATAATTTACTATAGAAAAGGCAATCCCTTGCGTAATTAAAATTTGCGACAGTAGAAAATTATTTTTTGAATAATTTACTATAGAAAAGGCAATCCCTGGCGTAGTTAAAATTTGCGACAGTAAAAAATTATTTTTTGAATAATTTACTATAGAAAATGCAATCCCTGGCGTAATTAAAATTTGCGACAGTAAAAAATTATTTTTTGAATAATTTACTATAGAAAAGGCAATCCCTTGCGTAATTAAAATTTGCGACAGTAGAAAATTATTTTTTGAATAATTTACTATAGAAAAGGCAATCCCTGGCGTAGTTAAAATTTGCGACAGTAAAAAATTATTTTTTGAATAATTTACTATAGAAAAGGCAACCCCTGGCGTAATTAAAATTTGCGACAGTTGAAAATTATTTTTTGAATAATTTACTATAGAAAAGGTAATCCCTGGCGTAGTTAAAATTTGCGACAGTTGAAAATTATTTTTTGAATAATTTACTATAGAAAAGGCAATCCCTGGCGTAATTAAAATTTGCGACAGTATAAAATTATTTTTTGAATAATTTACTATAGAAAAGGCAATCTCTGGCGCACTTAAAATTTGCGACAGTAGAAAATTATTTTTTGAAAAATTTACTATAGAAAAGGCAATACATGGCGTAATTAAAATTTGCGACAGTAAGAAATTATTTTTTGCAAAATTTACTATAGAAAAGGAAATCCCTGGCGTAATTAAAATTTGCGACAGTATAAAATTATTTTTTGAATAATTTACTATAGAAAAGGCAATCCCTGGCGCAATTAAAACTTGCGATATTAAAAAATTATTTTTTGAATAATTTACTATAGAAAAGGCAACCCCTGGCGTAATTAAAATTTGCGACAGTTGAAAATGATTTTTTGAATAATTTACTATAGAAAAGGCAATCCCTGGCGTAGTTAAAATTTGCGACAGTTGAAAATTATTTTTTGAATAATTTACTATAGAAAAGGCAATCCCTGGCGTATTTAAAATTTGCGACAGTATAAAATTAATTTTTGAAAAATTTACTATATAAAAGGCAATCCCTGGCGTAATTAAAATTTGCGTCAGTAGAAAATTATTTTTTGAATAATTTACTGTAGAAAAGGCAATCCCTGGCGCAATTAAAATTTGCGACAGTAAAAAATTATTTTTTGAATAATTTACTATAGAAAAGGCAATCCCTGGCGTAATTAAAACTTGCGATAGTAAAAAATTATTTTTTGAATAATTTACTATAGAAAAGGCAATCCCTAGCGTAATTAAAATTTGCGACAGTATAAAATTATTTTTTGAATAATTTACTATAGAAAAGGCAATCCCTGGCGTAATTAAAATTTGCGACAGTATAAAATTATTTTTTGCAAAATTTACTATAGGAAAGGCAATCCCTGGCGCAATTAAAATTTGCGACAGTTGAAAATTATTTTTTGAATAATTTACTATAGAAAAGGCAATCCCTGGCGCAATTAAAATTTGCGACAGTAAAAAATTATTTTTTGAATAATTTACTATAGAAAAGGCAATCCCTGGCGAATTAAAATTTGCGACAGTTGAAAATTATTTTTTGAATAATTTACTATAGAAAAGGCAATCCCTGGCGTAATTAAAATTTGCGACAGTTGAAAATTATTTTTTGAATAATTTACTATAGAAAAGCCAATCCCTGGGATATTTAAAATTTGCGACAGTAAAAAATTATTTTTTGAATAATTTACTATAGAAAAGGCAACCCCTGGCGTAATTAAAATTTGCGACAGTTGAAAATTATTTTTTGAATAATTTACTATAGAAAAGGCAATCCCTGGCGTAATTAAAATTTGCGACAGTATAAAATTATTTTTTGAATAATTTACTATAGAAAAGGCAATCCCTGGCGCACTTAAAATTTGCGACAGTAGAAAATTATTTTTTGAAAAATTTACTATAGAAAAGGCAATCCATGGCGTAATTAAAATTTGCGACAGTAAGAAATTATTTTTTGCAAAATTTACTATAGAAAAGGCAATCCCTGGCGTAATTAAAATTTGCGACAGTATAAAATTATTTTTTGAATAATTTACTATAGAAAAGGCAATCCCTGGCGCAATTAAAACTTGCGATATTAAAAAATTATTTTTTGAATAATTTACTATAGAAAAGGCAACCCCTGGCGTAATTAAAATTTGCGACAGTTGAAAATTATTTTTTGAATAATTTACTATAGAAAAGGCAATCCCTGGCGTAGTTAAAATTTGCGACAGTTGAAAATTATTTTTTGAATAATTTACTATAGAAAAGGCAATCCCTGGCGTATTTAAAATTTGCGACAGTATAAAATTAATTTTTGAAAAATTTACTATATAAAGGGCAATCCCTGGCGTAATTAAAATTTGCGACAGTAGAAAATTATTTTTTGAATAATTTACTGTAGAAAAGGCAATCCCTGGCGCAATTAAAATTTGCGACAGTAAAAAATTATTTTTTGAATAATTTACTATAGAAAAGGCAATCCCTGGCGTAATTAAAACTTGCGATAGTAAAAAATTATTTTTTGAATAATTTACTATAGAAAAGGCAATCCCTAGCGTAATTAAAATTTGCGACAGTATAAAATTATTTTTTGAATAATTTACTATAGAAAAGGCAATCCCTGGCGTAATTAAAATTTGCGACAGTATAAAATTATTTTTTGCAAAATTTACTATAGAAAAGGCAATCCCTGGCGCAATTAAAATTTGCGACAGTTGAAAATTATTTTTTGAATAATTTACTACAGAAAAGGCAATCCTTGGCGCAATTAAAATTTGCGACAGTAAAAAATTATTTTTTGAATAATTTACTATAGAAAAGGCAATCCCTGGCGTAATTAAAATTTGCGACAGTAAAAAATTATTTTTTGAATAATTTACTATAGAAAAGGCAATCCCTGGCGAATTAAAATTTGCGACAGTTGAAAATTATTTTTGAATAATTTACTATAGAAAAGGCAATCCCTGGCGTAATTGAAATTTGCGACAGTAGAAAATTATTTTTTGAATAATTTACTATAGAAAAGGCAATCCCTGGCGTAATTAAAATTTGCGACAGTAAAAAATTATTTTTTGAATAATTTACTATAGAAAAGGCAATCCCTGGCGTAATAAAAATTTGCGACAGTAAAAAATTATTTTTGAATAATTTACTATAGAAAAGGCAATCCCTGGCGCACTTAAGTTTGCGACAGTAGAAAATTATTTTTTGCAAAATTTACTATAGAAAAGGCAATCCCTGGCGTATTTAAAATTTGCGATAGTAAAAAACTATTTTTTGAATAATTTACTATAGAAAAGGCAATCCCTGGCGCAATTAAAATTTGCGACAGTAAAAAATTATTTTTTGAATAATTTACTATAGAAAAGGCAATCCCTTGCGTAATTAAAATTTACGACAGTAGAAAATTATTTTTTGAATAATTTACTATAGAAAAGGCAATCCCTGGCGTAATTAAAATTTGCGACAGTAAAAATTATTTTTTGAATAATTTACTATAGAAAAGGCAATCCCTGGCGTAATTAAAATTTGCGACAGTAAAAAATTATTTTTTGAATAATTTACTATAGAAAAGGCAACCCCTGGCGTAATTAAAATTTGCGACAGTTGAAAATTATTTTTTGAATAATTTACTATAGAAAAGGCAATCCCTGGCGTAGTTAAAATTTGCGACAGTTGAAAATTATTTTTTGAATAATTTACTATAGAAAAGGCAATCCCTGGCGTATTTAAAATTTGCGACAGTATAAAATTAATTTTTGAAAAATTTACTATATAAAAGGCAATCCCTGGCGTAATTAAAATTTGCGACAGTAGAAAATTATTTTTTGAATAATTTACTGTAGAAAAGGCAATCCCTGGCGCAATTAAAATTTGCGACAGTAAAAAATTATTTTTTGAATAATTTACTATAGAAAAGGCAATCCCTGGCGTAATTAAAATTTGCGACAGTATAAAATTATTTTTTGAATAATTTACTATAGAAAAGGCAATCCCTGGCGCAATTACAATTTGCGACAGTATAAAATTATTTTTTGAATAATTTACTATAGAAAAGGCAATCCCTGGCGTAATTAAAATTTGCGACAGTATAAAATTATTTTTTGAATAATTTACTATAGAAAAGGCAATCCCTGGCGCAATTACAATTTGCGACAGTATAAAATTATTTTTTGAATAATTTACTATAGAAAAGGCAATCCCTGGCGTAATTAAAATTTGCGACAGTATAAAATTATTTTTTGAATAATTTACTATAGAAAAGGCAATCCCTGGCGCAATTACAATTTGCGACAGTAAAAAATTTTTTTTTGAAAAATTTACTGTAGAAAAGGCAATCCCTGGCGCAATTAAAATTTGCGACAGTAAGAAATTAATTTGTGAGAAATTTACTATAGAAAAGGCAATCCCTGGTGCAATTAAAATTTGCGACAGTAAAAAATTATTTTTTGCAAAATTTACTATAGAAAAGGCAATCCCTGGCGCACTTAAAATTTGCGACAGTAGAAAATTATTTTTTGAATAATTTACTATAGAAAAGGCAATCCCTGGCGCAATTAAAATTTGCGACAGTAGAAAATTATTTTTTGAATAATTTACTATAGAAAAGGCAATCCCTGGCGCACTTAAAATTTGCGACAGTAGAAAATTATTTTTTGAATAATTTACTATAGAAAAGGCAATCCCTGGCGCAATTACAATTTGCGACAGTAAAAAATTTTTTTTGAAAAATTTACTGTAGAAAAGGCAATCCCTGGCGCAATTAAAATTTGCGACAGTAGAAAATTATTTTTTGAATAATTTACTATAGAAAAGGCAATCCCTGGCGTAATTAAAATTTGCGACAGTATAAAATTATTTTTTGAATAATTTACTATAGAAAAGGCAATCTCTGGCGCACTTAAAATTTGCGACAGTAGAAAATTATTTTTTGAAAAATTTACTATAGAAAAGGCAATACATGGCGTAATTAAAATTTGCGACAGTAAGAAATTATTTTTTGCAAAATTTACTATAGAAAAGGAAATCCCTGGCGTAATTAAAATTTGCGACAGTATAAAATTATTTTTTGAATAATTTACTATAGAAAAGGCAATCCCTGGCGCAATTAAAACTTGCGATATTAAAAAATTATTTTTTGAATAATTTACTATAGAAAAGGCAACCCCTGGCGTAATTAAAATTTGCGACAGTTGAAAATGATTTTTTGAATAATTTACTATAGAAAAGGCAATCCCTGGCGTAGTTAAAATTTGCGACAGTTGAAAATTATTTTTTGAATAATTTACTATAGAAAAGGCAATCCCTGGCGTATTTAAAATTTGCGACAGTATAAAATTAATTTTTGAAAAATTTACTATATAAAAGTCAATCCCTGGCGTAATTAAAATTTGCGTCAGTAGAAAATTATTTTTTGAATAATTTACTGTAGAAAAGGCAATCCCTGGCGTAATTAAAATTTGCGACAGTTGAAAATTATTTTTTGAATAATTTACTATAGAAAAGCCAATCCCTGGGATATTTAAAATTTGCGACAGTAAAAAATTATTTTTTGAATAATTTACTATAGAAAAGGCAATCCCTGGCGTAATTAAAATTTGCGACAGTAAAAAATTATTTTTTGAATAATTTACTATAGAAAAGGCAATCCCTGGCGCACTTAAAGTTTGCGACAGTAGAAAATTATTTTTTGCAAAATTTACTATAGAAAAGGCAATCCCTGGCGTATTTAAAATTTGCGATAGTAAAAAACTATTTTTTGAATAATTTACTATAGAAAAGGCAATCCCTGGCGCAATTAAAATTTGCGACAGTAAAAAATTATTTTTTGAATAATTTACTATAGAAAAGGCAATCCCTTGCGTAATTAAAATTTACGACAGTAGAAAATTATTTTTTGAATAATTTACTATAGAAAAGGCAATCCCTGGCGTAATTAAAATTTGCGACAGTAAAAATTATTTTTTGAATAATTTACTATAGAAAAGGCAATCCCTGGCGTAATTAAAATTTGCGACAGTAAAAAATTATTTTTTGAATAATTTACTATAGAAAAGGCAACCCCTGGCGTAATTAAAATTTGCGACAGTTGAAAAATATTTTTTGAATAATTTACTATAGAAAAGGCAATCCCTGGCGTAATTAAAATTTGCGACAGTATAAAATTATTTTTTGAATAATTTACTATAGAAAAGGCAATCCCTGGCGCACTTAAAATTTGCGACAGTAGAAAATTATTTTTTGAAAAATTTACTATAGAAAAGGCAATCCATGGCGTAATTAAAATTTGCGACAGTAAGAAATTATTTTTTGCAAAATTTACTATAGAAAAGGCAATCCCTGGCGTAATTAAAATTTGCGACAGTATAAAATTATTTTTTGAATAATTTACTATAGAAAAGGCAATCCCTGGCGCAATTAAAACTTGCGATATTAAAAAATTATTTTTTGAATAATTTACTATAGAAAAGGCAACCCCTGGCGTAATTAAAATTTGCGACAGTTGAAAATTATTTTTTGAATAATTTACTATAGAAAAGGCAATCCCTGGCGTAGTTAAAATTTGCGACAGTTGAAAATTATTTTTTGAATAATTTACTATAGAAAAGGCAATCCCTGGCGTATTTAAAATTTGCGACAGTATAAAATTAATTTTTGAAAAATTTACTATATAAAGGGCAATCCCTGGCGTAATTAAAATTTGCGACAGTAGAAAATTATTTTTTGAATAATTTACTGTAGAAAAGGCAATCCCTGGCGCAATTAAAATTTGCGACAGTAAAAAATTATTTTTTGAATAATTTACTATAGAAAAGGCAATCCCTGGCGTAATTAAAACTTGCGATAGTAAAAAATTATTTTTTGAATAATTTACTATAGAAAAGGCAATCCCTAGCGTAATTAAAATTTGCGACAGTATAAAATTATTTTTTGAATAATTTACTATAGAAAAGGCAATCCCTGGCGTAATTAAAATTTGCGACAGTATAAAATTATTTTTTGCAAAATTTACTATAGAAAAGGCAATCCCTGGCGCAATTAAAATTTGCGACAGTTGAAAATTATTTTTTGAATAATTTACTACAGAAAAGGCAATCCTTGGCGCAATTAAAATTTGCGACAGTAAAAAATTATTTTTTGAATAATTTACTATAGAAAAGGCAATCCCTGGCGTAATTAAAATTTGCGACAGTAAAAAATTATTTTTTGAATAATTTACTATAGAAAAGGCAATCCCTGGCGAATTAAAATTTGCGACAGTTGAAAATTATTTTTTGAATAATTTACTATAGAAAAGGCAATCCCTGGCGTAATTGAAATTTGCGACAGTAAAAAATTATTTTTTGAATAATTTACTATAGAAAAGGCAATCCCTTGCGTAATTAAAATTTGCGACAGTAGAAAATTATTTTTTGAATAATTTACTATAGAAAAGGCAATCCCTGGCGTAATTAAAATTTGCGACAGTAAAAAATTATTTTTTGAATAATTTACTATAGAAAAGGCAAGCCCTGGCGTAATTAAAATTTGCGACAGTAAAAAATTATTTTTTGAATAATTTACTATAGAAAAGGCAATCCCTGGCGCACTTAAAGTTTGCGACAGTAGAAAATTATTTTTTGCAAAATTTACTATAGAAAAGGCAATCCCTGGCGTATTTAAAATTTGCGATAGTAAAAAACTATTTTTTGAATAATTTACTATAGAAAAGGCAATCCCTGGCGCAATTAAAATTTGCGACAGTAAAAAATTATTTTTTGAATAATTTACTATAGAAAAGGCAATCCCTTGCGTAATTAAAATTTACGACAGTAGAAAATTATTTTTTGAATAATTTACTATAGAAAAGGCAATCCCTGGCGTAATTAAAATTTGCGACAGTAAAAATTATTTTTTGAATAATTTACTATAGAAAAGGCAATCCCTGGCGTAATTAAAATTTGCGACAGTAAAAAATTATTTTTTGAATAATTTACTATAGAAAAGGCAACCCCTGGCGTAATTAAAATTTGCGACAGTTGAAAATTATTTTTTGAATAATTTACTATAGAAAAGGCAATCCCTGGCGTAGTTAAAATTTGCGACAGTTGAAAATTATTTTTTGAATAATTTACTATAGAAAAGGCAATCCCTGGCGTATTTAAAATTTGCGACAGTATAAAATTAATTTTTGAAAAATTTACTATATAAAAGGCAATCCCTGGCGTAATTAAAATTTGCGACAGTAGAAAATTATTTTTTGAATAATTTACTGTAGAAAAGGCAATCCCTGGCGCAATTAAAATTTGCGACAGTAAAAAATTATTTTTTGAATAATTTACTATAGAAAAGGCAATCCCTGGCGTAATTAAAATTTGCGACAGTATAAAATTATTTTTTGAATAATTTACTATAGAAAAGGCAATCCCTGGCGCAATTACAATTTGCGACAGTATAAAATTATTTTTTGAATAATTTACTATAGAAAAGGCAATCCCTGGCGTAATTAAAATTTGCGACAGTATAAAATTATTTTTTGAATAATTTACTATAGAAAAGGCAATCCCTGGCGCAATTACAATTTGCGACAGTATAAAATTATTTTTTGAATAATTTACTATAGAAAAGGCAATCCCTGGCGTAATTAAAATTTGCGACAGTATAAAATTATTTTTTGAATAATTTACTATAGAAAAGGCAATCCCTGGCGCAATTACAATTTGCGACAGTAAAAAATTTTTTTTTGAAAAATTTACTGTAGAAAAGGCAATCCCTGGCGCAATTAAAATTTGCGACAGTAAGAAATTAATTTGTGAGAAATTTACTATAGAAAAGGCAATCCCTGGTGCAATTAAAATTTGCGACAGTAAAAAATTATTTTTTGCAAAATTTACTATAGAAAAGGCAATCCCTGGCGCACTTAAAATTTGCGACAGTAGAAAATTATTTTTTGAATAATTTACTATAGAAAAGGCAATCCCTGGCGCAATTAAAATTTGCGACAGTAGAAAATTATTTTTTGAATAATTTACTATAGAAAAGGCAATCCCTGGCGTAATTAAAATTTGCGACAGTTGAAAATAATTTTTTGAATAATTTACTATAGAAAAGGCAATCCCTGGCGCAATTAAAATTTGCGACAGTAGAAAATTATTTTTTGAATAGTTTACTATAGAAAAGGCAATCCCTGGCGCAATTAAAATTTGCGACAGTAAAAAATTATTTTTTGAATAATTTACTATATAAAAGGCAATCCCTGGCGTAATTAAAATTTGCGACAGTAGAAAATTATTTTTTGAATAATTTACTGTAGAAAAGGCAATCCCTGGCGCAACTAAAACTTGCGACAGTAAAAAATTATTTTTTGAATAATTTACTATAGAAAAGGCAATCCCTGGCGTAATTAAAATTTGCGACAGTAAAAAATTATTTTTTGAATAATTTACTATAGAAAAGGCAATCCCTGGCGCAATTAAAATTTGCGACAGTAAAAAATTATTTTTTGAATAATTTACTATAGAAAAGGCAATCCCTGGCGTAATTAAAATTTGCGACAGTAGAAAATTATTTTTTGAATAATTTACTATAGAAAAGGCAATCCCTGGCGCACTTAAAATTTGCGACAGTAAAAAATTATTTTGTGAGAAATTTACTATAGAAAAGGCAATCCCTGGGATATTTAAAATTTGCGACAGTAGAAAATTATTTTTTGAATAATTTACTATAGAAAAGGCAATCCCTGGCGTATTTAAAATTTGCGACCGTAAAAAATTATTTTTTGAATAATTTACTATAGAAAAGGCAATCCCTAGCGCAATTAAAATTTGCGACAGTAGAAAATTATTTTTTGAATAATTTACTATAGAAAAGGCAATCCCTGGCGCACTTAAATTTTGCGACAGTAAAAAATTATTTTTTGAATAATTTACTATAGATAAGGCAATCCCTGGCGCACTTAAAATTTGCGACAGTAGAAAATTATTTTTTGAATAATTTACTATAGAAAAGGCAATCCCTGGCGTAGTTAAAATTTGCGACAGTAGAAAATTATTTTTTGAATAATTTACTATAGAAAAGGCAATCCCTGGGATATTTAAAATTTGCGACAGTAAAAAATTATTTTTTGAAAAATTTACTATAGAAAAGGCAATCCCTGGCGTAATTAAAACTTGCGATAGTAAAAAATTATTTTTTGAAAAATTTACTATAGAAAAGGCAATCCCTGGCGCAATTAAAATTTGCGACAGTAGAAAATTATTTTTTGAATAATTTACTATAGAAAATGCAATCCCTGGCGCAATTAAAATTTGAGACAGTATAAAATTATTTTTTGAATAATTTACTATAGAAAAGGCAATCCCTGGCGTAATTAAAATTTGCGAGAGTATAAAATTATTTTTTGAATAATTTACTATAGAAAAGGTAATCCCTGGCGCACTTAAAATTTGCGACAGTAAAAAATTATTTTTTGAATAATTTACTATAGAAAAGGCAATCCCTTGCGTAATTAAAATTTGCGACAGTTGAAAATTATTTTTTGAATAATTTACTATAGAAAAGGCAATCCCTGGCGCAATTAAAATTTGCGACAGTATAAAATTATTTTTCGAATAATTTACTATAGAAAAGGCAATCCCTGGCGCACTTAAAATTTGCGACAGTAGAAAATTATTTTTTGAATAATTTACTATAGAAAAGGCAATCCCTGGCGCACTTAAAATTTGCGACAGTAGAAAATTATTTTTTGAATAATTTACTATAGAAAAGGCAATCCCTGGGATATTTAAAATTTGCGACAGTAAAAAATTATTTTTTGAATAATTTACTATAGAAAAGGCAATCCCTGGCGTAATTAAAATTTGCGACAGTAAACAATTATTTTTTGAATAATTTACTATAGAAAAGGCAATCCCTGGCGTAATTAAAATTTGCGACAGTAGAAAATTATTTTTTGAATAATTTACTATAGAAAAGGCAATCCCTGGCGCAATTAAAATTTGCGACAGTATAAAATTATTTTTTGAATAATTTACTATAGAAAAGGCAATCTCTGGCGTAATTAAAATTTGCGACAGTATAAAATTATTTTTTGAATAATTTACTATAAAAAGGCAAACCCTGGCGCACTTAAAATTTGCGACAATAATAAATTATTTTTTGAATAATTTACTACAGAAAAGGCAATCCCTGGCGTAATTAAAATTTGCGACAGTTGAAAATTATTTTTTGAATAATTTACTATAGAAAAGGCAATCCCTGGCGCAATTAAAATTTGCGACAGTAAAAAATTATTTTTTGCAAAATTTACTATAGAAAAGGCAATCCCTGGCGTAATTAAAATTTGCGACAGTATAAAATTATTTTTTGAATAATTTACTATAGAAAAGGCAATCCCTGGCGTAATTAAAATTTGCGACAGTAAAAAATTATTTTTTGCAATATTTACTATAGAAAAGGCAATCCCTGGCGTAATTAAAATTTGCGACAGTATAAAATTATTTTTTGAATAATTTACTATATAAATGGCAATCCCTGGCGTAATTAAAATTTGCGACAGTAGAAAATTATTTTTTGAATAATTTACTATATTTGCGACAGTAGAAAATTATTTTTTGAATAATTTACTATAGAAAAGGCAATCCCTGGCGTAATTAAAATTTGCGACAGTAAAAAATTATTTTTTGAATAATTTACTTTAGAAAAGGCAATCCCTGGCGTAATTAAAATTTGCGACAGTAAAAAATTATTTTTTGAATAATTTACTATAGAAAAGGCAATCCCTGGCGCAATTAAAATTTGCGACAGTATAAAATTATTTTTTGAATAATTTACTATAGAAAAGGCAGTCCCTGGCGTAATTAAAATTTGCGACAGTATAAAATTATTTTTTGAATAATTTACTATAAAAAGGCAATCCCTGGCGCACATAAAATTTGCGACAATAAAAAATTATTTTTTGAATAATTTACTACAGAAAAGGCAATCCCTGGCGTAATTAAAATTTGCGACAGTTGAAAATTATTTTTTGAATAATTTACTATAGAAAAGGCAATCCCTGGCGCAATTAAAATTTGCGACAGTAAAAAATTATTTTTTGCAAAATTTACTATAGAAAAGGCAATCCCTGGCGCATTTAAAATTTGCGACAGTAGAAAATTATTTTTTGAATAATTTACTATAGAAAAGGCAATCCCTGGCGCAATTAAAATTTGCGACAGTAGAAAATTATTTTTTGAATAATTTACTATAGAAAAGGCAATCCCTGGCGTAATTAAAATTTGCGACAGTTGAAAATAATTTTTTGAATAATTTACTATAGAAAAGGCAATCCCTGGCGCAATTAAAATTTGCGACAGTAGAAAATTATTTTTTGAATAATTTACTATAGAAAAGGCAATCCCTGGCGCAATTAAAATTTGCGACAGTAAAAAATTATTTTTTGAATAATTTACTATATAAAAGGCAATCCCTGGCGTAATTAAAATTTGCGACAGTAGAAAATTATTTTTTGAATAATTTACTATAGAAAAGGCAATCCCTGGCGCAATTAAAATTTGCGACAGTAAAAAATTATTTTTTGAATAATTTACTATAGAAAAGGCAATCCCTGGCATAATTAAAATTTGCGACAGTAGAAAATTATTTTTTGAATAATTTACTATAGAAAAGGCAATCCCTGGCGCACTTAAAATTTGCGACAGTAAAAAATTATTTTGTGAGAAATTTACTATAGAAAAGGCAGTCCCTGGGATATTTAAAATTTGCGACAGTAGAAAATTATTTTTTGAATAATTTACTATAGAAAAGGCAATCCCTGGCGTATTTAAAATTTGCGACCGTAAAAAATTATTTTTTGAATAATTTACTATAGAAAAGGCAATCCCTAGCGCAATTAAAATTTTCGACAGTAGAAAATTATTTTTTGAATAATTTACTATAGAAAAGGCAATCCCCGGCGCACTTAAAATTTGCGACAGTAAAAAATTATTTTTTGAATAATTTACTATAGATAAGGCAATCCCTGGCGCACTTAAAATTTGCGACAGTAGAAAATTATTTTTTGAATAATTTACTATAGAAAAGGCAATCCCTGGCGTAGTTAAAATTTGCGACAGTAGAAAATTATTTTTTGAATAATTTACTATAGAAAAGGCAATCCCTGGGATATTTAAAATTTGCGACAGTAAAAAATTATTTTTTGAAAAATTTACTATAGAAAAGGCAATCCCTGGCGTAATTAAAACTTGCGATAGTAAAAAATTATTTTTTGAAAAATTTACTATAGAAAAGGCAATCCCTGGCGCAATTAAAATTTGCGACAGTAGAAAATTATTTTTTGAATAATTTACTATAGAAAATGCAATCCCTGGCGCAATTAAAATTTGAGACAGTATACAATTATTTTTTGAATAATTTACTATAGAAAAGGCAATCCCTGGCGTAATTAAAATTTGCGAGAGTATAAAATTATTTTTTGAATAATTTACTATAGAAAAGGTAATCCCTGGCGCACTTAAAATTTGCGACAGTAAAAAATTATTTTTTGAATAATTTACTATAGAAAAGGCAATCCCTTGCGTAATTAAAATTTGCGACAGTTGAAAATTATTTTTTGAATAATTTACTATAGAAAAGGCAATCCCTGGCGCAATTAAAATTTGCGACAGTATAAAATTATTTTTCGAATAATTTACTATAGAAAAGGCAATCCCTGGCGCACTTAAAATTTGCGACAGTAAAAAATTATTTTTTGAATCATTTACTATAGAAAAGGCAATCCCTGGCGTAATTAAAATTTGCGACAGTAAACAATTATTTTTTGAATAATTTACTATAGAAAAGGCAATCCCTGGCGTAATTAAAATTTGCGACAGTAGAAAATTATTTTTTGAATAATTTACTATAGAAAAGGCAATCCCTGGCGCAATTAAAATTTGCGACAGTATAAAATTATTTTTTGAATAATTTACTATAGAAAAGGCAATCTCTGGCGTAATTAAAATTTGCGACAGTATAAAATTATTTTTTGAATAATTTACTATAAAAAGGCAATCCCTGGCGCACTTAAAATTTGCGACAATAAAAAATTATTTTTTGAATAATTTACTACAGAAAAGGCAATCCCTGGCGTAATTAAAATTTGCGACAGTTGAAAATTATTTTTTGAATAATTTACTATAGAAAAGGCAATCCATGGCGCAATTAAAATTTGCGACAGTCAAAAATTATTTATTGCAAAATTTACTATAGAAAAGGCAATCCCTGGCGTAATTAAAATTTGCGACAGTATAAAATTATTTTTTGAATAATTTACTATAGAAAAGGCAATCCCTGGCGTAATTAAAATTTGCGACAGTAAAAAATTATTTTTTGCAAAATTTACTATAGAAAAGGCAATCCCTGGCGTAATTAAAATTTGCGACAGTATAAAATTATTTTTTGAATAATTTACTATATAAATGGCAATCCCTGGCGTAATTAAAATTTGCGACAGTAGAAAATTATTTTTTGAATAACTTACTATATTTGCGACAGTAGAAAATTATTTTTTGAATAATTTACTATAGAAAAGGCAATCCCTGGCGTAATTAAAATTTGCGACAGTAAAAAATTATTTTTTGAATAATTTACTTTAGAAAAGGCAATCCCTGGCGTAATTAAAATTTGCGACAGTAAAAAATTATTTTTTGAATAATTTACTATAGAAAAGGCAATCCCTGGCGCAATTAAAATTTGCGACAGTATAAAATTATTTTTTGAATAATTTACTATAGAAAAGGCAGTCCCTGGCGTAATTAAAATTTGCGACAGTATAAAATTATTTTTTGAATAATTTACTATAAAAAGGCAATCCCTGGCGCACTTAAAATTTGCGACAATAAAAAATTATTTTTTGAATAATTTACTACAGAAAAGGCAATCCCTGGCGTAATTAAAATTTGCGACAGTTGAAAATTATTTTTTGAATAATTTACTATAGAAAAGGCAATCCCTGGCGCAATTAAAATTTGCGACAGTAGAAAATTATTTTTTGAATAATTTACTATAGAAAAGGCAATCCCTGGCGTAATTAAAATTTGCGACAGTTGAAAATAATTTTTTGAATAATTTACTATAGAAAAGGCAATCCCTGGCGTAATTAAAATTTGCGACAGTAAAAAATTATTTTTTGCAAAATTTACTATAGAAAAGGCAATCCCTGGCGTAATTAAAATTTGCGACAGTATAAAATTATTTTTTGAATAATTTACTATATAAATGGCAATCCCTGGCGTAATTAAAATTTGCGACAGTAGAAAATTATTTTTTGAATAACTTACTATATTTGCGACAGTAGAAAATTATTTTTTGAATAATTTACTATAGAAAAGGCAATCCCTGGCGTAATTAAAATTTGCGACAGTAAAAAATTATTTTTTGAATAATTTACTTTAGAAAAGGCAATCCCTGGCGTAATTAAAATTTGCGACAGTAAAAAATTATTTTTTGAATAATTTACTATAGAAAAGGCAATCCCTGGCGCAATTAAAATTTGCGACAGTATAAAATTATTTTTTGAATAATTTACTATAGAAAAGGCAGTCCCTGGCGTAATTAAAATTTGCGACAGTATAAAATTATTTTTTGAATAATTTACTATAAAAAGGCAATCCCTGGCGCACTTAAAATTTGCGACAATAAAAAATTATTTTTTGAATAATTTACTACAGAAAAGGCAATCCCTGGCGTAATTAAAATTTGCGACAGTTGAAAATTATTTTTTGAATAATTTACTATAGAAAAGGCAATCCCTGGCGCAATTAAAATTTGCGACAGTAAAAAATTATTTTTTGCAAAATTTACTATAGAAAAGCCAATCCCTGGCGCACTTAAAATTTGCGACAGTAGAAAATTATTTTTTGAATAATTTACTATAGAAAAGGCAATCCCTGGCGCAATTAAAATTTGCGACAGTAGAAAATTATTTTTTGAATAATTTACTATAGAAAAGGCAATCCCTGGCGTAATTAAAATTTGCGACAGTAAAAAATTATTTTTTGAATAATTTACTATAGAAAAGGCAATCCCTGGCGCAATTAAAATTTGCGACAGTATAAAATTATTTTTTGAATAATTTACTATAGAAAAGGCAGTCCCTGGCGTAATTAAAATTTGCGACAGTATAAAATTATTTTTTGAATAATTTACTATAAAAAGGCAATCCCTGGCGCACTTAAAATTTGCGACAATAAAAAATTATTTTTTGAATAATTTACTACAGAAAAGGCAATCCCTGGCGTAATTAAAATTTGCGACAGTTGAAAATTATTTTTTGAATAATTTACTATAGAAAAGGCAATCCCTGGCGCAATTAAAATTTGCGACAGTAAAAAATAATTTTTTGCAAAATTTACTATAGAAAAGGCAATCCCTGGCGCACTTAAAATTTGCGACAGTAGAAAATTATTTTTTGAATAATTTACTATAGAAAAGGCAATCCCTGGCGCAATTAAAATTTGCGACAGTATAAAATTATTTTTTGAATAATTTACTATAGAAAAGGCAGTCCCTGGCGTAATTAAAATTTGCGACAGTATAAAATTATTTTTTGAATAACTTACTATATTTGCGACAGTAGAAAATTATTTTTTGAATAATTTACTATAGAAAAGGCAATCCCTGGCGTAATTAAAATTTGCGACAGTAAAAAATTATTTTGTGAGAAATTTACTATAGAAAAGGCAGTCCCTGGGATATTTAAAATTTGCGACAGTAGAAAATTATTTTTTGAATAATTTACTATAGAAAAGGCAATCCCTGGCGTATTTAAAATTTGCGACCGTAAAAAATTATTTTTTGAATAATTTACTATAGAAAAGGCAATCCCTAGCGCAATTAAAATTTTCGACAGTAGAAAATTATTTTTTGAATAATTTACTATAGAAAAGGCAATCCCCGGCGCACTTAAAATTTGCGACAGTAAAAAATTATTTTTTGAATAATTTACTATAGATAAGGCAATCCCTGGCGCACTTAAAATTTGCGACAGTAGAAAATTATTTTTTGAATAATTTACTATAGAAAAGGCAATCCCTGGCGTAGTTAAAATTTGCGACAGTAGAAAATTATTTTTTGAATAATTTACTATAGAAAAGGCAATCCCTGGGATATTTAAAATTTGCGACAGTAAAAAATTATTTTTTGAAAAATTTACTATAGAAAAGGCAATCCCTGGCGTAATTAAAACTTGCGATAGTAAAAAATTATTTTTTGAAAAATTTACTATAGAAAAGGCAATCCCTGGCGCAATTAAAATTTGCGACAGTAGAAAATTATTTTTTGAATAATTTACTATAGAAAATGCAATCCCTGGCGCAATTAAAATTTGAGACAGTATACAATTATTTTTTGAATAATTTACTATAGAAAAGGCAATCCCTGGCGTAATTAAAATTTGCGAGAGTATAAAATTATTTTTTGAATAATTTACTATAGAAAAGGTAATCCCTGGCGCACTTAAAATTTGCGACAGTAAAAAATTATTTTTTGAATAATTTACTATAGAAAAGGCAATCCCTTGCGTAATTAAAATTTGCGACAGTTGAAAATTATTTTTTGAATAATTTACTATAGAAAAGGCAATCCCTGGCGCAATTAAAATTTGCGACAGTATAAAATTATTTTTCGAATAATTTACTATAGAAAAGGCAATCCCTGGCGCACTTAAAATTTGCGACAGTAAAAAATTATTTTTTGAATAATTTACTATAGAAAAGGCAATCCCTGGCGTAATTAAAATTTGCGACAGTAAACAATTATTTTTTGAATAATTTACTATAGAAAAGGCAATCCCTGGCGTAATTAAAATTTGCGACAGTAGAAAATTATTTTTTGAATAATTTACTATAGAAAAGGCAATCCCTGGCGCAATTAAAATTTGCGACAGTATAAAATTATTTTTTGAATAATTTACTATAGAAAAGGCAATCTCTGGCGTAATTAAAATTTGCGACAGTATAAAATTATTTTTTGAATAATTTACTATAAAAAGGCAATCCCTGGCGCACTTAAAATTTGCGACAATAAAAAATTATTTTTTGAATAATTTACTACAGAAAAGGCAATCCCTGGCGTAATTAAAATTTGCGACAGTTGAAAATTATTTTTTGAATAATTTACTATAGAAAAGGCAATCCATGGCGCAATTAAAATTTGCGACAGTCAAAAATTATTTATTGCAAAATTTACTATAGAAAAGGCAATCCCTGGCGTAATTAAAATTTGCGACAGTATAAAATTATTTTTTGAATAATTTACTATAGAAAAGGCAATCCCTGGCGTAATTAAAATTTGCGACAGTAAAAAATTATTTTTTGCAAAATTTACTATAGAAAAGGCAATCCCTGGCGTAATTAAAATTTGCGACAGTATAAAATTATTTTTTGAATAATTTACTATATAAATGGCAATCCCTGGCGTAATTAAAATTTGCGACAGTAGAAAATTATTTTTTGAATAACTTACTATATTTGCGACAGTAGAAAATTATTTTTTGAATAATTTACTATAGAAAAGGCAATCCCTGGCGTAATTAAAATTTGCGACAGTAAAAAATTATTTTTTGAATAATTTACTTTAGAAAAGGCAATCCCTGGCGTAATTAAAATTTGCGACAGTAAAAAATTATTTTTTGAATAATTTACTATAGAAAAGGCAATCCCTGGCGCAATTAAAATTTGCGACAGTATAAAATTATTTTTTGAATAATTTACTATAGAAAAGGCAGTCCCTGGCGTAATTAAAATTTGCGACAGTATAAAATTATTTTTTGAATAATTTACTATAAAAAGGCAATCCCTGGCGCACTTAAAATTTGCGACAATAAAAAATTATTTTTTGAATAATTTACTACAGAAAAGGCAATCCCTGGCGTAATTAAAATTTGCGACAGTTGAAAATTATTTTTTGAATAATTTACTATAGAAAAGGCAATCCCTGGCGCAATTAAAATTTGCGACAGTAAAAAATTATTTTTTGCAAAATTTACTATAGAAAAGCCAATCCCTGGCGCACTTAAAATTTGCGACAGTAGAAAATTATTTTTTGAATAATTTACTATAGAAAAGGCAATCCCTGGCGCAATTAAAATTTGCGACAGTAGAAAATTATTTTTTGAATAATTTACTATAGAAAAGGCAATCCCTGGCGTAATTAAAATTTGCGACAGTAAAAAATTATTTTTTGAATAATTTACTATAGAAAAGGCAATCCCTGGCGCAATTAAAATTTGCGACAGTATAAAATTATTTTTTGAATAATTTACTATAGAAAAGGCAGTCCCTGGCGTAATTAAAATTTGCGACAGTATAAAATTATTTTTTGAATAATTTACTATAAAAAGGCAATCCCTGGCGCACTTAAAATTTGCGACAGTATAAAATTATTTTTTGAATAATTTACTATAGAAAAGGCAGTCCCTGGCGTAATTAAAATTTGCGACAGTATAAAATTATTTTTTGAATAATTTACTATAAAAAGGCAATCCCTGGCGCACTTAAAATTTGCGACAATAAAAAATTATTTTTTGAATAATTTACTACAGAAAAGGCAATCCCTGGCGTAATTAAAATTTGCGACAGTTGAAAATTATTTTTTGAATAATTTACTATAGAAAAGGCAATCCCTGGCGCAATTAAAATTTGCGACAGTAAAAAATTATTTTTTGCAAAATTTACTATAGAAAAGCCAATCCCTGGCGCACTTAAAATTTGCGACAGTAGAAAATTATTTTTTGAATAATTTACTATAGAAAAGGCAATCCCTGGCGCAATTAAAATTTGCGACAGTAGAAAATTATTTTTTGAATAATTTACTATAGAAAAGGCAATCCCTGGCGTAATTAAAATTTGCGACAGTAAAAAATTATTTTTTGAATAATTTACTATAGAAAAGGCAATCCCTGGCGCAATTAAAATTTGCGACAGTATAAAATTATTTTTTGAATAATTTACTATAGAAAAGGCAGTCCCTGGCGTAATTAAAATTTGCGACAGTATAAAATTATTTTTTGAATAATTTACTATAAAAAGGCAATCCCTGGCGCACTTAAAATTTGCGACAATAAAAAATTATTTTTTGAATAATTTACTACAGAAAAGGCAATCCCTGGCGTAATTAAAATTTGCGACAGTTGAAAATTATTTTTTGAATAATTTACTATAGAAAAGGCAATCCCTGGCGCAATTAAAATTTGCGACAGTAAAAAATAATTTTTTGCAAAATTTACTATAGAAAAGGCAATCCCTGGCGCACTTAAAATTTGCGACAGTAGAAAATTATTTTTTGAATAATTTACTATAGAAAAGGCAATCCCTGGCGCAATTAAAATTTGCGACAGTAGAAAATTATTTTTTGAATAATTTACTATAGAAAAGGCAATCCCTGGCGTAATTAAAATTTGCGACAGTTGAAAATAATTTTTTGAATAATTTACTATAGAAAAGGCAATCCCTGGCGCAATTAAAATTTGCGACAGTAGAAAATTATTTTTTGAATAATTTACTATAGAAAAGGCAATCCCTGGCGCAATTAAAATTTGCGACAGTTGAAAATTATTTTTTGAATAATTTACTATATAAAAGGCAATCCCTGGCGTAATTAAAATTTGCGACAGTAGAAAATTATTTTTTGAATAATTTACTATAGAAAAGGCAATCCCTGGCGCAATTAAAATTTGCGACAGTAAAAAATTAGTTTTTGAATAATTTACTATAGAAAAGGCAATCCCTGGCATAATTAAAATTTGCGACAGTAGAAAATTATTTTTTGAATAATTTACTATAGAAAAGGCAATCCCTGGCGCACTTAAAATTTGCGACAGTAAAAAATTATTTTGTGAGAAATTTACTATAGAAAAGGCAATCCCTGGGATATTTAAAATTTGCGACAGTAGAAAATTATTTTTTGAATAATTTACTATAGAAAAGGCAATCCCTGGCGTATTTAAAATTTGCGACCGTAAAAAATTATTTTTTGAATAATTTACTATAGAAAAGGCAATCCCTGGCGCAATTAAAATTTGCGACAGTAGAAAATTATTTTTTGAATAATTTACTATAGAAAAGGCAATCCCTGGCGCACTTAAAATTTGCGACAGTAAAAAATTATTTTTTGAATAATTTACTATAGATAAGGCAATCCCTGGCGCACTTAAAATTTGCGACAGTAGAAAATTATTTTTTGAATAATTTATTATAGAAAAGGCAATCCCTGGCGTAGTTAAAATTTGCGACAGTAGAAAATTATTTTTTGAATAATTTACTATAGAAAAGGCAATCCCTGGGATATTTAAAATTTGCGACAGTAAAAAATTATTTTTTGAAAAATTTACTATAGAAAAGGCAATCCCTGGCGTAATTAAAACTTGCGATAGTAAAAAATTATTTTTTGAAAAATTTACTATAGAAAAGGCAATCCCTGGCGCAATTAAAATTTGCGACAGTAAAAAATTATTTTTTGAATAATTTACTATAGAAAATGCAATCCCTGGCGCAATTAAAATTTGAGAGAGTATAAAATTATTTTTTGAATAATTTACTATAGAAAAGGCAATCCCTGGCGTAATTAAAATTTGCGACAGTATAAAATTATTTTTGGAATAATTTACTATAGAAAAGGTAATCCCTGGCGCACTTAAAATTTGCGACAGTAAAAAATTATTTTTTGAATAATTTACTATAGAAAAGGCAATCCCTGGCGTAATTAAAATTTGCGACAGTTGAAAATTATTTTTTGAATAATTTACTATAGAAAAGGCAATCCCTGGCGCAATTAAAATTTGCGACAGTATAAAATTATTTTTTGAATAATTTACTATAGAAAAGGCAATCCCTGGCGCACTTAAAATTTGCGACAGTAGAAAATTATTTTTTGAATAATTTACTATAGAAATGGCAATCCCTGGCGCACTTAAAATTTGCGACAGTAGAAAATTATTTTTTGAATAATTTACTATAGAAAAGGCAATACCTGGCGTAATTAAAATTTGCGACAGTATAAAATTATTTTTTGAATAATTTACTATAGAAAAGGCAATCCCTGGCGCACTTAAAATTTGCGACAATAAAAAATTATTTTTTGAATAATTTACTACAGAAAAGGCAATCCCTGGCGTAATTAAAATTTGCGACAGTTGAAAATTATTTTTTGAATAATTTACTATAGAAAAGGCAATCCCTGGCGCAATTAAAATTTGCGACAGTAAAAAATTATTTTTTGCAAAATTTACTATAGAAAAGGCAATCCCTGGCGCAATTAAAATTTGCGACAGTAAAAAATTATTTTTTGAATAATTTACTATATAAAAGGCAATCCCTGGCGTAATTAAAATTTGCGACAGTAGAAAATTATTTTTTGAATAATTTACTGTAGAAAAGGCAATCCCTGGCGCAATTAAAACTTGCGATAGTAAAAAATTATTTTTTGAATAATTTACTATACAAAAGGCAATCCTTGGCGTAATTAAAATTTGCGACAGTAAAAAATTATTTTTTGAATAATTTACTATAGAAAAGGCAATCCCTGGCGTATTTAAAATTTGCGACAGTAAGAAATTAATTTGTGAGAAATTTACTATAGAAAAGGCAATCCCTGGCGTATTTAAAATTTGCGAGAGTATAAAATTATTTTTTGAAAAATTTACTATAGAAAAGGCAATCCCTGGCGCACTTAAAATTTGCGACAGTAGAAAATTATTTTTTGAATAATTTACTATAGAAAAGGCAATCCCTGGCGCAATTACAATTTGCGACAGTAAAAAATTATTTTTTGAAAAATTTACTGTAGAAAAGTCAATCCCTGGCGCACTTAAAATTTGCGACAGTAAAAAATTATTTTTTGAATAATTTACTATAGAAAAGGCAATCCCTGGCGTAATTAAAATTTGCGACAGTATAAAATTGTTTTTTGAATAATTTACTATAGAAAAGGCAATCCCTGGCGTAGTTAAAATTTGCGACAGTAGAAAATTATTTTTTGAATAATTTACTATAGAAAAGGCAATCCCTGGCGTAATTAAAATTTGCGACAGTATAAAATTGTTTTTTGAATAATTTACTATAGAAAAGGCAATCCCTGGGATATTTAAAATTTGCGACAGTAGAAAATTATTTTTTGAATAATTTACTATAGAAAATGCAATCCCTGGCGCAATTAAAATTTGCGACAGTAAAAAATTATTTTTTGAATAATTTACTATAGAAAAGGCAATCCCTGGCGTAATTAAAATTTGCGACAGTAGAAAATTATTTTTTGAATAATTTACTATAGAAAAGGCAATCCCTGGCGTATTTAAAATTTGCGACTCTATAAAATTAATTTTTGAAAAATTTACTACATAAAAGGCAATCCCTGGCGTAATTAAAATTTGCGACAGTAAAAAATTATTTTTTGAATAATTTACTATAGAAAAGGCAATCCCTGTCGTAATTAAAATTTGCGACAGTAAAAAATTATTTTTTGAATAATTTACTATAGAAAAGGCAATCCCTGGCGTAATTAAAATTTGCGACAGTAGAAAATTATTTTTTGAATAATTTACTACAGAAAAGGCAATCCCTGGCGCAATTAAAATTTGCGACAGTATAAAATTATTTTTTGAATAATTTACTATAGAAAAGGCAATCCCTGGCGCACTTAAAATTTGCGACAGTAGAAAATTATTTTTTGAATAATTTACTATAGAAAAGGCAATCCCTGGCGCACTTAAAATTTGCGAGAGTAGAAAATTATTTTTTGAATAATTTACTATAGAAAAGGCAATCCCTGGGATATTTAAAATTTGCGACAGTAAAAAATTATTTTTTGAAAAATTTACTATAGAAAAGGCAATCCCTGGCGTAATTAAAACTTGCGATAGAAAAAAATTATTTTTTGAAAAATTTACTATAGAAAAGGCAATCCTTGGCGTAATTAAAATTTGCGACAGTTGAAAACTATTTTTTGAATAATTTACTATAGAAAAGTCAATCCCTGGCGCAATTAAAATTTGCGACAGTAAAAAATTATTTTTTGAATAATTTACTATAGAAAAGGCAATCCCTGGCGTAATTAAAATTTGCGACAGTATAAAATTATTTTTTGAATAATTTACTATAGAAAAGGCAATCCCTGGCGTAGTTAAAATTTGCGACAGTAGAAAATTATTTTTTGAATAATTTACTATAGAAAAGGCAATCCCTGGCGAATTTAAAATTTGTGACAGTAAGAAATTAATTTGTGAGAAATTTACTATAGAAAAGGCAATCCCTGGGATATTTAAAATTTGCGACAGTAGAAAATTATTTTTTGAATAATTTACTATAGAAAAGGCAATCCCTGGCGTAATTAAAATTTGCGACAGTAGAAAATTATTTTTTGAATAATTTACTATAGAAAAGGCAATCCCTGGCGTATTTAAAATTTGCGACAGTAAAAAATTATTTTTTGAAAAATTTACTATAGAAAAGGCAATCCCTGGCGTAATTAAAATTTGCGACAGTAGAAAATTATTTTTTGAATAATTTACTATAGAAAAGGCAATACCTGGCGTAATTAAAATTTGCGACAGTATAAAATTATTTTTTGAATAATTTACTATAGAAAAGGCAATCCCTGGCGCACTTAAAATTTGCGACAGTAAAAAATTATTTTTTGAATAATTTACTATAGAAAAGGTAATCCCTGGCGCACTTAAAATTTGCGACAGTAAAAAATTATTTTTTGAATAATTTACTATAGAAAAGGCAATCCCTGGCGTAATTAAAATTTGCGACAGTTGAAAATTATTTTTTGAATAATTTACTATAGAAAAGGCAATCCCTGGCGCAATTAAAATTTGCGACAGTATAAAATTATTTTTTGAATAATTTACTATAGAAAAGGCAATCCCTGGCGCACTTAAAATTTGCGACAGTAGAAAATTATTTTTTGAATAATTTACTATAGAAAAGGCAATCCCTGGCGCACTTAAAATTTGCGACAGTAGAAAATTATTTTTTGAATAATTTACTATAGAAAAGGCAATACCTGGCGTAATTAAAATTTGCGACAGTATAAAATTATTTTTTGAATAATTTACTATAGAAAAGGCAATCCCTGGCGCACTTAAAATTTGCGACAATAAAAAATTATTTTTTGAATAATTTACTACAGAAAAGGCAATCCCTGGCGTAATTAAAATTTGCGACAGTTGAAAATTATTTTTTGAATAATTTACTATAGAAAAGGCAATCCCTGGCGCAATTAAAATTTGCGACAGTAAAAAATTATTTTTTGCAAAATTTACTATAGAAAAGGCAATCCCTGGCGCAATTAAAATTTGCGACAGTAAAAAATTATTTTTTGAATAATTTACTATATAAAAGGCAATCCCTGGCGTAATTAAAATTTGCGACAGTAGAAAATTATTTTTTGAATAATTTACTGTAGAAAAGGCAATCCCTGGCGCAATTAAAACTTGCGATAGTAAAAAATTATTTTTTGAATAATTTACTATACAAAAGGCAATCCTTGGCGTAATTAAAATTTGCGACAGTAAAAAATTATTTTTTGAATAATTTACTATAGAAAAGGCAATCCCTGGCGTATTTAAAATTTGCGACAGTAAGAAATTAATTTGTGAGAAATTTACTATAGAAAAGGCAATCCCTGGCGTATTTAAAATTTGCGAGAGTATAAAATTATTTTTTGAAAAATTTACTATAGAAAAGGCAATCCCTGGCGCACTTAAAATTTGCGACAGTAGAAAATTATTTTTTGAATAATTTACTATAGAAATGGCAATCCCTGGCGCAATTACAATTTGCGACAGTAAAAAATTATTTTTTGAAAAATTTACTGTAGAAAAGTCAATCCCTGGCGCACTTAAAATTTGCGACAGTAAAAAATTATTTTTTGAATAATTTACTATAGAAAAGGCAATCCCTGGCGTAATTAAAATTTGCGACAGTATAAAATTGTTTTTTGAATAATTTACTATAGAAAAGGCAATCCCTGGCGTAGTTAAAATTTGCGACAGTAGAAAATTATTTTTTGAATAATTTACTATAGAAAAGGCAATCCCTGGCGAATTTAAAATTTGCGACAGTAAGAAATTAATTTGTGAGAAATTTACTATAGAAAAGGCAATCCCTGGCGTAATTAAAATTTGCGACAGTAGAAAATTATTTTTTGAATAATTTACTATAGAAAAAGCAATCCCTGGCGTAATTAAAATTTGCGACAGTAGAAAATTATTTTTTGAATAATTTACTATAGAAAAGGCAATCCCTGGCGTAATTAAAATTTGCGACAGTTGAAAATTATTTTTTGAATAATTTACTATAGAAAAGGCAATCCCTGGCGCAATTAAAATTTGCGACAGTAAAAAATTATTTTTTGCAAAATTTACTATAGAAAAGGCAATCCCTGGCGCAATTAAAATTTGCGACAGTAAAAAATTATTTTTTGAATAATTTACTATATAAAAGGCAATCCCTGGCGTAATTAAAATTTGCGAGAGTAGAAAATTATTTTTTGAATAATTTACTGTAGAAAAGGCAATCCCTGGCGCAATTAAAACTTGTGATAGTAAAAAATTATTTTTTGAATAATTTACTATAGAAAAGGCAATCCCTGGCGTAATTAAAATTTGCGACAGTTGAAAATTATTTTTTGAATAATTTACTATAGAAAAGGCAATCCCTGGCGCAATTAAAATTTGCGACAGTATAAAATTATTTTTTGAATAATTTACTATAGAAAAGGCAATCCCTGGCGTAATTAAAATTTGCGACAGTAGAAAATTATTTTTTGAATAATTTACTATAGAAAAGGCAATCCGTGGCGTAATTAAAATTTGCGACAGTAGAAAATTATTTTTTGAATAATTTACCATAGAAAAGGCAATCCCTGGCGTAATTAAAATTTGCGACAGTTGAAAATTATTTTTTGAATAATTTACTATAGAAAAGGCAATCCCTGGCGCAATTAAAATTTGCGACAGTATAAAATTATTTTTTGCAAAATTTACTATAGAAAAGGCAATCCCTGGCGCAATTAAAATTTGCGACAGTTGAAAATTATTTTTTGAATAATTTACTATAGAAAAGGCAATCCCTGGCGTAATTAAAATTTGCGATAGTAAAAATTATTTTTTGAATAATTTACTATAGAAAAGGCAATCCCTGGCGTAATTAAAATTTGCGACAGTTGAAAATTATTTTTTGAATAATTTACTATAGAAAAGGCAATCCCTGGCGCAATTAAAATTTGCGACAGTAAAAAATTATTTTTTCAATAATTTACTATAGAAAAGCAATCCCTGGCGTAATTAAAATTTGCGACAGTATAAAATTATTTTTTGAATAATTTACTATATAAAAGGCAATCCCTGGCGTAATTAAAATTTGCGACAGTAGAAAATTATTTTTTGAATAATTTACTGTAGAAAAGGCAATCCCTGGCGCAATTAAAACTTGCGATAGTAAAAAATTATTTTTTGAATAATTTACTATAGAAAAGGCAATCCCTGGCGTAATTAAAATTTGCGACAGTTGAAAATTATTTTTTGAATAATTTACTATAGAAAAGGCAATCCCTGGCGCAATTAAAATTTGCGACAGTAAAAAATTATTTTTTGAATTATTTACTATAGAAAAGGCAATCCCTGGCGTAATTAAATTTTGCGACAGTATAAAATTATTTTTTGAATAATTTACTATATAAAAGGCAATCCCTGGCGTAATTAAAATTTGCGACAGTAGAAAATTATTTTTTGAATATTTTACTGTAGAAAAGGCAATCCCTGGCGCAATTAAAACTTGCGATAGTAAAAAATTATTTTTTGAATAATTTACTATAGAAAAGGCAATCCCTGGCGTAATTAAAATTTGCGACAGTTGAAAATTATTTTTTGAATAATTTACTATAGAAAAGGCAATCCCTGGCGTATTTAAAATTTGCGAGAGTAAAAAATTATTTTTTGAATAATTTACTATAGAAAAGGCAATCCCTGGCGCAATTAAAATTTGCGACAGTAGAAAATTAATTTTTGAAAAATTTACTATATAAAAGGCAATCCCTGGCGTAATTAAAATTTGCGACAGTAGAAAATTATTTTTGGAATAATTTACTGTAGAAAAGGCAATCCCTGGCGCAATTAAAACTTGCGATAGTAAAAAATTATTTTTTGAATAATTTACTATAGAAAAGGCAATCCCTGGCGTAATTAAAATTTGCGACAGTTGAAAATTATTTTTTGAATAATTTACTATAGAAAAGGCAATCCCTGGCGCAATTAAAATTTGCGACAGTAAAAAATTATTTTTTGAATAATTTACTATAGAAAAGCAATCTCTGGCGTAAGTAAAATTTGCGACAGTTTAAAATTATTTTTTGAATAATTTACTATATAAAAGGCAATCCCTGGCGTAATTAAAATTTGCGACAGTACAAAATTATTTTTTGAATAATTTACTGTAGAAAAGGCAATCCCTGGCGCAATTAAAACTTGCGATAGTAAAAAATTATTTTTTGAATAATTTACTATAGAAAAGGCAATCCCTGGCGTAATTAAAATTTGCGACAGTAGAAAATTATTTTTTGAATAATTTACTATAGAAAAGGCAATCCGTGGCGTAATTAAAATTTGCGACAGTAGAAAATTATTTTTTGAATAATTTACCATAGAAAAGGCAATCCCTGGCGTAATTAAAATTTGCGACAGTTGAAAATTATTTTTTGAATAATTTACTATAGAAAAGGCAATCCCTGGCGCAATTAAAATTTGCGACAGTATAAAATTATTTTTTGCAAAATTTACTATAGAAAAGGCAATCCCTGGCGCAATTAAAATTTGCGACAGTTGAAAATTATTTTTTGAATAATTTACTATAGAAAAGGCAATCCCTGGCGTAATTAAAATTTGCGATAGTAAAAATTATTTTTTGAATAATTTACTATAGAAAAGGCAATCCCTGGCGTAATTAAAATTTGCGACAGTTGAAAATTATTTTTTGAATAATTTACTATAGAAAAGGCAATCCCTGGCGCAATTAAAATTTGCGACAGTAAAAAATTATTTTTTCAATAATTTACTATAGAAAAGCAATCCCTGGCGTAATTAAAATTTGCGACAGTATAAAATTATTTTTTGAATAATTTACTATATAAAAGGCAATCCCTGGCGTAATTAAAATTTGCGACAGTAGAAAATTATTTTTTGAATAATTTACTGTAGAAAAGGCAATCCCTGGCGCAATTAAAACTTGCGATAGTAAAAAATTATTTTTTGAATAATTTACTATAGAAAAGGCAATCCCTGGCGTAATTAAAATTTGCGACAGTTGAAAATTATTTTTTGAATAATTTACTATAGAAAAGGCAATCCCTGGCGCAATTAAAATTTGCGACAGTAAAAAATTATTTTTTGAATTATTTACTATAGAAAAGGCAATCCCTGGCGTAATTAAATTTTGCGACAGTATAAAATTATTTTTTGAATAATTTACTATATAAAAGGCAATCCCTGGCGTAATTAAAATTTGCGACAGTAGAAAATTATTTTTTGAATATTTTACTGTAGAAAAGGCAATCCCTGGCGCAATTAAAACTTGCGATAGTAAAAAATTATTTTTTGAATAATTTACTATAGAAAAGGCAATCCCTGGCGTAATTAAAATTTGCGACAGTTGAAAATTATTTTTTGAATAATTTACTATAGAAAAGGCAATCCCTGGCGTATTTAAAATTTGCGAGAGTAAAAAATTATTTTTTGAATAATTTACTATAGAAAAGGCAATCCCTGGCGCAATTAAAATTTGCGACAGTAGAAAATTAATTTTTGAAAAATTTACTATATAAAAGGCAATCCCTGGCGTAATTAAAATTTGCGACAGTAGAAAATTATTTTTGGAATAATTTACTGTAGAAAAGGCAATCCCTGGCGCAATTAAAACTTGCGATAGTAAAAAATTATTTTTTGAATAATTTACTATAGAAAAGGCAATCCCTGGCGTAATTAAAATTTGCGACAGTTGAAAATTATTTTTTGAATAATTTACTATAGAAAAGGCAATCCCTGGCGCAATTAAAATTTGCGACAGTAAAAAATTATTTTTTGAATAATTTACTATAGAAAAGCAATCTCTGGCGTAAGTAAAATTTGCGACAGTATAAAATTATTTTTTGAATAATTTACTATATAAAAGGCAATCCCTGGCGTAATTAAAATTTGCGACAGTACAAAATTATTTTTTGAATAATTTACTGTAGAAAAGGCAATCCCTGGCGCAATTAAAACTTGCGATAGTAAAAAATTATTTTTTGAATAATTTACTATAGAAAAGGCAATACCTGGCGTAATTAAAATTTGCGACAGTTGAAAATTATTTTTTGAATAATTTACTATAGAAAAGGCAATCCCTGGCGCAATTAAAATTTGCGACAGTAAAAAATTATTTTTTGAATAATTTACTATAGAAAAGGCAATCCCTGGAGTAATTAAATTTTGCGACAGTATAAAATTATTTTTTGAATAATTTACTATATAAAAGGCAATCCCTGGCGTAATTAAAATTTGCGACAGTAGAAAATTATTTTTTGAATAATTTACTGTAGAAAAGGCAATCCCTGGCGCAATTAAAACTTGCGATAGTAAAAAATTATTTTTTGAATAATTTACTATAGAAAAGGCAATCCCTGGCGTAAATAAAATTTGCGACAGTTGAAAATTATTTTTTGAATAATTTACTATAGAAAAGGCAATCCCTGGGATATTTAAAATTTGCGACAGTAAAAAATTATTATAGAAAAGGCAATCCCTGGCGTAATTAAAATTTGCGACAGTAAAAAATTATTTTTTGAATAATTTACTATAGAAAAGGCAATACCTCGCGCAATTAAAATTTGTGACAGTTGAAAATTATTTTTTGAATAATTTACTATAGAAAAGGCAATCCCTGGCGCAATTAAAATTTGCGACAGTATAAAATTATTTTTTGAATAATTTACTATAGAAAAGGCAATCCCTGGCGTATTTAAAATTTGCGAGAGTAAAAAATTATTTTTTGAATAATTTACTTTAGAAAAGGCAATCCCTGGCGCAATTAAAATTTGCGACAGTAGAAAATTATTTTTTGAATAATTTACTATAGAAAAGGCAATCCCTGGCGTAATTAAAATTTGCGACAGTATAAAATTATTTTTTGAATAATTTACTATAGAAAAGGCAATCCCTGGCGTAATTAAAATTTGCGACAGTTGAAAATTATTTTTTGAATAATTTACTATAGAAAAGGAAATCCCTGGGATATTTAAAATTTGCGACAGTAAAAAATAATTTTTTGAATAATTTACTATAGAAAAGGCAATCCCTGGCGTAATTAAAATTTGCGACAGTAAACAATTATTTTTTGAATAATTTACTATAGAAAAGGCAATCCCTGGCCTAATTAAAATTTGCGACAGTTGAAAATTATTTTTTGAATAATTTACTATAGAAAAGGCAATCCCTGGCGCAATTAAAATTTGCGACAGTAAAAAATTATTTTTTGAATTATTTACTATAGAAAAGGCAATCCCTGGCGTAATTAAATTTTGCGACAGTATAAAATTATTTTTTGAATAATTTACTATATAAAAGGCAATCCCTGGCGTAATTAAAATTTGCGACAGTAGAAAATTATTTTTTGAATATTTTACTGTAGAAAAGGCAATCCCTGGCGCAATTAAAACTTGCGATAGTAAAAAATTATTTTTTGAATAATTTACTATAGAAAAGGCAATCCCTGGCGTAATTAAAATTTGCGACAGTTGAAAATTATTTTTTGAATAATTTACTATAGAAAAGGCAATCCCTGGCGTATTTAAAATTTGCGAGAGTAAAAAATTATTTTTTGAATAATTTACTATAGAAAAGGCAATCCCTGGCGCAATTAAAATTTGCGACAGTAGAAAATTAATTTTGAAAAATTTACTATATAAAAGGCAATCCCTGGCGTAATTAAAATTTGCGACAGTAGAAAATTATTTTTGGAATAATTTACTGTAGAAAAGGCAATCCCTGGCGCAATTAAAACTTGCGATAGTAAAAAATTATTTTTTGAATAATTTACTATAGAAAAGGCAATCCCTGGCGTAATTAAAATTTGCGACAGTTGAAAATTATTTTTTGAATAATTTACTATAGAAAAGGCAATCCCTGGCGCAATTAAAATTTGCGACAGTAAAAAATTATTTTTTGAATAATTTACTATAGAAAAGCAATCTCTGGCGTAAGTAAAATTTGCGACAGTATAAAATTATTTTTTGAATAATTTACTATATAAAAGGCAATCCCTGGCGTAATTAAAATTTGCGACAGTACAAAATTATTTTTTGAATAATTTACTGTAGAAAAGGCAATCCCTGGCGCAATTAAAACTTGCGATAGTAAAAAATTATTTTTTGAATAATTTACTATAGAAAAGGCAATCCCTGGCGTAATTAAAATTTGCGACAGTTGAAAATTATTTTTTGAATAATTTACTATAGAAAAGGCAATCCCTGGCGCAATTAAAATTTGCGACAGTAAAAAATTATTTTTTGAATAATTTACTATAGAAAAGGCAATCCTGGGGTAATTAAATTTTGCGACAGTATAAAATTATTTTTTGAATAATTTACTATATAAAAGGCAATCCCTGGCGTAATTAAAATTTGCGACAGTAGAAAATTATTTTTTGAATAATTTACTGTAGAAAAGGCAATCCCTGGCGCAATTAAAACTTGCGATAGTAAAAAATTATTTTTTGAATAATTTACTATAGAAAAGGCAATCCCTGGCGTAAATAAAATTTGCGACAGTTGAAAATTATTTTTTGAATAATTTACTATAGAAAAGGCAATCCCTGGGATATTTAAAATTTGCGACAGTAAAAAATTACTATAGAAAAGGCAATCCCTGGCGTAATTAAAATTTGCGACAGTAAAAAATTATTTTTGAATAATTTACTATAGAAAAGGCAATACCTCGCGCAATTAAAATTTGTGACAGTTGAAAATTATTTTTTGAATAATTTACTATAGAAAAGGCAATCCCTGGCGCAATTAAAATTTGCGACAGTATAAAATTATTTTTTGAATAATTTACTATAGAAAAGGCAATCCCTGGCGTATTTAAAATTTGCGAGAGTAAAAAATTATTTTTTGAATAATTTACTATAGAAAAGGCAATCCCTGGCGCAATTAAAATTTGCGACAGTAGAAAATTATTTTTTGAATAATTTACTATAGAAAAGGCAATCCCTGGCGTAATTAAAATTTGCGACAGTATAAAATTATTTTTTGAATAATTTACTATAGAAAAGGCAATCCCTGGCGTAATTAAAATTTGCGACAGTTGAAAATTATTTTTTGAATAATTTACTATAGAAAAGGAAATCCCTGGGATATTTAAAATTTGCGACAGTAAAAAATAATTTTTTGAATATTTTACTATAGAAAAGGCAATCCCTGGCGTAATTAAAATTTGCGACAGTAAACAATTATTTTTTGAATAATTTACTATAGAAAAGGCAATCCCTGGCGCAATTAAAATTTGCGACAGTTGAAAATTATTTTTTGAATAATTTACTATAGAAAAGGCAATCCCTGGCGCAATTAAAATTTGCGACAGTAAAAAATTATTTTTTGAATAATTTACTATAGAAAAGCAATCTCTGGCGTAAGTAAAATTTGCGACAGTATAAAATTATTTTTTGAATAATTTACTATATAAAAGGCAATCCCAGGCGTAATTAAAATTTGCGACAGTACAAAATTATTTTTAGAATAATTTACTGTAGAAAAGGCAATCCCTGGCGCAATTAAAACTTGCGATAGTAAAAAATTATTTTTTGAATAATTTACTATAGAAAAGGCAATCCCTGGCGTAATTAAAATTTGCGACATTTGAAAATTATTTTTTGAATAATTTACTATAGAAAAGGCAATCCCTGGCGCAATTAAAATTTGCGACAGTAAAAAATTATTTTTGAAAAATTTACTATAGAAAAGGCAATCCCTGGAGTAATTAAATTTTGCGACAGTATAAAATGATTTTTTGAATAATTTACTATATAAAAGGCAATCCCTGGCGTAATTAAAATTTGCGACAGTAGAAAATTATTTTTTGAATAATTTACTGTAGAAAAGGCAATCCCTGGCGCAATTAAAACTTGCGATAGTAAAAAATTATTTTTTGAATGATTTACTATAGAAAAGGCAATCCCTGGCGTATATAAAATTTGCGACAGTTGAAAATTATTTTTTGAATAATTTACTATAGAAAAGGCAATCCCTGGGATATTTAAAATTTGCGACAGTAAAAAATTACTATAGAAAAGGCAATCCCTGGCGTAATTAAAATTTGCGACAGTAAAAAATTATTTTTTGAATAATTTACTATAGAAAAGGCAATACCTGGCGCAATTAAAATTTGTGACAGTTGAAAATTATTTTTTGAATAATTTACTATAGAAAAGGCAATCCCTGGCGCAATTAAAATTTGCGACAGTATAAAATTATTTTTTGAATAATTTACTATAGAAAAGGCAATCCCTGGCGTATTTAAAATTTGCGAGAGTAAAAAATTATTTTTTGAATAATTTACTATAGAAAAGGCAATCCCTGGCGCAATTAAAATTTGCGACAGTAGAAAATTAATTTTTGAAAAATTTACTATATAAAAGGCAATCCCTGGCGTAATTAAAATTTGCGACAGTAGAAAATTATTTTTGGAATAATTTACTGTAGAAAAGGCAATCCCTGGCGCAATTAAAACTTGCGATAGTAAAAAATTATTTTTTGAATAATTTACTATAGAAAAGGCAATCCCTGGCGTAATTAAAATTTGCGACAGTTGAAAATTATTTTTTGAATAATTTACTATAGAAAAGGCAATCCCTGGCGCAATTAAAATTTGCGAGAGTAAAAAATTATTTTTTGAATAATTTACTATAGAAAAGGCAATCCCTGGAGTAATTAAATTTTGCGACAGTATAAAATTATTTTTTGAATAATTTACTATATAAAAGGCAATCCCTGGCGTAATTAAAATTTGCGACAGTAGAAAATTATTTTTTGAATAATTTACTGTAGAAAAGGCAATCCCTGGCGCAATTAAAACTTGCGATAATAAAAAATTATTTTTTGAATAATTTACTATAGAAAAGGCAATCCCTGGCGTAAATAAAATTTGCGACAGTTGAAAATTATTTTTTGAATAATTTACTATAGAAAAGGCAATCCCTGGGATATTTAAAATTTGCGACAGTAAAAAATTACTATAGAAAAGGCAATCCCTGGCGTAATTAAAATTTGCGACAGTAAAAAATTATTTTTTGAATAATTTACTATAGAAAAGGCAATACCTGGCGCAATTAAAATTTGTGACAGTTGAAAATTATTCTTTGAATAATTTACTATAGAAAAGGCAATCCCTGGCGCAATTAAAATTTGCGACAGTATAAAATTATTTTTTGAATAATTTACTATAGAAAAGGCAATCCCTGGCGTATTTAAAATTTGCGAGAGTAAAAAATTATTTTTTGAATAATTTACTATAGAAAAGGCAATCCCTGGCGCAATTAAAATTTGCGACAGTAGAAAATTATTTTTTGAATAATTTACTATAGAAAAGGCAATCCCTGGCGTAATTAAAATTTGCGACAGTATAAAATTATTTTTTGAATAATTTACTATAGAAAAGGCAATCCCTGGCGTAATTAAAATTTGCGACAGTTGAAAATTATTTTTTGAATAATTTACTATAGAAAAGGAAATCCCTGGGATATTTAAAATTTGCGACATTAAAAAATAATTTTTTGAATAATTTACTATAGAAAAGGCAATCCCTGGCGTAATTAAAATTTGCGACAGTAAACAATTATTTTTTGAATAATTTACTATAGAAAAGGCAATCCCTGCGCAATTAAAATTTGCGACATTTGAAAATTATTTTTTGAATAATTTACTATAGAAAAGGCAATCCCTGGCGCAATTAAAATTTGCGACAGTATAAAATTATTTTTTGAATAATTTACTATAGAAAAGGCAATCCCTGGCGTATTTAAAATTTGCGACAATATAAAATTAATTTTTGAAAAATTTACTATATAAAAGGCAATCCCTGGCGTAATTAAAATTTGCGACAGTACAAAATTATTTTTTGAATAATTTACTATAGAAAAGGCAATCCCTGGCGTATTTAAAATTTGCGACAGTAAAAAATTATTTTTTGAATAATTTACTATAGAAAAGGCAATCCCTGGCGTAATTAAAATTTGCGACAGTAGAAAATTATTTTTGAATAATTTACTATAGAAAAGGCAATCCCTGGCGTAATTAAAATTTGCGACAGTATAAAATTATTTTTTGAATAATTTACTATAGAAAAGGCAATCCCTGGCGTATTTAAATTTGCGACAATATAAAATTAATTTTTGAATACATTTTACTATAGAAAAGGCAATCCCTGGCGTAATTAAAATTTGCGACAGTAGAAAATTATTTTTTGAATAATTTACTATAGAAAAGGCAATCCCTGGCGTAATTAAAATTTGCGACAGTAGAAAATTATTTTTTTGAATAATTTACTATAGAAAAGGCAATCCCTGGCGTAATTAAAATTTGCGACAGTTGAAAATTATTTTTTGAATAATTTACTATAGAAAAGGCAATCCCTGGCGTAATTAAAATTTGCGACAGTATAAAATTATTTTTTGAATAATTTACTATAGAAAAGGCAATCCCTGCGCAATTAAAATTTGCGACAGTATAAAATTATTTTTTGCAAAATTTACTATAGAAAAGGCAATCCCTGGCGCAATTAAAATTTGCGACAGTTGAAAATAATTTTTTGAATAATTTACTATAGAAAAGGCAATCCCTGGCGTAATTAAAATTTGCGACAGTAGAAAATTATTTTTTGAAAAATTTACTATAGAAAAGGCAATCCCTGGGATATTTAAAATTTGCGACAGTAAAAAATTATTTTTTGAATAATTTACTATAGAAAAGGCAATCCCTGGCGTAATTAAAATTTGCGACAGTAAAAAATTATTTTTTGATAATTTACTATAGAAAAAGCAATCTCTGGCGTAAGTAAAATTTGCGACAGTATAAAATTATTTTTTTGAATAATTTACTATATAAAAGGCAATCCCAGGCGTAATTAAAATTTGCGACAGTACAAAATTATTTTTAGAATAATTTACTGTAGAAAAGGCAATCCCTGGCGCAATTAAAACTTGCGATAGTAAAAAATTATTTTTTGAATAATTTACTATAGAAAAGGCAATCCCTGGCGTAATTAAAATTTGCGACATTTGAAAATTATTTTTTGAATAATTACTATAGAAAAGGCAATCCCTGGCGCAATTAAAATTTGCGACAGTAAAAAAATTATTTTTTGAAAAATTTACTATAGAAAAGGCAATCCCTGGAGTAATTAAATTTTGCGACAGTATAAAATGATTTTTTGAATAATTTACTATATAAAAGGCAATCCCTGGCGTAATTAAAATTTGCGACAGTAGAAAATTATTTTTTGAATAATTTACTGTAGAAAAGGCAATCCCTGGCGCAATTAAAACTTGCGATAGTAAAAAATTATTTTTTGAATGATTTACTATAGAAAAGGCAATCCCTGGCGTAAATAAAATTTGCGACAGTTGAAAAATTATTTTTTGAATAATTTACTATAGAAAAGGCAATCCCTGGGATATTTAAAATTTGCGACAGTAAAAAATTACTATAGAAAAGGCAATCCCTGGCGTAATTAAAATTTGCGACAGTAAAAAATTATTTTTTGAATAATTTACTATAGAAAAGGCAATACCTGGCGCAATTAAAATTTGTGACAGTTGAAAATTATTTTTTGAATAATTTACTATAGAAAAGGCAATCCCTGGCGCAATTAAAATTTGCGACAGTATAAAATTATTTTTTGAATAATTTACTATAGAAAAGGCAATCCCTGGCGTATTTAAAATTTGCGAGAGTAAAAAATTATTTTTTGAATAATTTACTATAGAAAAGGCAATCCCTGGCGCAATTAAAATTTGCGACAGTAGAAAATTAATTTTTGAAAAATTTACTATATAAAAGGCAATCCCTGGCGTAATTAAAATTTGCGACAGTAGAAAATTATTTTTGGAATAATTTACTGTAGAAAAGGCAATCCCTGGCGCAATTAAAACTTGCGATAGTAAAAAATTATTTTTTGAATAATTTACTATAGAAAAGGCAATCCCTGCGTAATTAAAATTTGCGACAGTTGAAAATTATTTTTTGAATAATTTACTATAGAAAAGGCAATCCCTGGCGCAATTAAAATTTGCGAGAGTAAAAAATTATTTTTTGAATAATTTACTATAGAAAAGGCAATCCCTGGAGTAATTAAATTTTGCGACAGTATAAAATTATTTTTTGAATAATTTACTATATAAAAGGCAATCCCTGGCGTAATTAAAATTTGCGACAGTAGAAAATTATTTTTTGAATAATTACTGTAGAAAAGGCAATCCCTGGCGCAATTAAAACTTGCGATAATAAAAAATTATTTTTTGAATATTTACTATAGAAAAGGCAATCCCTGGCGTAAATAAAATTTGCGACAGTTGAAAATTATTTTTTGAATAATTTACTATAGAAAAGGCAATCCCTGGGATATTTAAAATTTGCGACAGTAAAAAATTACTATAGAAAAGGCAATCCCTGGCGTAATTAAATTTGCGACAGTAAAAAATTATTTTTTGAATAATTTACTATAGAAAAGGCAATACTGGCGCAATTAAAATTTGTGACAGTTGAAAATTATTCTTTGAATAATTTACTATAGAAAAGGCAATCCCTGGCGCAATTAAAATTTGCGACAGTATAAAATTATTTTTTGAATAATTTACTATAGAAAAGGCAATCCCTGGCGTATTTAAAATTTGCGAGAGTAAAAAATTATTTTTTGAATAATTTACTATAGAAAAGGCAATCCCTGGCGCAATTAAAATTTGCGACAGTAGAAAATTATTTTTTGAATAATTTACTATAGAAAAGGCAATCCCTGGCGTAATTAAAATTTGCGACAGTATAAAATTATTTTTTGAATAATTTACTATAGAAAAGGCAATCCCTGGCGTAATTAAAATTTGCGACAGTTGAAAATTATTTTTTGAATAATTTACTATAGAAAAGGAAATCCCTGGGATATTTAAAATTTGCGACATTAAAAAATAATTTTTTGAATAATTTACTATTAGAAAAGGCAATCCTGGCGTAATTAAAATTTGCGACAGTAAACAATTATTTTTTGAATAATTTACTATAGAAAAGGCAATCCCTGGCGCAATTAAAATTTGCGACATTTGAAAATTATTTTTTGAATAATTTACTATAGAAAAGGCAATCCCTGGCGCAATTAAAATTTGCGACAGTATAAAAATTATTTTTTGAATAATTTACTATAGAAAAGGCAATCCCTGGCGTATTTAAAATTTGCGACAATATAAAATTAATTTTTGAAAAATTTACTATATAAAAGGCAATCCCTGGCGTAATTAAAATTTGCGACAGTACAAAAATTATTTTTTGAATAATTTACTATAGAAAAGGCAATCCCTGGCGTATTTAAAATTTGCGACAGTAAAAATTATTTTTTGAATAATTTACTATAGAAAAGGCAATCCTGGCGTAATTAAAATTTGCGACAGTAGAAAATTATTTTTTGAATAATTTACTATAGAAAAGGCAATCCCTGGCGTAATTAAAATTTGCGACAGTATAAATTATTTTTTGAATAATTTACTATAGAAAAGGCAATCCCTGGCGTATTTAAAATTTGCGACAATATAAAATTAATTTTTGAATAATTTACTATAGAAAAGGGCAATCCCTGGCGTAATTAAAATTTGCGACAGTAGAAAATTATTTTTTGAATAATTTACTATAGAAAAGGCAATCCCTGGCGTAATTAAAATTTGCGACAGTAGAAAATTATTTTTTGAATAATTTACTATAGAAAAGGCAATCCCTGGCGTAATTAAAATTTGCGACAGTTGAAAATTATTTTTGAATAATTTACTATAGAAAAGGCAATCCTGGCGTAATTAAAATTTGCGACAGTATAAAATTATTTTTTGAATAATTTACTATAGAAAAGGCAATCCCTGGCGCAATTAAAATTTGCGACAGTATAAAATTATTTTTTGCAAAATTTACTATAGAAAAGGCAATCCCTGGCGCAATTAAAATTTGCGACAGTTGAAAATAATTTTTTGAATAATTTACTATAGAAAAGGCAATCCCTGGCGTAATTAAATTTGCGACAGTAGAAAATTATTTTTTGAAAAATTTACTATAGAAAAGGCAATCCCTGGGATATTTAAAATTTGCGACAGTAAAAAATTATTTTTTGAATAATTTACTATAGAAAAGGCAATCCCTGGCGTAATTAAAATTTGCGACAGTAAAAAATTATTTTTTGAATAATTTACTATAGAAAAGGCAATCCCTGGCTTATTTAAAATTTGCGACAGTAGAAAATTATTTTTTGCATAATTTACTATAGAAAAGGCAATCCCTGGCCTAGTTAAAATTTGCGACAGTAAAAAATTATTTTTTGAATAATTTACTATAGAAAAGGCAATCCCTGGCGCAATTACAATTTGCGACAATTTTCAACTGTCGCAAATTGTAATTGCGCCAGGGATTTCCTTTCCTATAGTAATTATTCAAAAAATAATTTTTTACTGTCGCAAATTTTAAGTGCGCCAGGGATTGCCTTTTCTATAGTAAATTATTCAAAAAATAATTTTCTACTGTCGCAAATTTTAATTATGCCAGGGATTGCCTTTTATATAGTAAATTATTCAAAAATAATTTTCTACTGTCGCAAATTTTAATTGCGCCAGGGATTGCCTTTTCTATAGTAAATTATTCAAAAAATAATTTTCTACTGTCGCAAATTTTAATTTCGCCAGGGATTGCCTTTTCTATAGTAAATTATTCAAAAAATAATTTTTTACTGTCGCAAATTTTAAATATCCCAGGTTTTGCCTTTTCTATAGTAAATTATTCAAAAAATAATTTTTTACTGTCGCAAATTTTAATTACGCCCAGGGATTGCCTTTTCTATAGTAAATTATTCAAAAAATAATTTTTTTACTATAGCAAGTTTTAATTGCGCCTGGGATTGCCTTTTCTACAGTAAATTATTCAAAAATAATTTCCTACTGTCGCAAATTTTAATTACGCCAGGGATTGCCTTTTCTATAGTAAATTATTCAAAAAATAATTTTCAACTGTCGCAAATTTTAATTACGCCAAGGATTGCCTTTTCTAAAGTAAATTTCTCACAAATTAATTTTTTACTGTCGCAAATTTTAAATACGCCAAGGATTGCCTTTTCTATAGTAAATTATTCAAAAAATAATTTTCTACTGTCGCAAATTTTAATTACGCCAGGGATTGCCTTTTCTATAGTAAATTATTCAAAAAATAATTTTCAACTGTCGCAAATTTTAATTACGCCAGGGATTGCCTTTTCTATAGTAAATTATTCAAAAAATAATTTTCTACTGTCGCAAATTTTAATTGCGCCAGGGATTGCCTTTTCTATATTAAATTATTCAAAAAATAATTTTCTACTGTCGCAAATTTTAAGTGCGCCAGGGATTGCCTTTCTACAGTAAATTTTTCAAAAAATAATTTTTTACTGTCGCAAATTGTAATTGCGCCAGGGATTGCCTTTTTCTATAGTAAATTATTCAAAAAATAATTTTTACTGTCGCAAATTTCAAATCCGCCAGGGATTGCCTTTTCTCTAGTAAATTTCTCACAAATTAATTTCTTACTGTCGCAAATTTTAAATACGCCAGGGATTGCCTTTTCTATAGTAAAATTATTCAAAAAATAATTTTCTACTGTCGCAAATTTTAATTACGCAGGGATTGCCTTTTTTATAGTAAATTATTAAAAAAATAATTTTTTACTGTCGCAAATTGTAATTACGCCAGGGATTGCCATTTCTATAGTAAATTATTCAAAAAATAATTTTTTACTGTCGCAAATTTCAAATCCGCCAGGGATTGCCTTTTCTATAGTAAATTTCTCACAAATTAATTTCTTACTGTCGCAAATTTTAAATACGCCAGGGATTGCCTTTTCTATAGTAAATTATTCAAAAAATAATTTTTTACTGTCGCAAATTTTAATTGCGCCAGGGATTGCCTTTTCTACAGTAAATTATTCAAAAAATAATTTTTTTCTATCGCAAGTTTTAATTGCGCCAGGGATTGCCTTTTCTACAGTAAATTATTCAAAAAATAATTTTCTACTGTCGCAAATTTTAATTACACCAGGGATTGCCTTTTATATAGTAAATTTTTCAAAAATTAATTTTCTACTGTCGCAAATTTTAAATGCGCCAGGGATTGCCTTTTCTATAGTAAATTATTCAAAAAATAATTTTCTACTTTCGCAAATTTTAAGTGCGCCAGGGATTGCCTTTCTACAGTAAATTTTTCAAAAAATAATTTTTTACTGTCGCAAATTGTAATTGCGCCAGGGATTGCCTTTTCTATAGTAAATTATTCAAAAAATAATTTTTTACTGTCGCAAATTTCAAATCCGCCAGGGATTTCCTTTTCTATAGTAAATTTCTCACAAATTAATTTCTTACTGTCGCAAATTTTAAATACGCCAGGGATTGCCTTTTCTATAGTAAATTATTCAAAAAATAATTTTCTACTGTCGCAAATTTTAATTACGCCAGGGATTGCCTTTTCTATAGTAAATTATTCAAAAAATAATTTTCAACTGTCGCAAATTTTAATTACGCCAGGGATTGCCTTTTCTATAGTAAATTATTCAAAAAATAATTTTCTACTGTCGCAAATTTTAATTACGCCAGGGATTGCCTTTTCTATAGTAAATTATTCAAAAAATAATTTTTTACTGTCGCAAATTTTAAATATCCCAGGGATTGCCTTTTCTATAGTAAATTATTCAAAAAATAATTTTCTACTGTCGCAAATTTTAATTACGCCAAGGATTGCCTTTTCTATAGTAAATTATTCAAAAAATAATTTTCAACTGTCGCAAATTTTAATTGCGCCAGGGATTGCCTTTTCTATAGTAAATTATTCAAAAAATAATTTTCTACTGTCGCAAATTTTAAGTGCGCCAGGGATTGCCTTTCTACAGTAAATTTTTCAAAAGATAATTTTTTACTGTCGCAAATTGTAATTGCGCCAGGGATTGCCTTTTCTATAGTAAATTATTCAAAAAATAATTTTTTACTGTCGCAAATTTCAAATCCGCCAGGGATTGCCTTTTATATAGTAAATTATTCAAAAAATAATTTTCTACTTTCGCAAATTTTAAGTGCGCCAGGGATTGCCTTTCTACAGTAAATTTTTCAAAAAATAATTTTTTACTGTCGCAAATTGTAATTGCGCCAGGGATTGCCTTTTCTATAGTAAATTATTCAAAAAATAATTTTTTACTGTCGCAAATTTCAAATCCGCCAGGGATTTCCTTTTCTATAGTAAATTTCTCACAAATTAATTTCTTACTGTCGCAAATTTTAAATACGCCAGGGATTGCCTTTTCTATAGTAAATTATTCAAAAAATAATTTTTTACTATCGCAAGTTTTAATTGCGCCAGGGATTGCCTTTTCTACAGTAAATTATTCAAAAAATAATTTTCTACTGTCGCAAATTTTAATTACGCCAGGGATTGCCTTTTATATAGTAAATTTTTCAAAAATTAATTTTCTACTGTCGAAAATTTTAAATGCGCCAGGGATTGCCTTTTCTATAGTAAATTATTCAAAAAATAATTTTCTACTTTCGCAAATTTTAAGTGCGCCAGGGATTGCCTTTTCGATAGTAAATTTTTCAAAAAATAATTTTTTACTATCGCAAGTTTTAATTACGCCAGGGATTGCCTTTTCTATAGTAAATTTTGCAAAAAATAATTTTCTACTGTCGCAAATTTTAATTGCGCCAGGGATTGCCTTTTCTATAGTAAATTATTCAAAAAATTATTTTTTATTGTCGCAAATTTTAAATATCCCAGGGATTGCCTTTTCTATAGTAAATTATTCAAAAAATAATTTTCTACTGTCGCAAATTTTAATTACGCCAGGGATTGCCTTTTCTATAGTAAATTATTCAAAAAATAATTTTCAACTGTCGCAAATTTTAATTGCGCCAGGGATTGCCTTTTCTATAGTAAATTTTGGAAAAAATAATTTTATACTCTCGCAAATTTTAACTGCGCCAGGGATTGCCTTTTCTATAGTAAATTATTCAAAAAATAATTTTATACTGTCGCAAATTTTAATTACGCCAGGGATTGCCTTTTCTATAGTAAATTATTCAAAAAATAATTTTCAACTGTCGCAAATTTTACATACGCCAGGGATTGCCTTTTCTATAGTAAATTATTCAAAAAATAATTTTCTACTGTCGCAAATTTTAAGTATCCCAGGGATTGCCTTTTCTATAGTAAATTTCTCACAAAATAATTATTTACTGTCGCAAATTTTAAGTGCGCCAGGGATTGCCTTTTCTATAGTAAATTATTCAAAAAATAATTTTCTACTGTCGCAAATTTTAATTGCGCCAAGGATTGCCTTTTCTATAGTAAATTTTTCAAAAAATAATTTTTTACTATCGCAAGTTTTAATTACAAGGCAATCCCTGGCGCAATTAAAATTTGCGACAGTAAAAAATTATTTTTTGAATAATTTACTATAGAAAAGGCAATCCCTGGCGTAATTAAAATTTGCGACAGTAAAAATTTATTTTTTGAATAATTTACTATAGAAAAGGCAATCCCTGGGGTAATTAAAATTTGCGACAGTTGAAAATTATTTTTTGAATAATTTACTATAGAAAAGGCAATCCCTGGCGTAGTTAAAATTTGCGACAGTTGAAAATTATTTTTTGAATAATTTACTATAGAAAAGGCAATCCCTGGGATATTTAAAATTTGCGACAGTAGAAAATTATTTTTTGAATAATTTACTATAGAAAAGGCAATCCCTGGGATATTTAAAATTTGCGACAGTAGAAAATTATTTTTTGAATAATTTACTATAGAAAAGGCAATCCCTGGCGTATTTAAAATTTGCGACAGTAAAAAATTATTTTTTGCAAAATTTACTATAGAAAAGGCAATCCCTGGCGCAATTAAAATTTGCGACAGTATAAAATTATTTTTTGAATAATTTACTATAGAAAAGGCAATCCCTGGCGTAGTTAAAATTTGCGACAGTAGAAAATTATTTTTTGAAAAGTTTACTATAGAAAAGGCAATCCCTGGCGCAATTAAAATTTGCGACAGTAAAAAATTATTTTTTGCAAAATTTACTATAGAAAAGGCAATCCCTGGCGTAATTAAAATTTGCGACAGTTGAAAATTATTTTTTGAATAATTTACTATAGAAAAGGCAATCCCTGACGCAATTAAAATTTGCGACAGTATAAAAATATTTTTTGAATAATTTACTATAGAAAAGGCAATCTCTGGGATATTTAAAATTTGCGACAGTAGAAAATTATTTTTTGAATAATTTACTATAGAAAAGGCAATCCCTGGGATATTTAAAATTTGCGACAGTAGAAAATTATTTTTTGAATAATTTACTATAGAAAAGGCAATCCCTGGCGTAATTAAAATTTGCGACAATATAAAATTATTTTTTGAATAATTTACTATAGAAAGGGCAATCCCTGGCGCACTTAAAATTTGCGACAGTATAAAATTATTTTTTGAATAATTTACTAAAGAAAAGGCAATCCCTGGCGCAATTAAAATTTGCGACAGTAAAAAATTATTTTTTGCTAAATTTACTGTAGAAAAGGCAATCCCTGGCGCAATTAAAATTTGCGACAGTAGAAAATTATTTTTTGAATAATTTACTATAGAAAAGGCAATCCCTGGCGCACTTAAAATTTGCGACAGTTGAAAATTATTTTTTGAATAATTTACTATAGAAAAGGCAATCCCTGGCGTAATTAAAAATTGCGACAGTATAAAATTATTTTTTGAATAATTTACTATAGAAAAAGCAATCCCTGGCGTATTTAAAATTTGCGACAGTATAAAATTAATTTTTGAAAAATTTACTATATAAAAGGCAATCCCTGGCGTAATTAAAATTTGCGACAGTAGAAAATTATTTTTTGAATAATTTACTATAGAAAAGGCAATCCCTGGCGTATAAAATTTGCGACAGTAGAAAATTATTTTTTGAATAATTTACTATAGAAAAGGCAATCCCTGGCGCAATTAAAATTTGCGACAGTAAAAAATTATTTTTTGCAAAACTTACTATAGAAAAGGCAATCCCTGGGATATTTAAAATTTGCGACAGTAGAAAATTATTTTTTGAATAATTTACTATAGAAAAGGCAATCCCTGGCGTATTGAAAATTTGCGACAGTAGAAAATTATTTTTTGAATAATTTACTATAGAAAAGGCAATCCCTGGCGTAATTAAAATTTGCGACAGTAAAAAATTATTTTTTGAATAATTTACTATAGAAAAGGCAATCCCTGGCGTAATTAAAATTTGCGACAGTAGAAAATTATTTTTTGAATAATTTACTATAGAAAAGGCAATCCCTGGCGCACTTAATATTTGTGACAGTAGAAAATTATTTTTTGAATAATTTACTATAGAAAAGGCAATCCCTGGCGTAATTAAAATTTGCGACAGTAAAAAATTATTTTTTGAATAATTTACTATAGAAAAGGCAATCCCTGGCGCAATTACAATTTGCGACAGTAAAAAATTATTTATTGAAAAATTTACTGTAGAAAGGCAATCCCTGGCGCACTTAAAATTTGCGACAGTAGAAAATTATTTTTTGAATAATTTACTATAGAAAAGGCAATCCCTGGCGCAATTAAAGTTTGCGACAGTAGAAAATTAATTTTTGAAAAATTTACTATATAAAAGGCAATCCCTGGCGTAATTAAAATTTGCGACAGTAGAGAATTATTTTTTGAATAATTTACTGTAGAAAAGGCAATCCCTGGCGCAATTAAAACTTGCGACAGTAAAAAATTATTTTTTGAATAATTTACTATAGAAAAGACAATCCCTGGCGTATTTAAAATTTGCGACAGTAGAAAATTATTTTTTGAATAATTTACTATAGAAAAGGCAATCCCTGGCGTAATTAAAATTTGCGACAGTAGAAAATTATTTTTTGAATAATTTACTGTAGAAAAGGCAATCCCTGACGCAATTAAAACTTGCGATAGTAAAAAATTATTTTTTGAATAATTTACTATAGAAAAGGCAATCCCTGGCGCACTTAAAATTTGCGACAGTAAAAAATTTTTTTTTGAATAATTTACTATAGAAAAGGCAATCCCTGGCGCACTTAAAATTTGCGACAGTAGAAAATTATTTTTTGAATAATTTACTATAGAAAAGGCAATCCCTGGCGTAATTAAAATTTTCGACAGTAGAAAATTATTTTTTGAATAATTTACTATAGAAAAGGCAATCTCTGGCGTAATTAAAATTTGCGACAGTATAAAATTATTTTTTGAATAATTTACTATAGAAAAGGCAATCCCTGGCGTAATTAAAATTTGCGACAGTATAAAATTATTTTTTGAATAATTTACTATAGAAAAGGCAATCCCTGGCGCACTTAAAATTTGCGACAGTAAAAAATTATTTTTTGAATAATTTACTATAGAAAAGGCAATCCCTGGCGTAATTAAAATTTGCGACAGTAGAAAATTATTTTTTGAATAATTTACTATAGAAAAGGCAATCCCTGGCGCAATTAAAATTTGCGACAGTAGAAAATTATTTTTTGAATAATTTACTATAGAAAAGGCAATCCCTGGCGCAGTTACAATTTGCGACAGTAAAAAATTATTTTTTGAAAAATTTACTGTAGAAAGGCAATCCCTGGCGCACTTAAAATTTGCGACAGTAGAAAATTATTTTTTGAATAATTTACTATAGAAAAGGCAATCCCTGGCGTAATTAAAATTTGCGACAGTAGAAAATTATTTTTTGAATAATTTACTATAGAAAAGACAATCCCTGGCGTATTTAAAATTTGCGACAGTAGAAAATTATTTTTTGAATAATTTACTATAGAAAAGGCAATCCCTGGCGTATTTAAAATTTGCGACAGTAAGAAATTAATTTGTGAGAAATTTACTATATAAAAGGCAATCCCTGGCGGATTTGAAATTTGCGACAGTAAAAAATTATTTTTTGAATAATTTACTATAGAAAAGGCAATCCCTGGCGCAGTTACAATTTGCGACAGTAAAAAATTATTTTTTGAAAAATTTACTGTAGAAAGGCAATCCCTGGCGCACTTAAAATTTGCGACAGTAGAAAATTATTTTTTGAATAATTTACTATAGAAAAGGCAATCCCTGGCGTAATTAAAATTTGCGACAGTAGAAAATTATTTTTTGAATAATTTACTATAGAAAAGACAATCCCTGGCGTATTTAAAATTTGCGACAGTAGAAAATTATTTTTTGAATAATTTACTATAGAAAAGGCAATCCCTGGCGTAATTAAAATTTGCGACAGTAGAAAATTATTTTTTGAATAATTTACTGTAGAAAAGGCAATCCCTGGCGCAATTAAAACTTGCGATAGTAAAAAATTATTTTTTGAATAATTTACTATAGAAAAGGCAATCCCTGGCGCACTTAAAATTTGCGACAGTAAAAAATTTTTTTTTGAATAATTTACTATAGAAAAGGCAATCCCTGGCGCACTTAAAATTTGCGACAGTAGAAAATTATTTTTTGAATAATTTACTATAGAAAAGGCAATCCCTGGCGTAATTAAAATTTTCGACAGTAGAAAATTATTTTTTGAATAATTTACTATAGAAAAGGCAATCCCTGGCGTAATTAAAATTTGCGACAGTATAAAATTATTTTTTGAATAATTTACTATAGAAAAGGCAATCCCTGGCGTAATTAAAATTTGGGACAGTATAAAATTATTTTTTGAATAATTTACTATAGAAAAGGCAATCCCTGGCGCACTTAAAATTTGCGACAGTAGAAAATTATTTTTTGAATAATTTACTATAGAAAAGGCAATCCCTGCGTAATTAAAATTTGCGACAGTAGAAAATTATTTTTTGAATAATTTACTATAGAAAAGGCAATCCCTGGCGCAATTAAAATTTGCGACAGTAGAAAATTATTTTTTGAATAATTTACTATAGAAAAGGCAATCCCTGGCGTAATTAAAATTTGCGACAGTTGAAAATTATTTTTTGAATAATTTACTATAGAAAAGGCAATCCCTGGCGTAATTAAAATTTGCGACAGTAGAAAATTATTTTTTGAATAATTTACTATAGAAAAGGCAATCCCTGGCGTATTTAAAATTTGCGACAGTAAGAAATTAATTTGTGAGAAATTTACTATAGAAAAGGAAATCCCTGGCGGATTTGAAATTTGCGACAGTAGAAAATTATTTTTTGAATAATTTACTATAGAAAAGGCAATCCCTGGCGTAATTAAAATTTGCGACAGTAGAAAATTATTTTTTGAATAATTTACTATAGAGAAGGCAATCCCTGGCGCAATTAAAATTTGCGACAGTAGAAAATTACTTTTTGAATAATTTACTATAGAAAAGGCAATCCCTAGCGTAATTAAAATTTGCGACAGTAGAAAATTATTTTTTGAATAATTTACTATAGAAAAGGCAATCCCTGGCGTAATTAAAATTTGCGACAGTAGAAAATTATTTTTTGAATAATTTACTATAGAAAAGGCAATCCCTGGCGCACTTAATATTTGTGACAGTAGAAAATTATTTTTTGAATAATTTACTATAGAAAAGGCAATCCCTGGCGTAATTAAAATTTGCGACAGTAAAAAATTATTTTTTGAATAATTTACTATAGAAAAGGCAATCCCTGGCGCAATTACAATTTGCGACAGTAAAAAATTATTTATTGAAAAATTTACTGTAGAAAGGCAATCCCTGGCGCACTTAAAATTTGCGACAGTAGAAAATTATTTTTTGAATAATTTACTATAGAAAAGGCAATCCCTGGCGTAATTAAAATTTGCGACAGTATAAAATTATTTTTTGAATAATTTACTATAGAAAAGGCAATCCCTGGCGCACTTAAAATTTGCGACAGTAGAAAATTATTTTTTGAATAATTTACTATAGAAAAGGCAATCCCTGGCGTAATTAAAATTTGCGACAGTAGAAAATTATTTTTTGAATAATTTACTATAGAGAAGGCAATCCCTGGCGCAATTAAAATTTGCGACAGTAGAAAATTACTTTTTGAATAATTTACTATAGAAAAGGCAATCCCTGGCGTAATTAAAATTTGCGACAGTTGAAAATTATTTTTTGAATAATTTACTATAGAAAAGGCAATCCCTGGCGTAATTAAAATTTGCGACAGTAGAAAATTATTTTTTGAATAATTTACTATAGAAAAGGCAATCCCTGGCGTATTTAAAATTTGCGACAGTAAGAAATTAATTTGTGAGAAATTTACTATAGAAAAGGAAATCCCTGGCGGATTTGAAATTTGCGACAGTAAAAAATTATTTTTTGAATAATTTACTGTAGAAAGGCAATCCCTGGCGCACTTAAAATTTGCGACAGTAGATAATTATTTTTTGAATAATTTACTATAGAAAAGGCAATCCCTGGCGCATTTAAAATTTGCGACAGTAGAAAATTAATTTTTGAAAAATTTACTATATAAAAGGCAATCCCTGGCGTAATTAAAATTTGCGACAGTAGAAAATTATTTTTTGAATAATTTACTATAGAAAAGGCAATCCCTGGCGTAATTAAAATTTGCGACAGTAAAAAATTATTTTTTGCAAAATTTACTATTGAAAAGGCAATCCCTGGCGTAATTAAAATTTGCGACAGTATAAAATTATTTTTTGAATAATTTACTATAGAAAGGGCAATCCCTGGCGTAATTAAAATTTGCGACAGTAGAAAATTATTTTTTGAATAATTTACTATAGAAAAGGCAATCCCTGGCGTAATTAAAATTTGCGACAATATAAAATTAAAATTATTTTTTGAATAATTTACTATAGAAAAGGCAAACCCTGGCCTAATTAAAATTTGCGACAGTAAAAAATTATTTTTTGAATAATTTACTATAGAAAAGGCAATCCCTGGCGCAATTAAAATTTGCGACAGTAAAAAATTATTTTTCGAATAATTTACTATAGAAAAGGCAATCCCTGGCGCAATTAAAATTTGCGACAGTAAAAAATTATTTTTTGAATAATTTACTATAGAAAAGGCAATCCCTGGCGTAATTAAAATTTGCGACAGTTGAAAATTATTTTTTGAATAATTTACTATAGAAAAGGCAATCCCTGGCGTAATTAAAATTTGCGACAGTATAAAATTATTTTTTGAATAATTTACTATAGAAAAGGCAATCCCTGGCGCAATTAAAATTTGCGACAGTATAAAATTATTTTTTGCAAAATTTTCTATAGAAAAGGCAATCCCTGGCGCAATTAAAATTTGCGACAGTTGAAAATAATTTTTTGAATAATTTACTATAGAAAAGGCAATCCCTGGCGTAATTAAAATTTGCGACAGTAGAAAATTATTTTTTGAAAAATTTACTATAGAAAAGGCAATCCCTGGGATATTTAAAATTTGCGACAGTAAAAAATTATTTTTTGAATAATTTACTATAGAAAAGGCAATCCCTGGCGTAATTAAAATTTGCGACAGTAAAAAATTATTTTTTGAATAATTTACTATAGAAAAGGCAATCCCTGGCTTATTTAAAATTTGCGACAGTAGAAAATTATTTTTTGCATAATTTACTATAGAAAAGGCCTGGCCTAGTTAAAATTTGCGACAGTAAAAAATTATTTTTTGAATAATTTACTATAGAAAAGGCAATCCCTGGCGCAATTACAATTTGCGACAGTAAAAAATTATTTTTTGAAAAATTTACTATAGAAAAGGCAATCCCTGGCGTAATTAAAATTTGCGACAGTATAAAATTATTTTTTGAATAATTTACTATAGAAAAGGCAATCCCTGGAGTAATTAAAATTTGCGACAGTAAAAAACTATTTTTTGCAAAATTTACTATAGAAAAGGCAATCCCTGGCTTAATTAAAATTTGCGACAGTATAAAATTATTTTTTGAATAATTTACTATAGAAAAGGCAATCCCTGGCGTAATTAAAATTTGCGACAGTAGAAAATTATTTTTTGAATAATTTACTATAGAAAAGGCAATCCCTGGCGCACTTAAAATTTGCGACAGTAGAAAATTATTTTTTGAATAATTTACTATAGAAAAGGCAATCCCTGGCGAAATTAAAATTTGCGACAGTAGAAAATTATTTTTTGAATAATTTACTATAGAAAAGGCAATCCCTGGCGTATTTAAAATTTGCGACAGTATAAAATTATTTTTTGAATAATTTACTATAGAAAAGGCAATCCCTGGCGTAATTAAAATTTGCGACAGTATAAAATTATTTTTTGAATAATTTACTATAGGAAAGGCAATCCCTGGCGTAATTAAAATTTGCGACAGTAGAAAATTATTTTTTGAATAATTTACTATAGAAAAGGCAAACCCTGGCCTAATTAAAATTTGCGACAGTAAAAAATTATTTTTTGAATAATTTACTATAGAAAAGGCAATCCCTGGCGCAATTAAAATTTGCGACAGTAAAAAATTATTTTTCGAATAATTTACTATAGAAAAGGCAATCCCTGGCGCAATTAAAATTTGCGACAGTAAAAAATTATTTTTTGAATAATTTACTAAAGAAAAGGCAATCCCTGGCGTAATTAAAATTTGCGACAGTAAAAAATTATTTTTTGAATAATTTACTATAGAAAAGGCAATCCCTGGCGTAACTAAAATTTGCGACAGTAGAAAATTATTTTTTGAATAATTTACTATAGAAAAGGCAATCCCTGGTGCAATTAAAATTTGCGACAGTAAAAAATTATTTTTTGCAAAATTTACTATAGAAAAGGCAATCCCTGGCGTAATTAAAATTTGCGACATTATAAAATTATTTTTTGAATAATTTACTATAGAAAAGGCAATCCCTGGCGTAATTAAAATTTGCGACAGTAAAAAATTATTTTTTGCAAAATTTACTATAGAAAAGGCAATCCCTGGCGTAATTAAAATTTGCGACAGTATAAAATTATTTTTTGAATAATTTACTATAGAAAGGGCAATCCCTGGCGTAATTAAAATTTGCGACAGTAGAAAATTATTTTTTGAATAATTTACTATAGAAAAGGCAATCCCTGGCGCACTTAAAATTTGCGACAGTAGAAAATTATTTTTTGAATAATTTACTATAGAAAAGGCAATCCCTGGCGTAATTAAAATTTGCGACAGTAGAAAATTATTTTTTGAATAATTTACTATAGAAAAGGCAATCCCTGGCGTATTTAAAATTTGCGACAGTATAAAATTATTTTTTGAATCATTTACTATAGAAAAGGCAATCCCTGGCGTAATTAAAATTTGCGACAGTATAAAATTATTTTTTGAATAATTTACTATAGAAAAGGCAATCCCTGGCGTAATTAAAATTTGCGACAGTAAAAAATTATTTTTTGCAAAATTTACTATAGAAAAGGCAATCCCTGGCGTAATTAAAATTTGCGACAGTATAAAATTATTTTTTGAATAATTTACTATAGAAATGGCAATCCCTGGCGTAATTAAAATTTGCGACTGTCGCAAATTAAGATTCAGATATTCAATTCTATTTTGGGAAATTGAGTTCTATAGACTGGCTATACCAGGCTACATCCGGATTTTTAAGTCCTTTAATGACTTTAGTTTTTCGTAAACAAAATTGTATTAGATACAACACCGCGCGCTGTAGCGAAAACAGGCGAGCGCGATACAAGATTATATTGATACGTAGGTGTAGGTACTCTTATAGGAAATAGAAGTAATCATTGGCATAGAAACCGAATACAATCACATTATCTGGTCAACAGTTGCGATTTATGTCATTCTTTAACTGACAGAGCAAGTTTTTCGATTTCTATCGGAAGCAATACCGGTTTAAAACCTACCCAACATGAGAAAGAGACATGTGTAATTAAGCCCAAAAACTAATACCCGAAGTGATCTTTTCAAAGAATTTTTCAGTTTGGGATTTATTTAGGTAGGTATGATTGAATCACAGCAATAGTACACAAAAGCAGTTCTATATGTTTGTTATCATCATTGCTCCACATTGCGTTACTTTGGAATATAAGATGGGTTTAAATATTCATATCTCCAAAACGAAACGGAACATCATCGCAAATTTTTGCACATACATAGATAAAGCTTATAGCGTCAAAATAAAAATACACACAATAAAGTGCTAGAAGACCTCAATAGCAAGGATATATTTCAAATCAAAAACATATTTATAATAATAAAAAAAAAAATTTCTCACAAAATAATTTTTTGAATAATTTACTATAGAAAAGGCAATCCCTGGCGTAATTAAAATTTGCGACAGTAAAAAATTATTTTTTGCAAAATTTACTATAGAAAAGCCAATCCCTGGCGTAATTAAAATTTGCGACATTATAAAATTATTTTTTGAATAATTTACTATAGAAAAGGCAATCCCTGGCGTAATTAAAATTTGCGACAGTAAAAATTATTTTTTGCAAAATTTACTATAGAAAAGGCAATCCCTGGCGCAATTAAAATTTGCGACAGTAGAAAATTATTTTTTGAATAATTTACTATAGAAAAGGCAATCCCTGGCGCACTTAAAATTTGCGACAGTAAAAAATTATTTTTTGAATAATTTACTATAGAAAAGGCAATCCCTGGCGCAATTACATTTTGCGACAGTTGAAAATTATTTTTTGAATAATTTACTATAGAAAAGGCAATCCCTGGCGTAATTAAAATTTGCGACAGTTGAAAATTATTTTTTGAATAATTTACTATAGAAAAGGCAATCCCTGGCGTAATTAAAATTTGCGACAGTTGAAAATTATTTTTTGAATAATTTACTATAGAAAAGGCAATCCCTGACGTAATTAAAATTTGCGACAGTAGAAAATTATTTTTTGAATAATTTACTATAGAAAAGGCAATCCCTGGGATATTTAAAATTTGCGACAATAAAAAATTATTTTTTGAATAATTTACTATAGAAAAGGCAATCGCTGGCGTATTTAAAATTTGCGACAGTAGAAAATTATTTTTTGAATAATTTACTATAGAAAAGGCAATCCCTGGCGTAATTAAAATTTGCGACAGTAAAAAACTATTTTTTGAATAATTTACTATAGAAAAGGCAATCCCTGGCGCACTTAAAATTTGCGACAGTAGAAAATTATTTTTTGAATAATTTACTATAGAAAAGGCAATCCCTGGCGCACTTAAAATTTGCGACAGTATAAAATTAATTTTTGAAAAATTTACTATATAAAAGGCAATCCCTGGCATAATTAAAATTTGCGACAGTTGAAAATTATTTTTTGAATAATTTACTATAGAAAAGGCAATCCCTGGCGTATTTAAAATTTGCGACAGTAGAAAATTATTTTTTGAATAATTTACTATAGAAAAGGCAATCCCTGGCGTAATTAAAATTTGCGACTGTAAAAAATTATTTTTTGAATAATTTACTGTATAAAAGGCAATCCCTGGCGTATTTAAAATTTGCGACAGTAGAAAATTATTTTTTGAATAATTTACTATAGAAAAGGCAATCCCTGGGATATTTAAAATTTGCGACAGTTGAAAATTATTTTTTGAATAATTTACTATAGAAAAGGCAATCCCTGGCGTAATTAAAATTTGCGACAGTTGAAAATTATTTTTTGAATAATTTACTATAGAAAAGGCAATCCCTGGCGCAATTAAAATTTGCGACAGTATAAAATTATTTTTTGAATAATTGACTATAGAAAAGGCAATCCCTGGCGTATTTAAAATTTGCGACAATATAAAATTAATTTTTGAAAAATTTACTATATAAAAGGCAATCCCTGGCGTAATTAAAATTTGCGACAGTACAAAATTATTTTTTGAATAATTTACTATAGAAAAGGCAATCCCTGGCGTATTTAAAATTTGCGACAGTAAAAAATTATTTTTTGAATAATTTACTATAGAAAAGGCAATCCCTGGCGTAATTAAAATTTGCGACAGTAGGAAATTATTTTTTGAATAATTTACTATAGAAAAGGCAATCCCTGGCGTAATTAAAATTTGCGACAGTATAAAATTATTTTTTGAATAATTTACTATAGAAAAGGCAATCCCTGGCGTATTTAAAATTTGCGACAATATAAAATTAATTTTTGAATAATTTACTATAGAAAAGGCAATCCCTGGCGTAATTAAAATTTGCGACAGTAGAAAATTATTTTTTGAATAATTTACTATTGAAAAGGCAATCCCTGGCGTAATTAAAATTTGCGACAGTAGAAAATTATTTTTTGAATAATTTACTATAGAAAAGGCAATCCCTGGCGTAATTAAAATTTGCGACAGTTGAAAATTATTTTTTGAATAATTTACTATAGAAAAGGCAATCCCTGGCGTAATTAAAATTTGCGACAGTATAAAATTATTTTTTGAATAATTTACTATAGAAAAGGCAATCCCTGGCGCAATTAAAATTTGCGACAGTATAAAATTATTTTTTGCAAAATTTTCTATAGAAAAGGCAATCCCTGGCGCAATTAAAATTTGCGACAGTTGAAAATAATTTTTTGAATAATTTACTATAGAAAAGGCAATCCCTGGCGTAATTAAAATTTGCGACAGTAGAAAATTATTTTTTGAAAAATTTACTATAGAAAAGGCAATCCCTGGGATATTTAAAATTTGCGACAGTAAAAAATTATTTTTTGAATAATTTACTAAAGAAAAGGCAATCCCTGGCGTAATTAAAATTTGCGACAGTAAAAAATTATTTTTTGAATAATTTACTATAGAAAAGGCAATCCCTGGCTTATTTAAAATTTGCGACAGTAGAAAATTATTTTTTGCATAATTTACTATAGAAAAGGCAATCCCTGGCCTAGTTAAAATTTGCGACAGTAAAAAATTATTTTTTGAATAATTTACTATAGAAAAGGCAATCCCTGGCGCAATTACAATTTGCGACAGTAAAAAATTATTTTTTGAAAAATTTACTATAGAAAAGGCAATCCCTGGCGTAATTAAAATTTGCGACAGTATAAAATTATTTTTTGAATAATTTACTATAGAAAAGGCAATCCCTGGAGTAATTAAAATTTGCGACAGTAAAAAACTATTTTTTGCAAAATTTACTATAGAAAAGGCAATCCCTGGCTTAATTAAAATTTGCGACAGTATAAAATTATTTTTTGAATAATTTACTATAGAAAAGGCAATCCCTGGCGTAATTAAAATTTGCGACAGTAGAAAATTATTTTTTGAATAATTTACTATAGAAAAGGCAATCCCTGGCGCACTTAAAATTTGCGACAGTAGAAAATTATTTTTTGAATAATTTACTATAGAAAAGGCAATCCCTGGCGAAGTTAAAATTTGCGACAGTAGAAAATTATTTTTTGAATAATTTACTATAGAAAAGGCAATCCCTGGCGTATTTAAAATTTGCGACAGTATAAAATTATTTTTTGAATAATTTACTATAGAAAAGGCAATCCCTGGCGTAATTAAAATTTGCGACTGTATAAAATTATTTTTTGAATAATTTACTATAGGAAAGGCAATCCCTGGCGTAATTAAAATTTGCGACAGTAGAAAATTATTTTTTGAATAATTTACTATAGAAAAGGCAAACCCTGGCCTAATTAAAATTTGCGACAGTAAAAAATTATTTTTTGAATAATTTACTATAGAAAAGGCAATCCCTGGCGCAATTAAAATTTGCGACAGTAAAAAATTATTTTTTGAATAATTTACTAAAGAAAAGGCAATCCCTGGCGTAATTAAAATTTGCGACAGTAAAAAATTATTTTTTGAATAATTTACTATAGAAAAGGCAATCCCTGGCGTAACTAAAATTTGCGACAGTAGAAAATTATTTTTTGAATAATTTACTATAGAAAAGGCAATCCCTGGTGCAATTAAAATTTGCGACAGTAAAAAATTATTTTTTGCAAAATTTACTATAGAAAAGGCAATCCCTGGCGTAATTAAAATTTGCGACATTATAAAATTATTTTTTGAATAATTTACTATAGAAAAGGCAATCCCTGGCGTAATTAAAATTTGCGACAGTAAAAAATTATTTTTTGCAAAATTTACTATAGAAAAGGCAATCCCTGGCGTAATTAAAATTTGCGACAGTATAAAATTATTTTTTGAATAATTTACTATAGAAAGGGCAATCCCTGGCGTAATTAAAATTTGCGACAGTAGAAAATTATTTTTTGAATAATTTACTATAGAAAAGGCAATCCCTGGCGCACTTAAAATTTGCGACAGTAGAAAATTATTTTTTGAATAATTTACTATAGAAAAGGCAATCCCTGGCGTAATTAAAATTTGCGACAGTAGAAAGTTATTTTTTGAATAATTTACTATAGAAAAGGCAATCCCTGGCGTATTTAAAATTTGCGACAGTATAAAATTATTTTTTGAATCATTTACTATAGAAAAGGCAATCCCTGGCGTAATTAAAATTTGCGACAGTATAAAATTATTTTTTGAATAATTTACTATAGAAAAGGCAATCCCTGGCGTAATTCAAATTTGCGACAGTAAAAAATTATTTTTTGCAAAATTTACTATAGAAAAGGCAATCCCTGGCGTAATTAAAATTTGCGACAGTATAAAATTATTTTTTTTATAATTTACTATAGAAATGGCAATCCCTGGCGTAATTAAAATTTGCGACTGTCGCAAATTAAGATTCAGATATTCAATTCTATTTTGGGAAATTGAGTTCTATAGACTGGCTATACCAGGCTACATCCGGATTTTTAAGTCCTTTAATGACTTTAGTTTTTCGTAAACAAAATTGTATTAGATACAACACCGCGCGCTGTAGCGAAAACAGGCGAGCGCGATACAAGATTATATTGATACGTAGGTGTAGGTACTCTTATAGGAAATAGAAGTAATCATTGGCATAGAAACCGAATACAATCACATTATCTGGTCAACAGTTGCGATTTATGTCATTCTTTAACTGACAGAGCAAGTTTTTCGATTTCTATCGGAAGCAATACCGGTTTAAAACCTACCCAACATGAGAAAGAGACATGTGTAATTAAGCCCAAAAGCTAATACCCGAAGTGATCTTTTCAAAGAATTTTTCAGTTTGGGATTTATTTAGGTAGGTATGATTGAATCACAGCAATAGTACACAAAAGCAGTTCTATATGTTTGTTATCATCATTGCTCCACATTGCGTTACTTTGGAATATAAGATGGGTTTAAATATTCATATCTCCAAAACGAAACGGAACATCATCGCAAATTTTTGCACATACATAGATAAAGCTTATAGCTTCAAAATAAAAATACACACAATAAAGTGCTAGAAGACCTCAATAGCAAGGATATATTTCAAATCAAAAACATATTTATAATAATAAAAAAAAAAATTTCTCACAAAATAATTTTTTGAATAATTTACTATAGAAAAGGCAATCCCTGGCGTAATTAAAATTTGCGACAGTAAAAAATTATTTTTTGCAAAATTTACTATAGAAAAGCCAATCCCTGGCGTAATTAAAATTTGCGACATTATAAAATTATTTTTTGAATAATTTACTATAGAAAAGGCAATCCCTGGCGTAATTAAAATTTGCGACAGTAAAAAATTATTTTTTGCAAAATTTACTATAGAAAAGGCAATCCCTGGCGCAATTAAAATTTGCGACAGTAGAAAATTATTTTTTGAATAATTTACTATAGAAAAGGCAATCCCTGGCGTAATTAAAATTTGCGACAGTAAAAAATTATTTTTTGAATAATTTACTATAGAAAAGGCAATCCCTGGCGTAATTAAAATTTGCGACAGTATAAAATTATTTTTTGAATAATTTACTATAGAAAAGGCAATCCCTGGCGCAATTAAAATTTGCGACAGTAGAAAATTATTTTTTGCAAAATTTACTATAGAAAAGGCAATCTCTGGCGTAATTAAAACTTGCGATAGTAAAAAATTATTTTTTGAAAAATTTACTATAGAAAAGGCAATCCCTGGCGCAATTAAAATTTGCGACAGTAGAAAATTATTTTTTGAATAATTTACTATAGAAAAGGCAATCCCTGGCGCACTTAAAATTTGCGACAGTAAAAAATTATTTTGTGAGAAATTTACTATAGAAAAGGCAATCCCTGGGATACTTAAAATTTGCGACAGTAGAAAATTATTTTTTGAATAATTTACTATAGAAAAGGCAATCCCTGGCGTATGTAAAATTTGCGACAGTTGAAAATTATTTTTTGAATAATTTACTATAGAAAAGGCAATCCCTGGCGTAATTAAAATTTGCGACAGTATAAAATTATTTTTTGAATAATTTACTATAGAAAAGGCAATCCCTGGCGTAATTAAAATTTGCGACAGTATAAAATTATTTTTTGAATAATTTACTATAGAAAAGGCAATCCCTGGCGCAATTAAAATTTGCGAGAGTATAAAATTATTTTTTTCAAAATTTACTATAGAAAAGGCAATCCCTGGCGCAATTAAAATTTGCGACAGTTGAAAATTATTTTTTGAATAATTTACTATAGAAAAGGCAATCCCTGGCGTAATTAAAATTTGCGACAGTAGAAAATTATTTTTTGAATAATTTACTATAGAAAAGGCAATCCCTGGGATATTTAAAATTTGCGACAATAAAAAATTATTTTTTGAATAATTTACTATAGAAAAGGCAATCCCTGGCGCAATTAAAATTTGCGACAGTAGAAAATTATTTTTTGCAAAATTTACTATAGAAAAGGCAATCCCTGGCGTAATTAAAACTTGCGATAGTAAAAAATTATTTTTTGAAAAATTTACTATAGAAAAGGCAATCCCTGGCGCAATTAAAATTTGCGACAGTAGAAAATTATTTTTTGAATAATTTACTATAGAAAAGGCAATCCCTGGCGCACTTAAAATTTGCGACAGTAAAAAATTATTTTGTGAGAAATTTACTATAGAAAAGGCAATCCCTGGGATATTTAAAATTTGCGTCAGTAGAAAATTATTTTTTGAATAATTTACTATAGAAAAGGCAATCCCTGGCGTATGTAAAATTTGCGACAGTTGAAAATTATTTTTTGAATAATTTACTATAGAAAAGGCAATCCCTGGCGTAATTAAAATTTGCGACAGTATAAAATTATTTTTTGAATAATTTACTATAGAAAAGGCAATCCCTGGCGCAATTAAAATTTGCGAGAGTATAAAATTATTTTTTGCAAAATTTACTATAGAAAAGGCAATCCATGGCGCAATTAAAATTTGCGACAGTTGAAAATTATTTTTTGAATAATTTACTATAGAAAAGGCAATCCCTGGCGTAATTAAAATTTGCGACAGTAGAAAATTATTTTTTGAATAATTTACTATAGAAAAGGCAATCCCTGGGATATTTAAAATTTGCGACAGTAAAAAATTATTTTTTGAATAATTTACTATAGAAAAGGCAATCCCTGGCGTAATTAAAATTTGCGACAGTAAAAAATTATTTTTTGAATAATTTACTATAGAAAAGGCAATCCCTGGCGTAATTAAAATTTGCGACAGTATAAAATTATTTTTTGAATAATTTACTATAGAAAAGGCAATCCCTGGCGCAATTAAAATTTGCGACAGTAGAAAATTATTTTTTGAATAATTTACTATAGAAAAGGCAATCCCTGGTGTAATTAAAATTTGCGACAGTAAAAAATCATTTTTTGAATAATTTACTATAGAAAAGGCAATCCGTGGCGTAATTAAATTTTGCGACAGTATAAAATTATTTTTTGAATAATTTACTATAGAAAAGGCAATCCCTGGCGTAATTAAAATTTGCGACAGTAGAAAATTATTTTTTGAATAATTTACTATAGAAAAGGCAATCCCTGGCGTATTTAAAATTTGCGACATTATAAAATTATTTTTTGAATAATTTACTATAAAAAAGGCAATCCCTGGCGTAATTGAAATTTGCGACAGTAGAAAATAATTTTTTGAATAATTTACTATAGAAAAGGCAATCCCTGGCGTAATTAAAATTTGCGACAGTAAAAAATTATTTTTTGCAATTTTTTGAATAATTTACTATAGAAAAGGCAATCCCTGGCGCACTTAAAATTTGCGACAGTAGAAAATTATTTTTTGAATAATTTACTATAGAAAAGGCAATCACTGGCGTAATTAAAATTTGCGAGAGTAGAAAATTATTTTTTGAATAATTTACTATAGAAAAGGCAATCCCTGGCGTATTTAAAATTTGCGACATTATAATATTATTTTTTGAATAATTTACTATAAAAAAGGCAATCCCTGGCGTAATTGAAATTTGCGACAGTATAAAATAATTTTTTGAATAATTTACTATAGAAAAGGCAATCCCTGGCGTAATTAAAATTTGCGACAGTAAAAAATTATTTTTTGCAAAATTTACTATAGAAAAGGCAATCCCTGGCGTAATTAAAATTTGCGACATTATAAAATTATTTTTTGAATAATTTACTATAGAAAAGGCAATCCCTGGCGTAATTAAAATTTGCGACAGTAAAAAATTATTTTTTGCAAAATTTACTATAGAAAAGGCAATCCCTGGCGTAATTAAAATTTGCGACAATATAAAATTATTTTTTTGAATAATTTACTATAGAAAAGGCAATCCCTGGCGTAATTAAAATTTGCGACAGTAGAAAATTATTTTTTGAATAATTTACTATAGAAAAGGCAATCCCTGGCGTAATTAAAATTTGCGACAGTAAAAAATTATTTTTTGAATAATTTACTATAGAAAAGGCAATCCCTGGCGTAATTAAAATTTGCGACAGTAAAAAATTATTTTTTGAATAATTTACTATAGAAAAGGCAATCCCTGGCGCACTTAAAATTTGCGACAGTAGAAAATTATTTTTTGAATAATTTACTATAGAAAGGCAATCCCTGGCGCAATTACAATTTGCGACAGTAAAAAAATTTTTTTTGAAAAATTTACTGTAGAAAAGGCAATCCCTGGCGACAGTAGAAAATTATTTTTTGAATAATTTACTATAGAAAAGGCAATCCCTGGCGTAATTAAAATTTGCGACAGTATAAAATTATTTTTTGAATAATTTACTATAGAAATGGCAATCCCTGGCGTAATTAAAATTTGCGACTGTCGCAAATTAAGATTCAGATATTCAATTCTATTTTGGGAAATTGAGTTCTATAGACTGGCTATACCAGGCTACATCCGGATTTTTAAGTCCTTTAATGACTTTAGTTTTTCGTAAACAAAATTGTATTAGATACAACACCGCGCGCTGTAGCGAAAACAGGCGAGCGCGATACAAGATTATATTGATACGTAGGTGTAGGTACTCTTATAGGAAATAGAAGTAATCATTGGCATAGAAACCGAATACAATCACATTATCTGGTCAACAGTTGCGATTTATGTCATTCTTTAACTGACAGAGCAAGTTTTTCGATTTCTATCGGAAGCAATACCGGTTTAAAACCTACCCAACATGAGAGAGACACATGTGTAATTAAGCCCAAAAACTAATACCCGAAGTGATCTTTTCAAAGAATTTTTCAGTTTGGGATTTATTTAGGTAGGTATGATTGAATCACAGCAATAGTACACAAAAGCAGTTCTATATGTTTGTTATCATCATTGCTCCACATTGCGTTACTTTGGAATATAAGATGGGTTTAAATATTCATATCTCCAAAACGAAACGGAACATCATCGCAAATTTTTGCACATACATAGATAAAGCTTATAGCTTCAAAATAAAAATACACACAATAAAGTGCTAGAAGACCTCAATAGCAAGGATATATTTCAAATCAAAAACATATTTATAATAATAAAAAAAAAAATTTCTCACAAAATAATTTTTTGAATAATTTACTATAGAAAAGGCAATCCCTGGCGTAATTAAAATTTGCGACAGTAAAAAATTATTTTTTGCAAAATTTACTATAGAAAAGCCAATCCCTGGCGTAATTAAAATTTGCGACATTATAAAATTATTTTTTGAATAATTTACTATAGAAAAGGCAATCCCTGGCGTAATTAAAATTTGCGACAGTAAAAAATTATTTTTTGCAAAATTTACTATAGAAAAGGCAATCCCTGGCGCAATTAAAATTTGCGACAGTAGAAAATTATTTTTTGAATAATTTACTATAGAAAAGGCAATCCCTGGCGTAATTAAAATTTGCGACAGTAAAAAATTATTTTTTGAATAATTTACTATAGAAAAGGCAATCCCTGGCGTAATTAAAATTTGCGACAGTATAAAATTATTTTTTGAATAATTTACTATAGAAAAGGCAATCCCTGGCGCAATTAAAATTTGCGACAGTAGAAAATTATTTTTTGCAAAATTTACTATAGAAAAGGCAATCTCTGGCGTAATTAAAACTTGCGATAGTAAAAAATTATTTTTTGAAAAATTTACTATAGAAAAGGCAATCCCTGGCGCAATTAAAATTTGCGACAGTAGAAAATTATTTTTTGAATAATTTACTATAGAAAAGGCAATCCCTGGCGCACTTAAAATTTGCGACAGTAAAAAATTATTTTGTGAGAAATTTACTATAGAAAAGGCAATCCCTGGGATACTTAAAATTTGCGACAGTAGAAAATTATTTTTTGAATAATTTACTATAGAAAAGGCAATCCCTGGCGTATGTAAAATTTGCGACAGTTGAAAATTATTTTTTGAATAATTTACTATAGAAAAGGCAATCCCTGGCGTAATTAAAATTTGCGACAGTATAAAATTATTTTTTGAATAATTTACTATAGAAAAGGCAATCCCTGGCGCAATTAAAATTTGCGAGAGTATAAAATTATTTTTTTCAAAATTTACTATAGAAAAGGCAATCCCTGGCGCAATTAAAATTTGCGACAGTTGAAAATTATTTTTTGAATAATTTACTATAGAAAAGGCAATCCCTGGCGTAATTAAAATTTGCGACAGTAGAAAATTATTTTTTGAATAATTTACTATAGAAAAGGCAATCCCTGGGATATTTAAAATTTGCGACAATAAAAAATTATTTTTTGAATAATTTACTATAGAAAAGGCAATCCCTGGCGCAATTAAAATTTGCGACAGTAGAAAATTATTTTTTGCAAAATTTACTATAGAAAAGGCAATCCCTGGCGTAATTAAAACTTGCGATAGTAAAAAATTATTTTTTGAAAAATTTACTATAGAAAAGGCAATCCCTGGCGCAATTAAAATTTGCGACAGTAGAAAATTATTTTTTGAATAATTTACTATAGAAAAGGCAATCCCTGGCGCACTTAAAATTTGCGACAGTAAAAAATTATTTTGTGAGAAATTTACTATAGAAAAGGCAATCCCTGGGATATTTAAAATTTGCGACAGTAGAAAATTATTTTTTGAATAATTTACTATAGAAAAGGCAATCCCTGGCGTATGTAAAATTTGCGACAGTTGAAAATTATTTTTTGAATAATTTACTATAGAAAAGGCAATCCCTGGCGTAATTAAAATTTGCGACAGTATAAAATTATTTTTTGAATAATTTACTATAGAAAAGGCAATCCCTGGCGCAATTAAAATTTGCGAGAGTATAAAATTATTTTTTGCAAAATTTACTATAGAAAAGGCAATCCATGGCGCAATTAAAATTTGCGACAGTTGAAAATTATTTTTTGAATAATTTACTATAGAAAAGGCAATCCCTGGCGTAATTAAAATTTGCGACAGTAGAAAATTATTTTTTGAATAATTTACTATAGAAAAGGCAATCCCTGGGATATTTAAAATTTGCGACAGTAAAAAATTATTTTTTGAATAATTTACTATAGAAAAGGCAATCCCTGGCGTAATTAAAATTTGCGACAGTAAAAAATTATTTTTTGAATAATTTACTATAGAAAAGGCAATCCCTGGCGTAATTAAAATTTGCGACAGTATAAAATTATTTTTTGAATAATTTACTATAGAAAAGGCAATCCCTGGCGCAATTAAAATTTGCGACAGTAGAAAATTATTTTTTGAATAATTTACTATAGAAAAGGCAATCCCTGGTGTAATTAAAATTTGCGACAGTAAAAAATCATTTTTTGAATAATTTACTATAGAAAAGGCAATCCGTGGCGTAATTAAATTTTGCGACAGTATAAAATTATTTTTTGAATAATTTACTATAGAAAAGGCAATCCCTGGCGTAATTAAAATTTGCGACAGTAGAAAATTATTTTTTGAATAATTTACTATAGAAAAGGCATTCCCTGGCGTATTTAAAATTTGCGACATTATAAAATTATTTTTTGAATAATTTACTATAAAAAAGGCAATCCCTGGCGTAATTGAAATTTGCGACAGTAGAAAATTATTTTTTGAATAATTTACTATAGAAAAGGCAATCCCTGGCGTAATTAAAATTTGCGACAGTAAAAAATTATTTTTTGCAATTTTTTGAATAATTTACTATAGAAAAGGCAATCCCTGGCGCACTTAAAATTTGCGACAGTAGAAAATTATTTTTTGAATAATTTACTATAGAAAAGGCAATCACTGGCGTAATTAAAATTTGCGAGAGTAGAAAATTATTTTTTGAATAATTTACTATAGAAAAGGCAATCCCTGGCGTATTTAAAATTTGCGACATTATAATATTATTTTTTGAATAATTTACTATAAAAAAGGCAATCCCTGGCGTAATTGAAATTTGCGAGAGTATAAAATAATTTTTTGAATAATTTACTATAGAAAAGGCAATCCCTGGCGTAATTAAAATTTGCGACAGTAAAAAATTATTTTTTGCAAAATTTACTATAGAAAAGGCAATCCCTGGCGTAATTAAAATTTGCGACATTATAAAATTATTTTTTGAATAATTTACTATAGAAAAGGCAATCCCTGGCGTAATTAAATTTGCGACAGTAAAAAATTATTTTTTGCAAAATTTACTATAGAAAAGGCAATCCCTGGCGTAATTAAAATTTGCGACAATATAAAATTATTTTTTTGAATAATTTACTATAGAAAAGGCAATCCCTGGCGTAATTAAAATTTGCGACAGTAGAAAATTATTTTTTGAATAATTTACTATAGAAAAGGCAATCCCTGGCGTAATTAAAATTTGCGACAGTAAAAAATTATTTTTTGAATAATTTACTATAGAAAAGGCAATCCCTGGCGTAATTAAAATTTGCGACAGTAAAAAATTATTTTTTGAATAATTTACTATAGAAAAGGCAATCCCTGGCGCACTTAAAATTTGCGACAGTAGAAAATTATTTTTTGAATAATTTACTATAGAAAGGCAATCCCTGGCGCAATTACAATTTGCGACAGTAAAAAATTTTTTTTTGAAAAATTTACTGTAGAAAAGGCAATCCCTGGCGACAGTAGAAAATTATTTTTTGAATAATTTACTATAGAAAAGGCAATCCCTGGCGCACTTAAAATTTGCGACAGTAGAAAATTATTTTTTGAATAATTTAATATAGAAAAGGCAATCCCTGGGATATTTAAAATTTGCGACAGTAAAAAATTATTTTTTGAATAATTTACTATAGAAAAGGCAATCCCTTGCGTAATTAAAATTTGCGACAGTAAAAAATTATTTTTTGAATAATTTACTATAGAAAAGGCAATCCCTGGCGTAAATAAAATTTGCGACAGTATAAAATTATTTTTTGAATAATTTACTATAGAAAAGGCAATCCCTGGCGCAATTAAAATTTGCGACAGTAGAAAATTATTTTTTGCAAAATTTACTATAGAAAAGGCAATCCCTGGCGTAATTAAAACTTGCGATAGTAAAAAATTATTTTTTGAAAAATTTACTATAGAAAAGGCAATCCCTGGCGCAATTAAAATTTGCGACAGTAGAAAATTATTTTTTGAATAATTTACTATAGAAAAGGCAATCCCTGGCGCACTTAAAATTTGCGACAGTAAAAAATTATTTTGTGAGAAATTTACTATAGAAAAGGCAATCCCTGGGATATTTAAAATTTGCGACAGTAGAAAATTATTTTTTGAATAATTTACTATAGAAAAGGCAATCCCTGGCGTATTTAAAATTTGCGACAGTTGAAAATTATTTTTTGAATAATTTACTATAGAAAAGGCAATCCCTGGCGTAATTAAAATTTGCGACAGTATAAAATTATTTTTTGAATAATTTACTATAGAAAAGGCAATCCCTGGCGCAATTAAAATTTGCGACAGTATAAAATTATTTTTTGCAAAATTTACTATAGAAAAGGCAATCCCTGGCGCAATTAAAATTTGCGACAGTTGAAAATTATTTTTTGAATAATTTACTATAGAAAAGGTAATCCCTGGCGTAATTAAAATTTGCGACAGTAGAAAATTATTTTTTGAATAATTTACTATAGAAAAGGCAATCCCTGGGATATTTAAAATTTGCGACAGTAAAAAATTATTTTTTGCATAATTTACTATAGAAAAGGCAATCCCTGGCGTAATTAAAATTTGCGACAGTAAAAAATTATTTTTTGAATAATTTACTATAGAAAAGGCATTCCCTGGCGTAATTAAAATTTGCGACAGTATAAAATTATTTTTTGAATAATTTACTATAGAAAAGGCAATCCCTGGCGCAATTAAAATTTGCGACAGTAGAAAATTATTTTTTGAATAATTTACTATAGAAAAGGCAATCCCTGGTGTAATTAAAATTTGCGACAGTAAAAAATCATTTTTTGAATAATTTACTATAGAAAAGGCAATCCGTGGCGTAATTAAATTTTGCGACAGTATAAAATTATTTTTTGAATAATTTACTATAGAAAAGGCAATCCCTGGCGTAATTAAAATTTGCGACAGTAGAAAATTATTTTTTGAATAATTTACTATAGAAAAGGCAATCCCAGGCGCACTTAAAATTTGCGACAGTAGAAAATTATTTTTTGAATAATTTACTATAGAAAAGGCAATCCCTGGCGTAATTAAAATTTGCGAGAGTAGAAAATTATTTTTTGAATAATTTACTATAGAAAAGGCAATCCCTGGCGTATTTAAAATTTGCGACATTATAAAATTATTTTTTGAATAATTTACTATAGAAAAGGCAATCCCTGGCGTAATTGAAATTTGCGACAGTATAAAATTATTTTTTGAATAATTTACTATAGAAAAGGCAATCCCTGGCGTAATTAAAACTTACGATAGTAAAAAATTATTTTTTGAAAAATTTACTATAGAAAAGGCAATCCCTCGCGCAATTAAAATTTGCGACAGTATAAAATTATTTTTTGAATAATTTACTATAGAAAAGGCAATCCCTGGCGCAATTAAAATTTGCGACAATATAAAATTATTTTTTGCAAAATTTACTATAGAAAAGGCAATCCCTGGCGCAATTAAAATTTGCGACAGTTGAAAATTATTTTTTGAATAATTTACTATAGAAAAGGCAATCCCTGGCGTAATTAAAATTTGCGACAGTAGAAAATTATTTTTTGAATAATTTACTATAGAAAAGGCAATCCGTGGCGTATTTAAAATTTGCGACAGTATAAAATTATTTTTTGAATAATTTACTATAGAAAAGGCAATCCCTGGCGTAATTTAAATTTGCGACAGTATAAAATTATTTTTTGAATAATTTACTATAGAAAAGGCAATCCCTGGCGCAATTAAAATTTGCGACAGTAGAAAATTATTTTTTGAATAATTTACTATAGGAAAGGCAATCCCTGGTGTAATTAAAATTTGCGACAGTAGAAAATTATTTTTTGAATAATTTACTATAGAAAAGGCAATCCCTGGCGTAATTAAAATTTGCGACAGTAAAAAAATATTTTTTGAATAATTTACTATAGAAAAGGCAATCCCTGGCGTAATTAAAATTTGCGACAGTAAAAAATTATTTTTTGAATAATTTACTATAGAAAAGCCAATCCCTGGCGTAATTAAAATTTGCGAGAGTAAAAAATTATTTTTTGCAAAATTTACTATAGAAAAGGCAATCCCTGGCGTAATTAAAATTTGCGACAGTATAAAATTATTTTTTGAATAATTTACTATAGAAAAGGCAATCCCTGGCGTAATTAAAATTTGCGACAGTAAAAAATTATTTTTTGCAATATTTACTATAGAAAAGGCAATCCCTGGCGTAATTAAAATTTGCGAAAGTATAAAATTATTTTTTTGAATAATTTACTATAGAAAAGGCAATCCCTGGCGTAATTAAAATTTGCGACAGTAGAAAATTATTTTTTGAATAATTTACTATATAAAAGGCAATCCCTGGCGTAATTAAAATTTGCGACAGTTAAAAATTATTTTTTGAATAATTTACTATAGAAAAGGCAATCCCTGGCGTAATTAAAATTTGCGGCAGTAAAAAATTATTTTTTGAATAATTTACTATAGAAAAGGCAATCCCTGGCGCACTTAAAATTTGCGACAGTAGAAAATAATTTTTTGAATAATTTACTATAGAAAGGCAATCCCTGGCGCAATTACAATTTGCGACAGTAAAAAATTTTTTTTGAAAAATTTATGTAGAAAAGGCAACCTGGCGCAATTAAAATTTGCGACAGTAGAAAATTATTTTTTGAATAATTTACTATAGAAAAGGCAAACCCTGGCGTAATTAAAATTTGCGACAGTATAAAATTATTTTTTGAATAATTTACTATAGAAAAGGCAATACCTGGCGCAGTTAAAATTTGCGACAGTAGAAAATTATTTTTTGAAAATTTACTATAGAAAAGGCAATCCTGGCGTAATTAAAATTTGCGACAGTAAGAAATTATTTTTTGCAAAATTTACTATAGAAAAGGCAATCCCTGGCGTAATTAAAATTTGCGACAGTATAAAATTATTTTTTGAATAATTTACTATAGAAAAGGCAATCCCTGGCGTAATTAAAATTTGCGACAGTAAAAAATTATTTTTTGCAAAATTTACTATAGAAAAGGCAATCCCTGGCGTAATTAAAATTTGCGACAGTATAAAATTATTTTTTGAATAATTTACTGTAGAAAAGGCAATCCCTGGCGTAATTAAAATTTGCGACAGTAGAAAATTATTTTTTGAATAATTTTACTATAGAAAAGGCAATCCCTGGCGCACTTAAAATTTGCGACAGTAGAAAATTATTTTTTGAATAATTTACTATAGATAAGGCAATCCTTGGCGTAATTAAAATTTGCGACAGTATAAAAATATTTTTTGAATAATTTACTATAGAAAAGGCAATCCCTGGCGTATTTAAAATTTGCGACAGTATAAAATTATTTTTTGAATAATTTACTATAGAAAAGGCAATCCCTGGCGTAATTAAAATTTGCGACAGTATAAAATTATTTTTTGAATAATTTACTATAGAAAAGGCAATCCCTGGCGTAATTAAAACTTGCGATAGTAAAAAATTATTTTGTGAAAAATTTACTATAGAAAAGGCAATCCCTGGCGCAATTAAAATTTGCGACAGTAGAAAATTATTTTTTGAATAATTTACTATAGAAAAGGCAATCCCTGGCGCACTTAAAATTTGCGACAGTGAAAAATTATTTTGTGAGAAATTTACTATAGAAAAGGCAATCCCTGGGATATTTAAAATTTGCGACAGTAGAAAATTATTTTTTGAATAATTTACTATAGAAAAGGCAATCCCTGGCGTATTTAAAATTTGCGACAGTTGAAAATTATTTTTTGAATAATTTACTATAGAAAAGGCAATCCCTGGCGTAATTAAAATTTGCGACAGTATAAAATTATTTTTTTAATAATTTACTATAGAAAAAGCAATCCCAGGCGCAATTAAAATTTGCGACAGTATAAAATTATTTTTTGCAAAATTTTCTATAGAAAAGGCAATCCCTGGCGCAATTAAAATTTGCGAAAGTTGAAAATTATTTTTTGAATAATTTACTATAGAAAAGGCAATCCTTGGCGTAATTAAAATTTGCGACAGTAGAAAATTATTTTTTGAATAATTTACTATAGAAAAGGCAATCCCTGGGATATTTAAAATTTGCGACAGTAAAAAATTATTTTTTGAATAATTTACTATAGAAAAGGCAATCCCTGGCGTAATTAAAATTTGCGACAGTAAAAAATTATTTTTTGAATAATTTACTATAGAAAAGGCAATCCCTGGCGTAATTAAAATATGCGACAGTATAAAATTATTTTTTGAATAATTTACTATAGAAAAGGCAATCCCTGGCGCAATTAAAATTTGCGACAGTAGGAAATTATTTTTTGAATAATTTACTATGGAAAAGGCAATCCCTGGCGTAATTAAAATTTGCGACAGTAAAAAATCATTTTTTGAATAATTTACTATAGAAAAGGCAATCCCTCGCGCAATTAAAACTTGCGACAGTATAAAATTATTTTTTGAATAATTTACTATAGAAAAGGCAATCCCTGGCGCAATTAAAATTTGCGACAGTATAAAATTATTTTTTGCAAAATTTACTATAGAAAAGACAATCCCTGGCGCAATTAAAATTTGCGACAGTTGAAAATTATTTTTTGAATAATTTACTATAGAAAAGGCAATTCCTGGCGTAATTAAAATTTGCGACAGTAGAAAATTATTTTTTGAATAATTTACTATAGAAAAGGCAATCCCTGGCATATTTAAAATTTGCGACAGTATAAAATTATTTTTTGAATAATTTACTATAGAAAAGGCAATCCCTGGCGTAATTAGAATTTGCGACAGTATAAAATTATTTTTTGAATAATTTACTATAGAAGAGGCAATCCCTGGCGCAATTAAAATTTGCGACAGTAGAAAATTATTTTTTGAATAATTTACTATAGGAAAGGCAATCCCTGGCGTAATTAAAATTTGCGACAGTAGAAAATTATTTTTTGAATAATTTACTATAGAAAAGGCAATCCCTGGCGTAATTAAAATTTGCGACACTAAAAAAATATTTTTTGAATAATTTACTATAGAAAAGGCAACCCCTGGCGTAATTAAAATTTGCGACAGTAAAAAAATATTTTTTGAATAATTTGCTATAGAAAAGGCAATCCCTGGCGTAATTAAAATTTGCGACAGTAAAAAATTATTTTTTGAATAATTTACTATAGAAAAGGCAATCCCTGGCGCAATTAAAATTTGCGACAGTAGAAAATTATTTTTTGAATAATTTACTATAGAAAAGGCAATCCCTGGCGTAATTAAAATTTGCGACAGTAAAAAAATATTTTTTGAATAATTTACTATAGAAAAGGCAATCCCTGGCGTAATTAAAATTTGCGACAGTAAAAAATTATTTTTTGAATAATTTACTATAGAAAAGGCAATCCCTGGCGCAATTAAAATTTGCGACAGTATAAAATTATTTTTTGCAAAATTTACTATAGAAAAGGCAATTCCTGGCGCAATTAAAATTTGCGACATTTGAAAATTATTTTTTGAATAATTTACTATAGAAAAGACAATCCCGGGCGTAAATAAAATTTGCGACAGTAGAAAATTAGTTTTTGAATAATTTACTATAGAAAAGGCAATCCCTGGCGTATTTAAAATTTGCGACAGTATAAAATTATTTTTTGAATAATTTACTATAGAAAAGGCAATCCCTGGCGTAATTAAAATTTGCGACAGTATAAAATTATTTTTTGAATAATTTACTATAGAAAAGGCAATCCCTGGCGCAACTAAAATTTGCGACAGTAGAAAATTATTTTTTGAATAATTTACTATAGAAAAGGCAATCCCTGGCGTAATTAAAATTTGCGACAGTAGAAAATTATTTTTTGAATAATTTACTATAGGAAAGGCAATCCCTGGCGCAATTAAAATTTGCGACAGTAGAAAATTATTTTTTTGAATAATTTACTATAGAAAAGGCAAACCCTGGCGTATTTAAAATTTGCGAGAGTATAAAATTATTTTTTGAATAATTTACTATAGAAAAGGCAATCCCTGGCGTAATTAAAATTTGCGACAGTTGAAAATTATTTTTTGAATAATTTACTATAGAAAAGGCAATCCCTGACGCAATTAAAATTTGCGACAGTAGAAAATTATTTTTTGAATAATTTACTATAGAAAAGGCAATCCCTGGCGCAATTAAAATTTGCGACAGTAGAAAATTATTTTTTGAATAATTTACTATAGGAAAGGCAATCCCTGGCGTAATTAAAATTTGCGACAATAGAAAATTATTTTTTGAATAATTTACTATAGAAAAGGCAATCCCTGGGATATTTAAAATTTGCGACAGTAGAAAATTATTTTTTGAATAATTTACTATAGAAAAGGCAATCCCTGGCGTAATTAAAATTTGCGACAGTAAAAAATTATTTTTTGAATAATTTACTATAGAAAAGGCAATCCCTGGCGCACTTAAAATTTGCGACAGTAAAAAATTATTTTTTGAATAATTTACTATAGAAAAGGCAATCCCTGGCCCAATTAAAATTTGCGACAGTAGAAAATTATTTTTTGAATAATTTACTATAGGAAAGGCAATCCCTGGCGTAATTAAAATTTGCGACAGTAGAAAATTAGTTTTTGAATAATTTACTATAGAAAAGGCAATCCCTGGCATAATTAAAATTTGCGAGAGTAAAAAAATATTTTGTGAATAATTTACTATAGAAAAGGCAATCCCTGGCGTAATTAAAATTTGCGACAGTAAAAAATTATTTTTTGAATAATTTACTATAGAAAAGGCAATCCCTGGCGCAATTAAAATTTGCGACAGTATAAAAATATTTTTTGCAAAATTTACTATAGAAAAGGCAATCCCTGGCGCAATTAAAATTTGCGACAGTTGAAAATTATTTTTTGAATAATTTACTATAGAAAAGGCAATCCCTGCCGTAATTAAAATTTGCGACAGTAGAAAATTATTTTTTGAATAATTTACTATAGAAAAGGCAATCCCTGGCGTATTTAAAATTTGCGACAGTATAAAATTATTTTTTGAATATTTTACTATAGAAAAGGCAATCCCTGGCGTAATTAAAATTTGCGACAGTATAAAATTATTTTTTGAATAATTTACTATAGAAAAGGCAATCCCTGGCGCAATTAAAATTTGCGACAGTAGAAAATTATGTTTTGAATAATTTACTATAGAAAAGGCAATCCCTGGCGTAATTAAAATTTGCGACAGTAGAAAATTATTTTTTGAATAATTTACTATATAAAAGGCAATCCCTGGCGTAATTAAAATTTGCGACAGTAAAAAAATATTTTTTGAATAATTTACTATAGAAGAGGCAATCCCTGGCGTAATTAAAATTTGCGACAGTAAAAATTTATTTTTTGAATAATTTACTATAGAAAAGGCAATACCTGGCGCAATTACAATTTGCGACAGTTGAAAATTATTTTTTGAATAATTTACTATAGAAATGGCAATCCCTGGCGCTATTAAAATTTGCGACAGTACAAAATTATTTTTTGCAAAATTTACTATAGAAAGGACAATTCCTGGCGCACTTAAAATTTGCGACAGTAAAAAATTATTTTTTGAATAATTTACTATAGAAAAGGCAATCCCTGGCGTAATTAAAATTTGCGACAGTAGAAAATTATTTTTTGAATAATTTGCTATAGAAAAGGCAATCCCTGGCGTAATTAAAATTTGCGACAGTAAAAAAATATTTTTTGTATAATTTACTATAGAAAAGGCAATACCTGCCGCACTTAAAATTTGCGACAGTAAAAAATTATTTTTTGAATAATTTACTATAGAAAAGGCAATCCCTGGCGCACTTAAAATTTGCAACAGTAAAAAATTATTTTTTGAATAATTTACTATAGAAAAGGCAATCCCTGGCCCAATTAAAATTTGCGACAGTAGAAAATTATTTTTTGAATAATTTACTATAGGAAAGGCAATCCCTGGCGTAATTAAAATTTGCGACAGTAGATAATTAGTTTTTGAATAATTTACTATAGAAAAGGCAATCCCTGGCGTAATTAAAATTTGCGACAGTAAAAAATTATTTTGTGAGAAATTTACTATAGAAAAGGCAATCCCTGGGATATTTAAAATTTGCGACAGTAGAAAATTATTTTTTGAATAATTTACTATAGAAAAGGCAATCCCTGGCGTAATTAAAATTTGCGACAGTAAAAAATTATTTTTTGAATAATTTACTATAGAAAAGGCAATCCCTGGCCACTTAAAATTTGCGACAGTAAAAAATTATATTTTGAATAATTTACTATAGAAAAGGCAATTCCTGGCGTAATTAAAACTTGCGACAGTAAAAAATTATTTTTTGAATAATTTACTATAGAAAAGGCAATCCCTGGCGTATTTAAAATTTGCGACAGTAAAAAATTATTTTTTGAATAATTTACTATAGAAAAGGCAATCCCTGTCGTAATTAAAATTTGCGACAGTATAAAATTATTTTTTGAATAATTTACTATAGAAAAGGCAATCCCTGGCGCACTTAAAATTTGCGACAGTAGAAAATTATTTTTTGAATAATTTAATTTAGAAAAGGCAATCCCTGGCGTAATTAAAATTTGCGACAGTAGAAATTTATTTTTTGAATAATTTACTATAGAAAAGGCAATCCCTGGCGTAATTAAAATTTGCGACAGTAAAAAATTATTTTTTGAATAATTTACTATAGAAAAGGCAATCCCTGGCGTAATTAAAATTTGCGACAGTAAAAAATTATTTTTTGAATAATTTACTATAGAAAAGGCAATCCCTGGCGTAATTAAAATTTTCGACAGTAAAAAATTATTTTTTGCAAAATTTACTATAGAAAAGGCAATTCCTGGCGGATTTGAAATTTGCGACAGTAAAAAATTATTTTTTGAATAATTTACTATAGAAAAGGCAATCTCTGGCGTAATTAAAATTTGCGACAGTAGAAAATTATTTTTTGAATAATTTACTATAGAAAAAGCAATCCCTGGCGTAATTAAAATTTGCGACAGTAAAAAATTATTTTTTGAATAATTTACTATAGAAAAGGCAATCCCTGGCGCAATTAAAATTTGCGACAGTAGAAAATTATTTTTTGAATAATTTACTATAGAAAAGGCAATCCCTGGCGTAATTAAAATATGAGACAGTAGAAAATTATTTTTTGAATAATTTACTATAGAAAAGGCAATCCCTGGCGTAGTTAAAATTTGCGACAGTATAAAATTATTTTTTGAATAATTTACTATAGAAAAGGCAATCCCTGGCGCAATTAAAATTTGCGACAGTAGAAAATTATTTTTTGAATAATTTACTATAGAAAAGGCAATCCCTGGCGTAATTAAAATTTGCGACAGTAGAAAATTATTTTTTGAATAATTTGCTATAGAAAAGGCAATCCCTGGCGTAATTAAAATTTGCGACAGTAAAAAAATATTTTTTGAATAATTTACTATAGAAAAGGTAATCCCTGGCGTAATTAAAATTTGCGACAGTAAAAAATTATTTTTTGAATAATTTACTATAGAAAAAGCAATCCCAGGCGCAATTACAATTTGCGACAGTTGAAAATTATTTTTTGAATAATTTACTATAGAAAAGGCAATCCCTGGCGCAATTAAAATTTGCGACAGTAAAAAATTATTTTTTGCAAATTTACTATAGAAAAGGCAATTCCTGGCGCACTTAAAATTTGCGACAGTAAAAAATTATTTTTTGAATAATTTACTATAGAAAAGGCAATCCCTGGCGTAATTAAAATTTGCGACAGTAGAAAATTATTTTTTGAATAATTTACTATAGAAAAGGCAATCCCTGGCGCAATTAAAATTTGCGACAATAAAAAATTATTTTGTCAGAAATTTACTATAGAAAAGGCAATCCCTGGGATATTTAAAATTTGCGACAGTAGAAAATTATTTTTTGAATAATTTACTATAGAAAAGGCAATCCCTGGCGTAATTAAAATTTGAGACAGTAGAAAATTATTTTTTGAATAATTTACTATAGAAAAGGCAATCCCTGGCGCAATTAAAATTTGCGACAGTAGAAAATTATTTTTTGAATAATTTACTATAGAAAAGGCAATCCCTGGCGTAATTAAAATTTGAGACAGTAGAAAATTATTTTTTGAATAATTTACTATAGAAAAGGCAATCCCTGGCGCAATTAAAATTTGCGACAGTAGAAAATTATTTTTTGAATAATTTACTATAGAAAAGGCAATCCCTGGCGTAATTAAAATTTGCGACAGTATAAAGTTATTTTTTGAATAATTTACTATAGAAAAGGCAATCCTTGGCGCAATTAAAAATTTGCGACAGTAGAAAATTATTTTTTGAATAATTTACTATAGAAAAGGCAATCCCTGGCGTAATTAAAATTTGCGACAGTATAAAATTATTTTTTGAAAAATTTACTATAGAAAAGGCAATCCCTGGCGCAATTAAAATTTGCGACAGTAGAAAATTATTTTTTGAATAATTTACTATAGAAAAGGCAATCCCTGGCGTAATTAAAATTTGAGACAGTAGAAAATTATTTTTTGAATAATTTACTATAGAAAAGGCAATCCCTGGCGTAATTAAAATTTGCGACAGTATAAAATTATTTTTTGAATAATTTACTATAGAAAAGGCAATCCCTGGCGCAATTAAAATTTGCGACAGTAGAAAATTATTTTTTGAATAATTTACTATAGAAAAGGCAATACCTGGCGCAATTACAATTTGCGACAGTTGAAAATTATTTTTTGAATAATTTACTATAGAAAAGGCAATCCCTGGCGCAATTAAAATTTGCGACAGTAAAAAATTATTTTTTCCAAAATTTACTATAGAAAAGGCAATTCCTGGCGCACTTAAAATTTGCGACAGTAAAAAATTATTTTTTGAATAATTTACTATAGAAAGGGCAATCCCTGGCGTAATTAAAATTTGCGACAGTAGAAAATTATTTTTTGAATAATTTACTATAGAAAAGGCAATCCCTGGCGCAATTAAAATTTGCGACAATAAAAAATTATTTTGTGAGAAATTTACTATAGAAAAGGCAATCCCTGGGATATTTAAAATTTGCGACAGTAGAAAATTATTTTTTGAATAATTTACTATAGAAAAGGCAATCCCTGGCGTAATTAAAATTTGCGACAGTAAAAAATTATTTTTTGAATAATTTACTATAGAAAAGGCAATCCCTGGCGCACTTAAAATTTGCGACAGTAAAAAATTATTTTTTGAATAATTTACTATAGAAAAGGCAATCCCTGGCGTAATTAAAATTTGCGACAGTAAAAAATTATTTTTTGAATAATTTACTATAGAAAAGGCAATCCCTGGCGCACTTAAAATTTGCGACAGTAGAAAATTATTTTTTGATTAATTTACTATAGAAAAGACAATCCCTGGCGTAATTAAAATTTGCGACAGTAAAAAATTATTTTTTGAATAATTTACTATAGAAAAGGCAATCCCTGGCGTAATAAAAATTTGCGACAGTAAAAAATTATTTTTTGCAAAATTTACTATAGAAAAGGCAATCCCTGGCGGATTTGAAATTTGCGACAGTAAAAAAATATTTTTTGAATAATTTACTATAGAAAAGGCAATCCCTGGCGTAATTAAAATTTGCGACAGTAGAAAATTATTTTTTGAATAATTTACTATAGAAAAGGCAATCCCTGGCGTAATTAAAATTTGCGACAGTAAAAAATTATTTTTTGAATAATTTACTATAGAAAAGGCAATCCCTGGCGTAATTAAAATTTGCGACAGTATAAAATTATTTTTTGAAAAATTTACTATAGAAAAGGCAATCCCTGGCGCAATTAAAATTTGCGACAGGAGAAAATTATTTTTTGAATAATTTACTATAGAAAAGGTAATCCCTGGCGCACTTAAAATTTGCGACAGTAAAAAATTATTTTGTGAGAAATTTACTATAGAAAAGGCAATCCCTGGCGCAATTAAAATTTGCGACAGGAGAAAATTATTTTTTGAATAATTTACTATAGAAAAGGTAATCCCTGGCGCACTTAAAATTTGCGACAGTAAAAAATTATTTTGTGAGAAATTTACTATAGAAAAGGCAATCCCTGGCGCAATTAAAATTTGCGACAGTAGAAAATTATTTTTTGAATAATTTACTATATAAAAGGCAATCCCTGGCGCAATTACAATTTGCGACAGTAGAAAATTATTTTTGGAATAATTTACTATAGAAAAGGCAATCCCTGGCGTAATTATAATTTGCGACAGTAAAAAATTATTTTTTGAATAATTTACTATAGAAAAGGCAATCCCTGGTATATTTAAAATTTGCGACAGTAAACAATTATTTTTTGAATAATTTACTATAGAAAAGGCAATCCCTGGCGTAATTAAAATTTGCGACAGTAGAAAATTATTTTTTGAATAATTTACTATAGAAAAGGCAATCCCTGGCGTATTTAAAATTTGCGACAGTAGAAAATTATTTTTTGAATAATTTACTACAGAAAAGGCAATCCCTGGCGTAATTAAAATTTGCGACAGTAGAAAATTATTTTTTGAATATTTTACTGTAGAAAAGGCAATCCCTGGCGCAATTAAATTTTGCGACAGTAAAAAATTATTTTTTGAATAATTTACTATATAAAAGGCAATCCCTGGCGTAATTAAAATTTGCGTCAGTAGAAAATTATTTTTTGAGTAATTTACTATAGAAAAGGCAATCCCTGGCGTAATTAAAATTTGCGACAGTAGAAAATTATTTTTTGAAAAATTTACTATAGAAAAGGCAATCCCTGGCGTAATTAAAACTTGCGACAGTAAAAAAATATTTTTTGAATAATTTACTGTAGAAAAGGCAATCCCTGGCGTAATTAAAATTTGCGACAGTAGAAAATTATTTCTTGAATAATTTACTGTAGAAAAGGCAATCCCTGGCGCAATTAAAATTTGCGACATTAAAAAATTATTTTTTGCAAAATTTACTATAGAATAGGCAATCCCTGGCGCACTTAAAATTTGCGACAGTAGAAAATTATTTTTTGAATAATTTAATATAGAAAAGGCAATCCCTGGCGCAATTAAAATTTGCGACAGTAGAAAATTATTTTTTGAATAATTTACTATAGAAAAGGCAATCCCTGGCGTAATTAAAATTTGCAACAGTAGAAAATTATTTTTTGAATAATTTTCTATAGAAAAGGCAATCCCTGGGATATTTAAAATTTGCCACAGCAGAAAATTATTTTTTGAATAATTTACTATAGAAAAGGCAATCCCTGGCGTAATTAAAATTTGCGACAGTAGAAAATTATTTTTTGAAAAATTTACTATAGAAAAGGCAATCCCTGGCGTAATTAAAACTTGCGACAGTAAAAAAATATTTTTTGAATAATTTACTGTAGAAAAGGCAATCCCTGGCGTAATTAAAATTTGCGACAGTAGAAAATTATTTTTTGAATAATTTACTGTAGAAAAGGCAATCCCTGGCGCAATTAAAATTTGCGACATTAAAAAATTATTTTTTGCAAAATTTACTATAGAAAAGGCAATCCCTGGCGCACTTAAAATTTGCGACAGTAGAAAATTATTTTTTGAATAATTTAATATAGAAAAGGCAATCCCTGGCGCAATTAAAAGTTGCGACAGTAGAAAATTATTTTTTGAATAATTTACTATAGAAAAGGCAATCCCTGGCGTAATTAAAATTTGCAACAGTAGAAAATTATTTTTTAAATAATTTACTATAGAAAAGGCAATCCCTGGGATATTTAAAATTTGCCACAGCAGAAAATTATTTTTTGAATAATTTACTATAGAAAAGGCAATCCCTGGCGCAATTAAAATTTGCGACAGTAAAAAATTATTTTTTGAAAAATTTACTGTAGAAAGGCAATCCCTGGCGCACTTAAAATTTGCGACTGTAGAAAATTATTTTTTGAATAATTTACTGTAGAAAAGGCAATCCCTGGCGCAATTAAAATTTGCGACAGTTGAAAATTATTTTTTGAATAATTTACTATAGAAAAGGCAATCCCTGGTATATTTAAAATTTGCGACAGTAAAAAATTATTTTTTGAATAATTTACTATAGAAAAGGCAATCCCTGGCGTAATTAAAATTTGCGACAGTAAAAAATTATTTTTTGAATAATTTACTATAGAAAGCGCAATCCCTGGCGCAATTAAAATTTGCGACAGTTGAAAATTATTTTTTGAATAATTTACTATAGAAAAGGCAATCCCTGGCGCAATTAAAATTTGCGACAGTATAAAATTATTTTTTGAATAATTTACTATAGAAAAGGCAATCCCTGGCGTATTTAAAATTTGCGAGAGTAAAAAATTATTTTTTGAATAATTTACTATAGAAAAGGCAATCCCTGGCGCAATTAAAATTTGCGACAGTAGAAAATTATTTTTTGAATAATTTACTATAGAAAAGGCAATCCCTGGCGTAATTCAAATTTGCGACAGTATAAAATTATTTTTTGAATAATTTACTATAGAAAAGGCAATCCCTGGCGTAATTAAAATTTGCGACAGTTGAAAATTATTTTTTGAATAATTTACTATAGAAAAGGAAATCCCTGGGATATTTAAAATTTGCGACAGTAAAAAATAATTTTTTGAATAATTTACTATAGAAAAGGCAATCCCTGGCGTAATTAAAATTTGCGACAGTAAAAAATTATTTTTTGAATAATTTACTATAGAAAAGGCAATCCCTGGAGCAATTAAAATTTGCGACAGTTGAAAATTATTTTTTGAATAATTTACTATAGAAAAGGCAATCCCTGGCGCAATTAAAATTTGCGACAGTATAAAATTATTTTTTGAATAATTTACTATAGAAAAGGCAATCCCTGGGATATTTAAAATTTGCGACAATATAAAATTAATTTTTGAAAAATTTACTATATAAAAGGCAATCCCTGGCGTAATTAAAATTTGCGACAGTAGAAAATTATTTTTTGAATAATTTACTGTAGAAGAGGCAATCCCTGGCGCAATTAAAACTTGCGATAGTAAAAAATTATTTTTTGAATAATTTACTATAGAAAAGGCAATCCCTGGCGTAATTAAAATTTGCGACAGTTGAAAATTATTTTTTGAATAATTTACTATAGAAAAGGCAATCCCTGGCGCAATTAAAATTGCGACAGTAAAAAATTATTTTTTGAATAATTTACTATAGAAAAGGCAATCCCTGGAGTAATTAAATTTTGCGACAGTATAAAATTATTTTTTGAATAATTTACTATATAAAAGGCAATCCCTGGCGTAATTAAAATTTGCGACAGTAGAAAATTATTTTTTGAATAATTTACTGTAGAAAAGGCAATCCCTGGCGCAATTAAAACTTGCGATAGTAAAAAATTATTTTTTGAATAATTTACTATAGAAAAGGCAATCCCTGGCGTAATTAAAATTTGCGACAGTTGAAAATTATTTTTTGAATAATTTACTATAGAAAAGGCAATCCCTGGCGCAATTAAAATTTGCGACAGTAAAAAATTATTTTTTGAATAATTTACTATAGAAAAGGCAATCCCTGGCGTAATTAAATTTTGCGACAGTATAAAATTATATTTTTTGAATAATTTACTATATAAAAGGCAATCCCTGGCGTAATTAAAATTTGCGACAGTAGAAAATTATTTTTTGAATAATTTACTGTAGAAAAGGCAATCCCTGGCGCAATTAAAACTTGCGATAGTAAAAAATTATTTTTTGAATAATTTACTATAGAAAAGGCAATCCCTGGCGTAATTAAAATTTGCGACAGTTGAAAATTATTTTTTGAATAATTTACTATAGAAAAGGCAATCCCTGGGATATTTAAAATTTGCGACAGTAAAAAATTATTTTTTGAATAATTTACTATAGAAAAGGCAATCCCTGGCGTAATTAAAATTTGCGACAATAAAAAATTATTTTTTGAATAATTTACTATAGAAAAGGCAATCCCTGGCGTAATTAAAATTTGCTACAGTAGAAAATTATTTTTGGAATAATTTACTGTAGAAAAGGCAATCCCTGGCGCAATTAAAACTTGCGATAGTAAAAAATTATATTTTGAATAATTTACTATAGAAAAGGCAATCCTTGGCGTAATTAAAATTTGCGACAGTTGAAAATTATTTTTTGAATAATTTACTATAGAAAAGGCAATCCCTGGCGCAATTAAAATTTGCGACAGTAAAAAATTATTTTTTGAATAATTTACTATAGAAAAGCAATCCCTGGCATAATTAAAATTTGCGACAGTATAAAATTATTTTTTGAATAATTTACTATATAAAAGGCAATCCCTGGCGTAATTAAAATTTGCGACAGTAAAAAATTATTTTTTGAATAATTTACTGTAGAAAAGGCAATCCCTGGCGCAATTAAAACTTGCGATAGTAAAAAATTATTTTTTGAATAATTTACTATATAAAAGGCAATCCCTGGCGTAATTAAAATTTGCGACAGTTGAAAATTATTTTTTGAATAATTTACTATAGAAAAGGCAATCCCTGGCGCAATTAAAATTTGCGACAGTAAAAAATTATTTTTTGAATAATTTACTATAGAAAAGGCAATCCCTGGAGTAATTAAATTTTGCGACAGTATAAAATTATTTTTTGAATAATTTACTATATAAAAGGCAATCCCTGGCGTAATTAAAATTTGCGACAGTAGAAAATTATTTTTTGAATAATTTACTGTAGAAAAGGCAATCCCTGGCGCAATTAAAACTTGCGATAGTAAAAAATTATTTTTTGAATAATTTACTATAGAAAAGGCAATCCCTGGCGTAATTAAAATTTGCGACAGTTGAAAATTATTTTTTGAATAATTTACTATAGAAAAGGCAATCCCTGGGATATTTAAAATTTGCGACAGTAAAAAAATATTTTTTGAATAATTTACTATAGAAAAGGCAATCCCTGGCGTAATTAAAATTTGCGACAGTAAAAAATTATTTTTTGAATAATTTACTATAGAAAAGGCAATCCCTGGCGCAATTAAAATTTGCGACAGTTGAAAATTATTTTTTGAATAACTTACTATAGAAAAGGCAATCCCTGGCGCAATTAAAATTTGCGACATTATAAAATTATTTTTTGAATAATTTACTATAGAAAAGGCAATCCCTGGCGTATTTAAAATTTGCGAGAGTAAAAAATTATTTTTTGAATAATTTACTATAGAAAAGGCAATCCCTGGCGCAATTAAAATTTGCGAAAGTAGAAAATTATTTTTTGAATAACTTACTATAGAAAAGGCAATCCCTGGCGTAATTAAAATTTGCGACAGTATAGAATTATTTTTTGAATAATTTACTATAGAAAAGGCAATCCCTGGCGTAATTAAAATTTGCGACAGTTGAAAATTATTTTTTGAATAATTTACTATAGAAAAGGAAATCCCTGGGATATTTAAAATTTGCGACAGTAAAAAATAATTTTTTGAATAATTTACTATAGAAAAGGCTATCCCTGGCGTAATTAAAATTTGCGACAGTAAAAAATTATTTTTTGAATAATTTACTATAGAAAAGGCAATCCCTGGCGCAATTAAAATTTGCGACAGTTGAAAATTATTTTTTGAATAATTTACTATAGAAAAGGCAATCCCTGGCGCAATTAAAATTTGCGACAGTATAAAATTATTTTTTGAATAATTTACTATAGAAAAGCAATCCCTGGGTAATTAAAATTTGCGACAGTAGAAAATTATTTTTTGAATAATTTACTGTAGAAAAGGCAATCCCTGGCGCAATTAAAACTTGCGATAGTAAAAAATTATTTTTTGAATAATTTACTATAGAAAAGGCAATCCCTGGCGTAATTAAAATTTGCGACAGTTGAAAATTATTTTTTGAATAATTTACTATAGAAAAGGCAATCCCTGGGATATTTAAAATTTGCGACAGTAAAAAAATATTTTTTGAATAATTTACTATAGAAAAGGCAATCCCTGGCGTAATTAAAATTTGCGACTGTAAAAAATTATTTTTTGAATAATTTACTATAGAAAAGGCAATCCCTGGCGCAATTAAAATTTGCGACAGTTGAAAATTATTTTTTGAGTAATTTAATATAGAAAAGGCAATCCCTGGCGCAATTAAAATTTGCGACAGTATAAAATTATTTTTTGAATAATTTACTATAGAAAAGGCAATCCCTGGCGTATTTAAAATTTGCGAGAGTAAAAAATTATTTTTTGAATAATTTACTATAGAAAAGGCAATCCCTGGCGCAATTAAAATTTGCGACAGTAGAAAATTATTTTTTGAATAATTTACTATAGAAAAGGCAATCCCTGGCGTAATTAAAATTTGCGACAGTATAAAATTATTTTTTGAATAATTTACTATAGAAAAGGCAATCCCTGGCGTAATTAAAATTTGCGACAGTTGAAAATTATTTTTTGAATAATTTACTATAGAAAAGGAAATCCCTGGGATATTTAAAATTTGCGACAGTAAAAAATAATTTTTTGAATAATTTACTATAGAAGAGGCAATCCCTGGCGTAATTAAAATTTGCGACAGTAAAAAATTATTTTTTGAATAATTTACTATAGAAAAGGCAATCCCTGGCGCAATTAAAATTTGCGACAGTTGAAAATTATTTTTTGAATAATTTACTATAGAAAAGGCAATCCCTGGCGCAATTAAAATTTGCGACAGTATAAAATTATTTTTTGAATAATTTACTATAGAAAAGGCAATCCCTGGCGTATTTAAAATTTGCGACAATATAAAATTAATTTTTGAAAAATTTACTATATAAAAGGCAATCCCTGGCGTAATTAAAATTTGCGACAGTACAAAATTATTTTTTGAATAATTTACTATAGAAAAGGCAATCCCTGGCGTATTTAAAATTTGCGACAGTAAAAAATTATTTTTTGAATAATTTACTATAGAAAAGGCAATCCCTGGCGTAATTAAAATTTGCGACAGTAGAAAATTATTTTTTAATAATTTACTATAGAAAAGGCACTCCCTGGCGTAATTAAAATTTGCGACAGTTGAAAATTATTTTTTGAATAATTTACTATAGAAAAGGCAATCCCTGGGATATTTAAAATTTGCGACAGTAAAAAATTATTTTTTGAATAATTTACTATAGAAATGGCAATCCTGGCGTAATTAAAATTTGCGACAGTAAAAAATTATTTTTTGAATAATTTACTATAGAAAAGGCAATCCCTGGCGCAATTAAAATTTGCGACAGTTGAAAATTATTTTTTGAATAATTTACTATAGAAAAAGCAATCCTGGCGCAATTAAAATTTGCGACAGTATAAAATTATTTTTTGAATAATTTACTATAGAAAAGGCAATCCCTGGCGTATTTAAAATTTGCGAGAGTAAAAAATTATTTTTTGAATAATTTACTATAGAAAAGGCAATCCCTGCGCAATTAAAATTTGCGACAGTAGAAAATTATTTTTTGAATAATTTACTATAGAAAAGGCAATCCCTGGCGTAATTAAATTTGCGACAGTATAAAATTATTTTTTGAATAATTTACTATAGAAAAGGCAATCCCTGGCGTATTTAAAACTTGCGATAGTAAAAAATTATATTTTGAATAATTTACTATAGAAAAGGCAATCCCTGGCGCAATTAAAATTTGCGACAGTATAAAATTATTTTTTTGAATAATTTACTATAGAAAAGGCAATCCCTGGCGCAATTAAAATTTGCGACAGTTGAAAATTATTTTTTGAATAATTTACTATAGAAAAGGCAATCCCTGGCGCAATTAAAATTTGCGACAGTATAAAATTATTTTTTGAATAATTTACTATAGAAAAGGCAATCCCTGGCGTAATTAAAATTTGCGACAGTATAAAATTATTTTTGAATAATTTACTATAGAAAAGGCAATCCCTGGCGCAATTAAAATTTGCGACAGTAGAAAATTATTTTTTGAATAATTTACTATAGAAAAGGCAATCCCTGGCGTAATTAAAATTTGCGACAGTATAAAATTATTTTTTGAATAATTTACTATAGAAAAGGCAATCCCTGGCGTATTTAAAATTTGCGAGAGTAAAAAATTATTTTTTGAATATTTTACTATAGAAAAGGCAATCCCTGGCGCAATTAAAATTTTGCGACAGTATAAAATTATTTTTTGAATAATTTACTATAGAAAAGGCAATCCCTGGCGCAATTAAAATTTGCGACAGTTGAAAATTATTTTTTGAAATAATTTACTATAGAAAAGGCAATCCCTGGCGCAATTAAAATTTGCGACAGTATAAAATTATTTTTGAATAATTTAACTATAGAAAAGTCAATCCCTGGCGTAATTAAAATTTGCGACAGTAAAAAATTATTTTTTGAATAATTTACTATAGAAAAGGCAATCCCTGGCGCAATTAAAATTTGCGACAGTTGAAAATTATTTTTTGAATAATTTACTATAGAAAAGGCAATCCCTGACGCAATTAAAATTTGCGACAGTATAAAATTATTTTTTGAATAATTTACTATAGAAAAGGCAATCCTGGCGTATTTAAAATTTGCGACAATATAAAATTAATTTTTGAAAAATTTACTATATAAAAGGCAATCCCTGGCGTAATTAAAATTTGCGACAGTAGAAAATTATTTTTTGAATAATTTACTATAGAAAAGGAAATCCCTGGCGTATTTAAAATTTGCGACAGTAAAAATTATTTTTTGAATAATTTACTATAGAAAAGGCAATCCCTGGCGTAATTAAAATTTGCGACAGTAGAAAATTATTTTTTGAATAATTTACTATAGAAAAGGCAATCCCTGGCGTAATTAAAATTTGCGACAGTTGAAAATTATTTTTTGAATAATTTACTTAGAAAAGGCAATCCCCCCTGGGATAATTAAAATTTGCGACAGTAAAAAATTATTTTTTGAATAATTTACTATAGAAAAGGCAATCCATGGCGTAATTAAAATTTGCGACAGTAAAAATTATTTTTGAATAATTTACTATAGAAAAGGCAATCCCTGGCGCAATTAAAATTTGCGACATTTGAAAATTATTTTTTGAATAATTTACTATAGAAAAGGCAATCCCTGGCGCAATTAAAATTTGCGTCAGTATAAAATTATTTTTTGAATAATTTACTATAGAAAAGGCAATCCCTGGCGTATTTAAAATTTGCGACAATATAAAATTAATTTTTGAAAAATTTACTATATAAAAGGCAATCCCTGTCGTAATTAAAATTTGCGACAGTAGAAAATTATTTTTTGAATAATTTACTGTAGAAAAGGCAATCCCTGGCGTATTTAAAATTTGCGACAGTAAAAAATTATTTTTTGAATAATTTACTATAGAAAAGGCAATCCCTGGCGTAATTAAAATTTGCGACAGTAGAAAATTATTTTTTGAATAATTTACTATAAAAAAGGCAATCCCTGCCGTAATTAAAATTTTCGACAGTAGAAAATTATTTTTTTTTTAATTTACTATAGAAAAGGCAATCCCTGGCGTAATTAAAATTTGCGACAAGTTGAAAATTATTTTTTGAATTATTTACAATGGAAAGGCAATCCCTGGCGTAATTAAAATTTGCGACAGTATAAAATTATTTTTTGAATAATTTACTATAGAAAAGGCAATCCCTGGCGCAATTAAAATTTGCGGACAGTATAAAATTAGTTTTTGCAAAATTTACTATAGAAAAGGCAATCCCTGGCGCAATTAAAATTTGCGACAGTTGAAAATTATTTTTTGAATAATTTACTATAGAAAAGGCAATCCCTGGCGTAATTAAAATTTGCGACAGTAGAAAATTATTTTTTGAAAAATTTACTATAGAAAAGGCAATCCCTGGGATATTTAAAATTTGCGACAGTAAAAAATTATTTTTTGAATAATTTACTATAGAAAAGGCAATCCCTGGCGTAATTAAGATTTGCGACAGTAAAAAATTATTTTTTGAATAATTTACTATAGAAAAGGCAATCCCTGGCGTATTTAAAATTGCGACAGTAGAAAATTATTTTTTGAATAATTTACTATAGAAAAGGCAATCCCTGGCCTAATTAAAATTTGCGACAGTAAAAAATTATTTTTTGAATAATTTACTATAGAAATGGCAATCCCTGGCGCAATTACAATTTGCGACAGTAAAAAATTATTTTTTGAAAAATTTACTATAGAAAAGGCAATCCCTGGCGTAATTAAAATTTGCGACAGTATAAAATTATTTTTTGAATAATTTACTATAGGAAAGGCAATCCCTGGAGTAATTAAAATTTGCGACAGTAAAAAAACTATTTTTTGGCAAAATTACTATAGAAAAGGCAATCCCTGGCGTAATTAAAATTTGCGACAGTATAAAATTATTTTTGAATAATTTACTATAGAAAAGGCAATCCCTGGCGTAATTAAAATTTGCGACAGTAGAAAATTATTTTTTGAATAATTTACTATAGAAAAGGCAATCCTGGCGTATTTAAAATTTGCGACAGTATAAAATTATTTTTTGAATAATTTATTATAGAAAAGGCAATCCCTGGCGTAATTAAAATTTGCGACAGTATAAAATTATTTTTTGAATAATTTACTATAGAAAAGGCAATCCCTGGCGTAATTAAAATTTGCGACAGTAAAAAATTATTTTTTGCAAAATTACTATAGAAAAGGCAATCCCTGGCGTAATTAAAATTTGCGACAGTATAAAATTATTTTTGAATAATTTACTATAGAAATGGCAATCCCTGGCGTAATTAAAATTTGCGACTGTCGCAAATTCAGATTCAGATATTCAATTTTATTTTGGGAAATTGAGTTCTATAGACTGGCTATACCAGGCTACATCCGGATTTTTAAGTCCTTTAAGGACTTTAGTTTTTCGTAAACAAAATTGTATTAGATACAACACCGCGCGTTGTAGCGAAAACAGGCGAGCGCGATACAAGATTGTATTTATACGTAGGTGTAGGTACTCTTATAGGAAATAGAAGTAATCATTGGCATAGAAACCGAATACAATCACATTATCTGGTCAACAGTTGCGATTTATGTCATTCTTTAACTGACAGAGCAAGTTTTTCGATTTCTATCGGAAGCAATACTGGTTTAAAACCTACCCAACATGAGAAAGAGACATGTGTAATTAAGCCCAAAAACTAATACCCGAAGTGATCTTTTCAAAGAATTTTTCAGTTTGGGATTTATTTAGGTAGGTATGATTGAATCACAGCAATAGTACACAAAAGCAGTTCTGTATGTTTGTTATCATCATTGCTCCACATTGCGTTACTTTGGAATATAAGATGGGTTTAAATATTCATATCTCCAAAACGAAACGGAACATCATCGCAAATTTTGGCACATACATAGATAAAGCTTATAGCTTCAAAATAAAGATACGCACAATAAAGTGCTAGAAGACCTCAATAGCAAGGATATATTTCAAATCAAAAACATATTTATAATAATAAAAAAAAAAAAAAATTCTCACAAATAATTTTTTGAATAATTTACTATAGAAAAGGCAATCCCTGGCGTAATTAAAATTTGCGACAGTAAAAAATTATTTTTTGCAAAATTTACTATAGAAAAGGCAATCCCTGGCGTAATTAAACTTGCGACAGTATAAAATTATTATTTGAATAATTTACTATAGAAAAGGCAATTTCCTGGCGTAGTTAAAATTTGCGACAGTAAAAAATTATTTTTTGAATAGTTTACTATAGAAAAGGCAATCCCTGGCGCACTTAAAATTTGCGACAGAAGAAAATTATTTTTTGAATAATTTACTATAGAAAGGCAATCCCCTGGCGCAATTACAATTTGCGACAGTAAAAAATTTTTTTGAAAAATTTACTGTAGAAAAGGCAATCCCTGGCGACAGTAGAAAATTATTTTTTGAATAATTTACTATAGAAAAGGCAATCCTTGGCGCACTTAAAATTTGCGACAGTAGAAAATTATTTTTTGAATAATTTACTATAGAAAAGGCAATCCCTGGCGTAATTAAAACTTGCAATATCAAAAAATTATTTTTTGAAAAATTTACTATAGAAAAGGCAATCCCTGGCGCAATTAAAATTTGCGGCAGTAGAAAATTATTTTTTGAATAATTTACTATAGAAAAGGCAATCCCTGGCGCACTTAAAAATTGCGACAGTAAAAAATTATTTTGTGAGAAATTTACTATAGAAAAGGCAATCCCTGGGATATTTAAAATTTGCGACAATAGAAAATTATTTTTTGAATAATTTACTATAGAAAAGGCAATCCCTGGCGTATTTAAAATTTGCGACAGTTGAAAATTATTTTTTGAATAATTTACTATAGAAAAGGCAATCCCTGGTGTAATTAAAATTTGCGACAGTATAAAATTATTTTTTGAATAATTTACTATAGAAAAGGCAATCCCTGGCGCAATTAAAATTTGCGAGAGTATAAAATTATTTTTTGCAAAATTTACTATAGAAAAGGCAATCACTGGCGCAATTAAAATTTGCGACAGTTGAAAATTATTTTTTGAATAATTTACTATAGAAAAGGCAATCCCTGGCGTAATTAAAATTTGCGACAGTAGAAAATTATTTTTTGAATAATTTACTATAGAAAAGGCAATCCCTGGGATATTTAAAATTTGCGACAGTAAAAAATTATTTTTTGAATAATTTACTATAGAAAAGGCAATCCCTGGCGTAATTAAAATTTGCGACAGTAAAAAATTATTTTTTGAATAATTTACTATAGAAAAGGCAATCCCTGGCGTAATTAAAATTTGCGACAGTATAAAATTATTTTTTGAATAATTTACTATAGAAAAGGCAATCCCTGGCGCAATTAAAATTTGCGACAGTAGAAAATTATTTTTTGAATAATTTACTATAGAAAAGGCAATCCCTGGTGTAATTAAAATTTGCGACAGTAAAAAATCATTTTTTGAATAATTTACTATAGAAAAGGCAATCCGTGGCGTAATTAAATTTTGCGACAGTATAAAATTATTTTTTGAATAATTTACTATAGAAAAGGCAATCCCTGGCGTAATTAAAATTTGCGACAGTAGAAAATTATTTTTTTAATAATTTACTATAGAAAAGGCAATCCCTGGCGCACTTAAAATTTGCGACAGTAGAAAATTATTTTTTGAATAATTTACTATAGAAAAGGCAATCCCTGGCGTAATTAAAATTTGCGAGAGTAGAAAATTATTTTTTGAATAATTTACTATAGAAAAGGCAATCCCTGGTGTATTTAAAATTTGCGACATTATAAAATTATTTTTTGAATAATTTACTATATAAAAGGCAATCCCTGGCGTAATTGAAATTTGCGACAGTATAAAATTATTTTTTGAATAATTTACTATAGAAAAGGCAATCCGTGGCGTATTTAAAATTTGCGACAGTATAAAATTATTTTTTGAATAATTTACTATAGAAAAGGCAATCCCTGGCGTAATTAAAATTTGCGACAGTATAAAATTATTTTTTGAATAATTTACTATAGAAAAGGCAATCCCTGGCGCAATTAAAATTTGCGACAGTAGAAAATTATTTTTTGAATAATTTACTATAGAAAAGGCAATCCATGGCGTAATTAAAATTTGCGACAGTAGAAAATTATTTTTTGAATAATTTACTATAGAAAAGGCAATCCCTGGCGTAATTAAAATTTGCGACAGTAAAAAAATATTTTTTGAATAATTTACTATAGAAAAGGCAATCCCTGGCGTAATTAAAATTTGCGACAGTAAAAAATTATTTTTTGAATAATTTACTATAGAAAAGGCAATCCCTGGCGTAATTAAAATTTGCGACAGTAAAAAATTATTTTTTGCAAAATTTACTATAGAAAAGGCAATCCCTGGCGTAATTAAAATTTGCGACAGTATAAAATTATTTTTTGAATAATTTACTATAGAAAAGGCAATCCCTGGCGTAATTAAAATTTGCGACAGTAAAAAAATATTTTTTGCAAAATTTACTATAGAAAAGGCAATCCCTGGCGTAATTAAAATTTGCGACAGTATAAAATTATTTTTTTGAATAATTTACTATAGAAAAGGCAATCCCTGGCGTAATTAAAATTTGCGACAGTAGAAAATTATTTTTTGAATAATTTACTATAGAAAAGGCAATCCCTGGCGTAATTAAAATTTGCGACAGTATAAAATTATTTTTTGAATAATTTACTGTAGAAAAGGCAATCCCTGGCGTAATTAAAATTTGCGACAGTAGAAAATTATTTTTTGAATAATTTACTATAGAAAAGGCAATCCCTGGCGTAATTAAAATTTGCGACAGTAGAAAATTATTTTTTGAATAATTTACTATAGAAAAGGCAATCCCTGGCGCACTTAAAATTTGCGACAGTAGAAAATTATTTTTGAATAATTTACTACAGAAAAGGCAATCCTTGGCGTAATTAAAATTTACGACAGTATAAAATTATTTTTTGAATAATTTACTATAGAAAAGGCAATCCCTGGCGTAATTAAAATTTGCGAGAGTAGAAAATTATTTTTTGAATAATTTACTATAGAAAAGGCAATCCCTGGCGTATTTAAAATTTGCGACATTATAAAATTATTTTTTGAATAATTTACTATAGAAAAGGCAATCCCTGGCGTAATTGAAATTTGCGACAGTATAAAATTATTTTTTGAATAATTTACTATAGAAAAGGCAATCCGTGGCGTATTTAAAATTTGCGACAGTATAAAATTATTTTTTGAATAATTTACTATAGAAAAGGCAATCCCTGGCGTAATTAAAATTTGCGACAGTATAAAATTATTTTTTGAATAATTTACTATAGAAAAGGCAATCCCTGGCGCAATTAAAATTTGCGACAGTAGAAAATTATTTTTTGAATAATTTACTATAGAAAAGGCAATCCATGGCGTAATTAAAATTTGCGACAGTAGAAAATTATTTTTTGAATAATTTACTATAGAAAAGGCAATCCCTGGCGTAATTAAAATTTGCGACAGTAAAAAAATATTTTTTGAATAATTTACTATAGAAAAGGCAATCCCTGGCGTAATTAAAATTTGCGACAGTAAAAAATTATTTTTTGAATAATTTACTATAGAAAAGGCAATCCCTGGCGTAATTAAAATTTGCGACAGTAAAAAATTATTTTTTGCAAAATTTACTATAGAAAAGGCAATCCCTGGCGTAATTAAAATTTGCGACAGTATAAAATTATTTTTTGAATAATTTACTATAGAAAAGGCAATCCCTGGCGTAATTAAAATTTGCGACAGTAAAAAATTATTTTTTGCAAAATTTACTATAGAAAAGGCAATCCCTGGCGTAATTAAAATTTGCGACAGTATAAAATTATTTTTTTGAATAATTTACTATAGAAAAGGCAATCCCTGGCGTAATTAAAATTTGCGACAGTAGAAAATTATTTTTTGAATAATTTACTATAGAAAAGGCAATCCCTGGCGTAATTAAAATTTGCGACAGTTAAAAATTATTTTTTGAATAATTTACTATAGAAAAGGCAATCCCTGGCGTAATTAAAATTTGCGACAGTAAAAAATTATTTTTTGAATAATTTACTATAGAAAAGGCAATCCCTGGCGTAATTAAAATTTGCGACAGTATAAAATTATTTTTTGAATAATTTACTATAGAAAAGGCAATCCCTGGCGCAGTTAAAATTTGCGACAGTAGAAAATTATTTTTTGAAAAATTTACTATAGAAAAGGCAATCCTGGCGTAATTAAAATTTTGCGACAGTAAGAAATTATTTTTTGCAAAATTTACTATAGAAAAGGCAATCCCTGGCGTAATTAAAATTTGCGAGAGTATAAAATTATTTTTTGAATAATTTACTATAGAAAAGGCAATCCCTGGCGTAATTAAAATTTGCGACAGTAAAAAATTATTTTTTGCAAAATTTACTATAGAAAAGGAAATCCCTGGCGTAATTAAAATTTGCGACAGTATAAAATTATTTTTTGAATAATTTACTGTAGAAAAGGCAATCCCTGGCGTAATTAAAATTTGCGACAGTAGAAAATTTTTTTTTGAATAATTTACTATAGAAAAGGCAATCCCTGGCGCACTTAAAATTTGCGACAGTAGAAAATTATTTTTGAATAATTTACTATAGAAAAGGCAATCCTTGGCGTAATTAAAATTTACGACAGTATAAAATTATTTTTTGAATAATTTACTATAGAAAAGGCAATCCCTGGCGTATTTAAAATTTGCGACAGTATAAAATTATTTTTTGAATAATTTACTATAGAAAAGGCAATCCCTGGCGTAATTAAAATTTGCGACAGTATAAAATTATTTTTTGAATAATTTACTATAGAAAAGGCAATCCCTGGCGTAATTAAAACTTGCGATAGTAAAAAATTATTTTTTGAAAAATTTACTATAGAAAAGGCAATCCCTGGCGCAATTAAAATTTGCGACAGTAGAAAATTATTTTTTGAATAATTTACTATAGAAAAGGCAATCCCTGGCGCACTTAAAATTTGCGACAGTGAAAAATTATTTTGTGAGAAATTTACTATAGAAAAGGCAATCCCTGGGATATTTAAAATTTGCGACAGTAGAAAATTATTTTTTGAATAATTTACTATAGAAAAGGCAATCCCTGGCGTATTTAAAATTTGCGACAGTTGAAAATTATTTTTTGAATAATTTACTATAGAAGAGGCAATCCCTGGCGTAATTAAAATTTGCGACAGTATAAAATTATTTTTTGAATAATTTACTATAGAAAAGGCAATCCCAGGCGCAATTAAAATTTGCGACATTATAAAATTATTTTTTTGCAAAATTTACTATAGAAAAGGCAATCCCTGGCGCAATTAAAATTTGCGACAGTTGAAAATTATTTTTTGAATAATTTACTATAGAAAAGGCAATCCCTGGCGTAATTAAAATTTGCGACAGTAGAAAATTATTTTTTGAATAATTTACTATAGAAAAGGCAATCCCTGGGATATTTAAAATTTGCGACAGTAAAAAATTATTTTTGAATAATTTACTATAGAAAAGGCAATCCCTGGCGTAATTAAAATTTGCGACAGTAAAAAATTATTTTTTGAATAATTTACTATAGAAAAGGCAATCCCTGGCGTAATTAAAATATGCGACAGTATAAAATTATTTTTTGAATAATTTACTATAGAAAAGGCAATCCCTGGCGCAATTAAAATTTGCGACAGTAGAAAATTATTTTTTGAATAATTTGCTATGGAAAAGGCAATCCCTGGCGTAATTAAAATTTGCGACAGTAAAAAATCATTTTTTGAATAATTTACTATAGAAAAGGCAATCCCTCGCGCAATTAAAATTTGCGACAGTATAAAATTATTTTTTGAATAATTTACTATAGAAAAGGCAATCCCTGGCGCAATTAAAATTTGCGACAGTATAAAATTATTTTTTGCAAAATTTACTATAGAAAAGGCAATCCCTGGCGCAATTAAAATTTGCGACAGTTGAAAATTATTTTTTGAATAATTTACTATAGAAAAGGCAATCCCTGGCGTAATTAAAATTTGCGACAGTAGAAAATTATTTTTTGAATAATTTACTATAGAAAAGGCAATCCCTGGCATATTTAAAATTTGCGACAGTATAAAATTATTTTTTGAATAATTTACTATAGAAAAGGCAATCCCTGGCGTAATTAAAATTTGCGACAGTATAAAATTATTTTTTGAATAATTTACTATAGAAAAGGCAATCCCTGGCGCAATTACAATTTGCGAGAGTATAAAATTATTTTTTGAATAATTTACTATAAGAAAGGCAATCCCTGGCGTAATTAAAATTTGCGACAGTAGAAAATTATTTTTTGAATAATTTACTATAGAAAAGGCAATCCCTGGCGTAATTAAAATTTGCGACAGTAGAAAATTATTTTTTGAATAATTTACTATAGAAAAGGCAATCCCTGGCGCACTTAAAATTTGCGACAGTGAAAAATTATTTTGTGAGAAATTTACTATAGAAAAGGCAATCCCTGGGATATTTAAAATTTGCGACAGTAGAAAATTATTTTTTGAATAATTTACTATAGAAAAGGCAATCCCTGGCGTATTTAAAATTTGCGACAGTTGAAAATTATTTTTTGAATAATTTACTATAGAAAAGGCAATCCCTGGCGTAATTAAAATTTGCGACAGTATAAAATTATTTTTTGAATAATTTACTATAGAAAAGGCAATCCCAGGCGCAATTAAAATTTGCGACATTATAAAATTATTTTTTTGCAAAATTTACTATAGAAAAGGCAATCCCTGGCGCAATTAAAATTTGCGACAGTTGAAAATTATTTTTTGAATAATTTACTATAGAAAAGGCAATCCCTGGCGTAATTAAAATTTGCGACAGTAGAAAATTATTTTTTGAATAATTTACTATAGAAAAGGCAATCCCTGGGATATTTAAAATTTGCGACAGTAAAAAATTATTTTTTGAATAATTTACTATAGAAAAGGCAATCCCTGGCGTAATTAAAATTTGCGACAGTAAAAAATTATTTTTTGAATAATTTACTATAGAAAAGGCAATCCCTGGCGTAATTAAAATATGCGACAGTATAAAATTATTTTTTGAATAATTTACTATAGAAAAGGCAATCCCTGGCGCAATTAAAATTTGCGACAGTAGAAAATTATTTTTTGAATAATTTGCTATGGAAAAGGCAATCCCTGGCGTAATTAAAATTTGCGACAGTAAAAAATCATTTTTTGAATAATTTACTATAGAAAAGGCAATCCCTCGCGCAATTAAAATTTGCGACAGTATAAAATTATTTTTTGAATAATTTACTATAGAAAAGGCAATCCCTGGCGCAATTAAAATTTGCGACAGTATAAAATTATTTTTTGCAAAATTTACTATAGAAAAGGCAATCCCTGGCGCAATTAAAATTTGCGACAGTTGAAAATTATTTTTTGAATAATTTACTATAGAAAAGGCAATCCCTGGCGTAATTAAAATTTGCGACAGTAGAAAATTATTTTTTGAATAATTTACTATAGAAAAGGCAATCCCTGGCATATTTAAAATTTGCGACAGTATAAAATTATTTTTTGAATAATTTACTATAGAAAAGGCAATCCCTGGCGTAATTAAAATTTGCGACAGTATAAAATTATTTTTTGAATAATTTACTATAGAAAAGGCAATCCCTGGCGCAATTACAATTTGCGAGAGTATAAAATTATTTTTTGAATAATTTACTATAAGAAAGGCAATCCCTGGCGTAATTAAAATTTGCGACAGTAGAAAATTATTTTTTGAATAATTTACTATAGAAAAGGCAATCCCTGGCGTAATTAAAATTTGCGACAGTAAAAAAATATTTTTTGAATAATTTACTATAGAAAAGGCAATCCTTGGCGTAATTAAAATTTGCGACAGTAAAAAATTATTTTTTGAATAATTTACTATAGAAAAGGCAATCCCTGGCGCAATTAAAATTTGCGACAGTATAAAATTATTTTTTGCAAAATTTACTATAGAAAAGGTAATCCCTGGCGCAATTAAAATTTGCTACAGTTGAAAATTATTTTTTGAATAATTTACTATAGAAAAGGCAATTCCTGGCGTAATTAAAATTTGCGACAGTAGAAAATTATTTTTTGAATAATTTACTATAGAAAAGGCAATCCCTGGCGTATTTAAAATTTGCGACAGTATAAAATTATTTTTTGAATAATTTACTATAGAAAAGGCAATCCCTGGCGTAATTAAAATTTGCGACAGTATAAAATTATTTTTTGAATAATTTACTATAGAAAAGGCAATCCCTGGCGCAATTAAAATTTGCGACAGTAGAAAATTATTTTTTGAATAATTTACTATAGAAAAGGCAATCCCTGGCGTAATTAAAATTTGCGACAGTAGAAAATTATTTTTTGAATAATTTACTATAGGAAAGGCAATCCCTGGCGCAATTAAAATTTGCGACAGTAGAAAATTATTTTATGAATAATTTACTATAGAAAAGGCAATCCCTGGCGTATTTAAAATTTGCGACAGTATAAAATTATTTTTTGAATAATTTACTATAGAAAAGGCAATCCCTGGCGTAATTAAAATTTGCGACAGTATAAAATTATTTTTTGAATAATTTACTATAGAAAAGGCAATCCCTGGCGCAATTAAAATTTGCAACAGTAGAAAATTATTTTTTGAATAATTTACTATAGAAAAGGCAATCCCTGGCGCAATTAAAATTTGCGACAGTAGAAAATTATTTTTTGAATAATTTACTATAGAAAAGGCAATCCCTGGCGCAATTAAAATTTGCGACAATAGAAAATTATTTTTTGAATAATTTACTATAGAAAAGGCAATCCCTGGCGTAATTAAAATTTGCGACAGTAAAAAAATATTTTTTGAATAATTTACTATAGAAAAGGCAATCCCTGGCGTAATTAAAATTTGCGACAGTAAAAAATTATTTTTTGAATAATTTACTATAGAAAAGCAATCCCTGGCGCAATTAAAATTTGCGACAGTATAAAATTATTTTTTGCAAAATTTACTATAGAAAAGGCAATTCCTGGCGCAATTAAAATTTGCGACAGTTGAAAATTATTTTTTGAATAATTTACTATAGAAAAGGCAATCCCTGGCGTAATTAAAATTTGCGACAGTAGAAAATTATTTTTTGAATAATTTAATATAGAAAAGGCAATCCCTGGCGTATTTAAAATTTGCGACAGTATAAAATTATTTTTTGAATAATTTACTATAGAAAAGGCAATCCCTGGCGTAATTAAAATTTGCGACAGTATAAAATTATTTTTTGAATAATTTACTATAGAAAAGGCAATCCCTGGCGCAATTAAAATTTGCGACAGTAGAAAATTATTTTTTGAATAATTTACTAAAGAAAAGGCAATCCCTGGCGTAATTAAAATTTGCGAGAGTAGAAAATTATTTTTTGAATAATTTACTATAGAAAAGGCAATCCCTGACGCACTTAAAATTTGAGACAGTAGAAAATTATTTTTTGAATAATTTACTATAGAAAAGGCAATCCCTGGCGTAATTAAAATTTGCGACAGTATAAAATTATTTTTTGAATAATTTACTATAGAAAAGGCAATCCCTGGCGCAATTAAAATTTGCGACAGTAGAAAATTATTTTTTGAATAATTTACTATAGAAAAGGCAATCCCTGGCGTAATTAAAATTTGCGACAGTAGAAAATTATTTTTTGAATAATTTGCTATAGAAAAGGCAATCCCTGGCGTAATTAAAATTTGCGACAGTAAAAAAATATTTTTTGAATAATTTACTATAGAAAAGGCAATCCCTGGCGTAATTAAAATTTGCGACAGTAAAAAATTATTTTTTGAATAATTTACTATAGAAAAGGCAATCCCTGGCGCAATTACAATTTGCGACAGTTGAAAATTATTTTTTGAATAATTTACTATAGAAAAGGCAATCCCTGGCGCAATTAAAATTTGCGACAGTAAAAAATTATTTTTTGCAAAATTTACTATAGAAGAGGCAATTCCTGGCGCACTTAAAATTTGCGACAGTAAAAAATTATTTTTTGAATATTTTACTATAGAAAAGGCAATCCCTGGCGTAATTAAAATTTGCGACAGTAGAAAATTATTTTTTGAATAATTTACTATAGAAAAGGCAATCCCTGGCGCAATTAAAATTTGCGACAATAAAAAATTACTTTGTGAGAAATTTACTATAGAAAAGGCAATCCCTGGGATATTTAAAATTTGCGACAGTAGAAAATTATTTTTTGAATAATTTACTATAGAAAAGGCAATCCCTGGCGCAATTAAAATTTGCGACAGTAAAAAATTATTTTTTGAATAATTTATTATAGAAAAGGCAATCCCTGACGCACTTAAAATTTGCGACAGTAAAAAATTATTTTTTGAATAATTTACTATAGAAAAGGCAATCCCTGGCGTAATTAAAATTTGCGACAGTAAAAAATTATTTTTTGAATAATTTACTATAGAAAAGGCAATCCCTGGCGAACTTAAAATTTGCGACAGTAGAAAATTATTTTTTGAATAATTTACTATAGAAAAGGCAATCCCTGGCGTAATTAAAATTTGCGACAGTAGAAAATAATTTTTTGAATAATTTACTATAGAAAAGGCAATCCCTGGCGTAATTAAAATTTGCGACAGTAAAAAATTATTTTTTGATTAATTTACTATAGAAAAGACAATCCCTGGCGTAATTAAAATTTGCGACAGTAAAAAATTATTTTTTGAATAATTTACTATAGAAAAGGCAATCCCTGGCGTAATTAAAATTTGCGACAGTAAAATATTATTTTTTGCAAAATTTACTATAGAAAAGGCAATCCCTGGCGGATTTGAAATTTGCGACAGTAAAAAATTATTTTTTGAATAATTTACTATAGAAAAGGCAATCCTTGGCGTAAATAAAATTTGCGACAGTAAAAAATTATTTTTTGAATAATTTACTATAGAAAAGGCAATCACTGGCGCAATTAAAATTTGCGACAGTAGAAAATTATTTTTTGAATAATTTACTATAGAAAAGGCAATCCCTGGCGTAATTAAAATTTAAGACAGTAGAAAATTATTTTTTGAATAATTTACTATAGAAAAGGCAATCCCTGGCGCAATTAAAATTTGCGACAGTAGAAAATGATTTTTTGAATAATTTACTATAGAAAAGGCAATCCCTGGCGTAATTAAAATTTGCGACAGTATAAAATTTTTTTTTGAAAAATTTACTATAGAAAAGGCAATCCCTGGCGCAATTAAAATTTGCGACAGGAGAAAATTATTTTTTGAATAATTTACTATAGAAAAGGTAATCCCTGGCGCACTTAAAATTTGCGACAGTAAAAAATTATTTTGTGAGAAATTTACTATAGAAAAGGCAATCCCTGGCGCAATTAAAATTTGCGACAGTAGAAAATTATTTTTTGAATAATTTACTATAGAAAAGGCAATCCCTGGCGCAATTACAATTTGCGACAGTAGAAAATTATTTTTTGAATAATTTACTATAGAAAAGGCAATCCCTGGCGTAATTAAAATTTGCGACAGTAAAAAATTATTTTTTGAATAATTTACTATAGAAAAGGCAATCCCTGGTATATTTAAAATTTGCGACAGTAAAAAATTATTTTTTGAATAATTTACTATAGAAAAGGCAATCCCTGGCGTAATTAAAATTTGCGACAGTAGAAAATTATTTTTTGAATAATTTACTATAGAAAAGGCAATCCCTGGCGTATTTAAAATTTGCGACAGTAGAAAATTATTTTTTGAATAATTTACTATAGAAAAGGCAATCCCTGGCGTAATTAAAATTTGCGACAGTAGAAAATTATTTTTTGAATATTTTACTGTAGAAAAGGCAATCCCTGGCGCAATTAAATTTTGCGACAGTAAAAAATTATTTTTTGAATAATTTACTATATAAAAGGCAATCCCTGGCGTAATTAAAATTTGCGTCAGTAGAAAATTATTTTTTGAGTAATTTACTATAGAAAAGGCAATCCCTGGCGTAATTAAAATTTGCGACAGTAGAAAATTATTTTTTGAAAAATTTACTATAGAAAAGGCAATCCCTGGCGTAATTAAAACTTGCGACAGTAAAAAAATATTTTTTGAATAATTTACTGTAGAAAAGGCAATCACTGGCGTAATTAAAATTTGCGACAGTAGAAAATTATTTTTTGAATAATTTACTGTAGAAAAGGCAATCCCTGGCACAATTAAAATTTGCGACATTAAAAAATTATTTTTTGCAAAATTTACTATAGAAAAGGCAATCCCTGGCGCACTTAAAATTTGGGACAGTAGAAAATTATTTTTTGAATAATTTAATATAGAAAAGGCAATCCCTGGCGCAATTAAAATTTGCGACAGTAGAAAATTATTTTTTGGATAATTTACTATAGAAAAGGCAATCCCTGGCGTAATTAAAATTTGCAACAGTAGAAAATTATTTTTTGAATAATTTACTATAGAAAAGGCAATCCCTGGGATATTTAAAATTTGCCACAGCAGAAAATTATTTTTTGAATAATTTACTATAGAAAAGGCAATCCCTGGCGTAATTAAAATTTGCGACAGTAGAAAATTATTTTTTTAAAAATTTACTATAGAAAAGGCAATCCCTGGCGTAATTAAAACTTGCGACAGTAAAAAAATATTTTTTGAATTATTTACTGTAGAAAAGGCAATCCCTGGCGTAATTAAAATGTGCGACAGTAGAAAATTATTTTTTGAATAATTTACTGTAGAAAAGGCAATCCCTGGCGTAATTAAAATTTGCGACAGTAGAAAATTATTTTTTGAATAATTTACTATAGAAAAGGCAATCCCTGGCGCAATTAAAATTTGCGACAGTAAAAAATTATTTTGTGAGAAATTTACTATAGAAAAGGCAATCCCTGGGATATTTAAAATTTGCGACAGTAGAAAATTATTTTTTGAATAATTTACTATAGAAAAGGCAATCCCTGGCGTAATTAAAATTTGCGACAATAAAAAATTATTTTTTGAATAATTTACTATAGAAAAGGCAATCCCTGGCGCACTTAAAATTTGCGACAGTAGAAAATTATTTTTTGAATAATTTACTATAGAAAAGGCAATCCCTGGCGTAATTAAAATTTGCGACAGTAGAAAATTATTTTTTGAATAATTTACTATAGAAAAGGCAATCCCTGGCGTATTTAAAATTTGCGACAGTAGAAAATTATTTTTTGAATAATTTACTATAGAAAAGGCAATCACTGGCGCAATTAAAATTTGCGACAGGAGAAAATTATTTTTTGAATAATTTACTATAGAAAAGGTAATCCCTGGCGCACTTAAAATTTGCGACAGTAAAAAATTATTTTGTGAGAAATTTACTATAGAAAAGGCAATCCCTGGCGCAATTAAAATTTGCGACAGTAGAAAATTATTTTTTGAATAATTTACTATAGAAAAGGCAATCCCTGGCGCAATTACAATTTGCGACAGTAGAAAATTATTTTTTGAATAATTTACTATAGAAAAGGCAATCCCTGGCGTAATTAAAATTTGCGACAGTAAAAAATTATTTTTTGAATAATTTACTATAGAAAAGGCAATCCCTGGTATATTTAAAATTTGCGACAGTAAAAAATTATTTTTTGAATAATTTACTATAGAAAAGGCAATCCCTGGCGTAATTAAAATTTGCGACAGTAGAAAATTATTTTTTGAATAATTTACTATAGAAAAGGCAATCCCTGGCGTATTTAAAATTTGCGACAGTAGAAAATTATTTTTTGAATAATTTACTATAGAAAAGGCAATCCCTGGCGTAATTAAAATTTGCGACAGTATAAAATTTTTTTTTGAAATATTTACTATAGAAAAGGCAATCCCTGGCGCAATTAAAATTTGCGACAGGAGAAAATTATTTTTTGAATAATTTACTATAGAAAAGGTAATCCCTGGCGCACTTAAAATTTGCGACAGTAAAAAATTATTTTGTGAGAAATTTACTATAGAAAAGGCAATCCCTGGCGCAATTAAAATTTGCGACAGTAGAAAATTATTTTTTGAATAATTTACTATAGAAAAGGCAATCCCTGGCGCAATTACAATTTGCGACAGTAGAAAATTATTTTTTGAATAATTTACTATAGAAAAGGCAATCCCTGGCGTAATTAAAATTTGCGACAGTAAAAAATTATTTTTTGAATTATTTACTATAGAAAAGGCAATCCCTGGTATATTTAAAATTTGCGACAGTAAAAAATTATTTTTTGAATAATTTACTATAGAAAAGGCAATCCCTGGCGTAATTAAAATTTGCGACAGTAGAAAATTATTTTTTGAATAATTTACTATAGAAAAGGCAATCCCTGGCGTATTTAAAATTTGCGACAGTAGAAAATTATTTTTTGAATAATTTACTATAGAAAAGGCAATCCCTGGCGTAATTAAAATTTGCGACAGTAGAAAATTATTTTTTGAATATTTTACTGTAGAAAAGGCAATCCCTGGCGCAATTAAATTTTGCGACAGTAAAAAATTATTTTTTGAATAATTTACTATATAAAAGGCAATCCCTGGCGTAATTAAAATTTGCGTCAGTAGAAAATTATTTTTTGAGTAATTTACTATAGAAAAGGCAATCCCTGGCGTAATTAAAATTTGCGACAGTAGAAAATTATTTTTTGAAAAATTTACTATAGAAAAGGCAATCCCTGGCGTAATTAAAACTTGCGACAGTAAAAAAATATTTTTTGAATAATTTACTGTAGAAAAGGCAATCACTGGCGTAATTAAAATTTGCGACAGTAGAAAATTATTTTTTGAATAATTTACTGTAGAAAAGGCAATCCCTGGCGCAATTAAAATTTGCGACATTAAAAAATTATTTTTTGCAAAATTTACTATAGAAAAGGCAATCCCTGGCGCACTTAAAATTTGGGACAGTAGAAAATTATTTTTTGAATAATTTAATATAGAAAAGGCAATCCCTGGCGCAATTAAAATTTGCGACAGTAGAAAATTATTTTTTGAATAATTTACTATAGAAAAGACAATCCCTGGCGTAATTAAAATTTGCAACAGTAGAAAATTATTTTTTGAATAATTTACTATAGAAAAGGCAATCCCTGGGATATTTAAAATTTGCCACAGCAGAAAATTATTTTTTGAATAATTTACTATAGAAAAGGCAATCCCTGGCGTAATTAAAATTTGCGACAGTAGAAAATTATTTTTTGAAAAATTTACTATAGAAAAGGCAATCCCTGGCGTAATTAAAACTTGCGACAGTAAAAAAATATTTTTTGAATTATTTACTGTAGAAAAGGCAATCCCTGGCGTAATTAAAATGTGCGACAGTAGAAAATTATTTTTTGAATAATTTACTGTAGAAAAGGCAATCCCTGGCGTAATTAAAATTTGCGACAGTAGAAAATTATTTTTTGAATAATTTACTACAGAAAAGGCAATCCCTGGCGCAATTAAAATTTGCGACAGTAAAAAATTATTTTGTGAGAAATTTACTATAGAAAAGGCAATCCCTGGGATATTTAAAATTTGCGACAGTAGAAAATTATTTTTTGAATAATTTACTATAGAAAAGGCAATCCCTGGCGTAATTAAAATTTGCGACAATAAAAAATTATTTTTTGAATAATTTACTATAGAAAAGGCAATCCCTGGCGCACTTAAAATTTGCGACAGTAGAAAATTATTTTTTGAATAATTTACTATAGAAAAGGCAATCCCTGGCGTAATTAAAATTTGCGACAGTAGAAAATTATTTTTTGAATAATTTACTATAGAAAAGGCAATCCCTGGCGTATTTAAAATTTGCGACAGTAGAAAATTATTTTTTGAATAATTTACTATAGAAAAGGCAATCCCTGGCGTAATTAAAATTTGCGACAGTAGAAAATTATTTTTTGAATATTTTACTGTAGAAAAGGCAATCCCTGGCGCAATTAAATTTTGCGACAGTAAAAAATTATTTTTTGAACAATTTACTATATAAAAGGCAATCCCTGGCGTAATTAAAATTTGCGTCAGTAGAAAATTATTTTTTGAGTAATTTACTATAGAAAAGGCAATCCCTGGCGTAATTAAAATTTGCGACAGTAGAAAATTATTTTTTGAAAAATTTACTATAGAAAAGGCAATCCCTGGCGTAATTAAAACTTGCGACAGTAAAAAAATATTTTTTGAATAATTTACTGTAGAAAAGGCAATCCCTGGCGTAATTAAAATTTGCGACAGTAGAAAATTATTTTTTGAATAATTTACTGTAGAAAAGGCAATCCCTGGCGCAATTAAAATTTGCGACATTAAAAAATTATTTTTTGCAAAATTTACTATAGAAAAGGCAATCCCTGGCGTAATTAAAATTTGCAACAGTAGAAAATTATTTTTTGAATAATTTACTATAGAAAAGGCAATCCCTGGGATATTTAAAATTTGCCACAGCAGAAAATTATTTCTTGAATAATTTACTATAGAAAAGGCAATCCCTGGCGTAATTAAAATTTGCGACAGTAGAAAATTATTTTTTGAAAAATTTACTATAGAAAAGGCAATCCCTGGCGTAATTAAAACTTGCGACAGTAAAAAAATATTTTTTGAATTATTTACTGTAGAAAAGGCAATCCCTGGCGTAATTAAAATGTGCGACAGTAGAAAATTATTTTTTGAATAATTTACTGTAGAAAAGGCAATCCCTGGCGTAATTAAAATTTGCGACAGTAGAAAATTATTTTTTGAATAATTTACTATAGAAAAGGTAATCCCTGGCGCAATTAAAATTTGCGACAGTAAAAAATTATTTTGTGAGAAATTTACTATAGAAAAGGCAATCCCTGGGATATTTAAAATTTGCGACAGTAGAAAATTATTTTTTGAATAATTTACTATAGAAAAGGCAATCCCTGGCGTAATTAAAATTTGCGACAATAAAAAATTATTTTTTTAATAATTTACTATAGAAAAGGCAATCCCTGGCGCACTTAAAATTTGCGACAGTAGAAAATTATTTTTTGAATAATTTACTATAGAAAAGGCAATCCCTGGCGTAATTAAAATTTGCGACAGTAGAAAATTATTTTTTGAATAATTTACTATAGAAAAGGCAATCCCTGGCGTATTTAAAATTTGCGACAGTAGAAAATTATTTTTTGAATAATTTACTATAGAAAAGGCAATCCCTGGCGTAATTAAAATTTGCGACAGTAGAAAATTATTTTTTGAATATTTTACTGTAGAAAAGGCAATCCCTGGCGCAATTAAATTTTGCGACAGTAAAAAATTATTTTTTGAACAATTTACTATATAAAAGGCAATCCCTGGCGTAATTAAAATTTGCGTCAGTAGAAAATTATTTTTTGAGTAATTTACTATAGAAAAGGCAATCCCTGGCGTAATTAAAATTTGCGACAGTAGAAAATTATTTTTTGAAAAATTTACTATAGAAAAGGAAATCCCTGGCGTAATTAAAACTTGCGACAGTAAAAAAATATTTTTTGAATAATTTACTGTAGAAAAGGCAATCCCTGGCGTAATTAAAATTTGCGACAGTAGAAAATTATTTTTTGAATAATTTACTGTAGAAAAGGCAATCCCTGGCGCAATTAAAATTTGCGACATTAAAAAATTATTTTTTGCAAAATTTACTATAGAAAAGGCAATCCCTGGCGCACTTAAAATTTGGGACAGTAGAAAATTATTTTTTGAATAATTTAATATAGAAAAGGCAATCCCTGGCGCAATTAAAATTTGCGACAGTAGAAAATTATTTTTTGAATAATTTACTATAGAAAAGGCAATCCCTGGCGTAATTAAAATTTGCAACAGTAGAAAATTATTTTTTGAATAATTTACTATAGAAAAGGCAATCCCTGGGATATTTAAAATTTGCCACAGCAGAAAATTATTTTTTGAATAATTTACTATAGAAAAGGCAATCACTGGCGCAATTAAAATTTGCGACAGTATAAAATTATTTTTTGAATAATTTACTATAGAAAAGGCAATCCCTGGCGTAATTAAAATTTAAGACAGTAGAAAATTATTTTTTGAATAATTTACTATAGAAAAGGCAATCCCTGGCGCAATTAAAATTTGCGACAGTAGAAAATTATTTTTTGAATAATTTACTATAGAAAATGCAATCCCTGGCGTAATTAAAATTTGCGACAGTATAAAATTTTTTTTTGAAAAATTTACTATAGAAAAGGCAATCCCTGGCGCAATTAAAATTTGCGACAGGAGAAAATTATTTTTTGAATAATTTACTATAGAAAAGGTAATCCCTGGCGCACTTAAAATTTGCGACAGTAAAAAATTATTTTGTGAGAAATTTTACTATAGAAAAGGCAATCCCTGGCGCAATTAAAATTTGCGACAGTAGAAAATTATTTTTTGAATAATTTACTATAGAAAAGGCAATCCCTGGCGCAATTACAATTTGCGACAGTAGAAAATTATTTTTTGAATAATTTACTATAGAAAAGGCAATCCCTGGCGTAATTAAAATTTGCGACAGTAAAAAATTATTTTTTGAATAATTTACTATAGAAAAGGCAATCCCTGGTATATTTAAAATTTGCGACAGTAAAAAATTATTTTTTGAATAATTTACTATAGAAAAGGCAATCCCTGGCGTAATTAAAATTTGCGACAGTAGAAAATTATTTTTTGAATAATTTACTATAGAAAAGGCAATCCCTGGCGTATTTAAAATTTGCGACAGTAGAAAATTATTTTTTGAATAATTTACTATAGAAAAGGCAATCCCTGGCGTAATTAAAATTTGCGACAGTAGAAAATTATTTTTTGAATATTTTACTGTAGAAAAGGCAATCCCTGGCGCAGTTAAATTTTGCGACAGTAAAAAATTATTTTTTGAATAATTTACTATATAAAAGGCAATCCCTGGCGTAATTAAAATTTGCGTCAGTAGAAAATTATTTTTTGAGTAATTTACTATAGAAAAGGCAATCCCTGGCGTAATTAAAATTTGCGTCAGTAGAAAATTATTTTTTGAATATTTTACTGTAGAAAAGGCAATCCCTGGCGCAATTAAATTTTGCGACAGTAAAAAATTATTTTTTGAATAATTTACTATATAAAAGGCAATCCCTGGCGTAATTAAAATTTGCGTCAGTAGAAAATTATTTTTTGAATAATTTACTATAGAAAAGGCAATCCCTGGCGTATTTAAAATTTGCGACAGTAGAAAATTATTTTTTGAATAATTTACTATAGAAAAGGCAATCCCTGGCGTAATTAAAATTTGCGACAGTAGAAAATTATTTTTTGAATATTTTACTGTAGAAAAGGCAATCCCTGGCGCAATTAAATTTTGCGACAGTAAAAAATTATTTTTTGAATAATTTACTATATAAAAGGCAATCCCTGGCGTAATTAAAATTTGCGTCAGTAGAAAATTATTTTTTGAGTAATTTACTATAGAAAAGGCAATCCCTGGCGTAATTAAAATTTGCGACAGTAGAAAATTATTTTTTGAAAAATTTACTATAGAAAAGGCAATCCCTGGCGTAATTAAAACTTGCGACAGTAAAAAAATATTTTTTGAATAATTTACTGTAGAAAAGGCAATCACTGGCGTAATTAAAATTTGCGACAGTAGAAAATTATTTTTTGAATAATTTACTGTAGAAAAGGCAATCCCTGGCGCAATTAAAATTTGCGACATTAAAAAATTATTTTTTGCAAAATTTACTATAGAAAAGGCAATCCCTGGCGCACTTAAAATTTGGGACAGTAGAAAATTATTTTTTGAATAATTTAATATAGAAAAGGCAATCCCTGGCGCAATTAAAATTTGCGACAGTAGAAAATTATTTTTTGAATAATTTACTATAGAAAAGACAATCCCTGGCGTAATTAAAATTTGCAACAGTAGAAAATTATTTTTTGAATAATTTACTATAGAAAAGGCAATCCCTGGGATATTTAAAATTTGCCACAGCAGAAAATTATTTTTTGAATAATTTACTATAGAAAAGGCAATCCCTGGCGTAATTAAAATTTGCGACAGTAGAAAATTATTTTTTGAAAAATTTACTATAGAAAAGGCAATCCCTGGCGTAATTAAAACTTGCGACAGTAAAAAAATATTTTTTGAATTATTTACTGTAGAAAAGGCAATCCCTGGCGTAATTAAAATGTGCGACAGTAGAAAATTATTTTTTGAATAATTTACTGTAGAAAAGGCAATCCCTGGCGTAATTAAAATTTGCGACAGTAGAAAATTATTTTTTGAATAATTTACTACAGAAAAGGCAATCCCTGGCGCAATTAAAATTTGCGACAGTAAAAAATTATTTTGTGAGAAATTTACTATAGAAAAGGCAATCCCTGGGATATTTAAAATTTGCGACAGTAGAAAATTATTTTTTGAATAATTTACTATAGAAAAGGCAATCCCTGGCGTAATTAAAATTTGCGACAGTAGAAAATTATTTTTTGAATAATTTACTATAGAAAAGGCAATCCCTGGCGTAATTAAAATTTGCGACAGTAGAAAATTATTTTTTGAATATTTTACTGTAGAAAAGGCAATCCCTGGCGCAATTAAATTTTGCGACAGTAAAAAATTATTTTTTGAACAATTTACTATATAAAAGGCAATCCCTGGCGTAATTAAAATTTGCGTCAGTAGAAAATTATTTTTTGAGTAATTTACTATAGAAAAGGCAATCCCTGGCGTAATTAAAATTTGCGACAGTAGAAAATTATTTTTTGAAAAATTTACTATAGAAAAGGCAATCCCTGGCGTAATTAAAACTTGCGACAGTAAAAAAATATTTTTTGAATAATTTACTGTAGAAAAGGCAATCCCTGGCGTAATTAAAATTTGCGACAGTAGAAAATTATTTTTTGAATAATTTACTGTAGAAAAGGCAATCCCTGGCGCAATTAAAATTTGCGACATTAAAAAATTATTTTTTGCAAAATTTACTATAGAAAAGGCAATCCCTGGCGTAATTAAAATTTGCAACAGTAGAAAATTATTTTTTGAATAATTTACTATAGAAAAGGCAATCCCTGGGATATTTAAAATTTGCCACAGCAGAAAATTATTTCTTGAATAATTTACTATAGAAAAGGCAATCCCTGGCGTAATTAAAATTTGCGACAGTAGAAAATTATTTTTTGAAAAATTTACTATAGAAAAGGCAATCCCTGGCGTAATTAAAACTTGCGACAGTAAAAAAATATTTTTTGAATTATTTACTGTAGAAAAGGCAATCCCTGGCGTAATTAAAATGTGCGACAGTAGAAAATTATTTTTTGAATAATTTACTGTAGAAAAGGCAATCCCTGGCGTAATTAAAATTTGCGACAGTAGAAAATTATTTTTTGAATAATTTACTATAGAAAAGGTAATCCCTGGCGCAATTAAAATTTGCGACAGTAAAAAATTATTTTGTGAGAAATTTACTATAGAAAAGGCAATCCCTGGGATATTTAAAATTTGCGACAGTAGAAAATTATTTTTTGAATAATTTACTATAGAAAAGGCAATCCCTGGCGTAATTAAAATTTGCGACAGTAGAAAATTATTTTTTGAATAATTTACTATAGAAAAGGCAATCCCTGGCGTATTTAAAATTTGCGACAGTAGAAAATTATTTTTTGAATAATTTACTATAGAAAAGGCAATCCCTGGCGTAATTAAAATTTGCGACAGTAGAAAATTATTTTTTGAATATTTTACTGTAGAAAAGGCAATCCCTGGCGCAATTAAATTTTGCGACAGTAAAAAATTATTTTTTGAACAATTTACTATATAAAAGGCAATCCCTGGCGTAATTAAAATTTGCGTCAGTAGAAAATTATTTTTTGAGTAATTTACTATAGAAAAGGCAATCCCTGGCGTAATTAAAATTTGCGACAGTAGAAAATTATTTTTTGAAAAATTTACTATAGAAAAGGAAATCCCTGGCGTAATTAAAACTTGCGACAGTAAAAAAATATTTTTTGAATAATTTACTGTAGAAAAGGCAATCCCTGGCGTAATTAAAATTTGCGACAGTAGAAAATTATTTTTTGAATAATTTACTGTAGAAAAGGCAATCCCTGGCGCAATTAAAATTTGCGACATTAAAAAATTATTTTTTGCAAAATTTACTATAGAAAAGGCAATCCCTGGCGCACTTAAAATTTGGGACAGTAGAAAATTATTTTTTGAATAATTTAATATAGAAAAGGCAATCCCTGGCGCAATTAAAATTTGCGACAGTAGAAAATTATTTTTTGAATAATTTACTATAGAAAAGGCAATCCCTGGCGTAATTAAAATTTGCAACAGTAGAAAATTATTTTTTGAATAATTTACTATAGAAAAGGCAATCCCTGGGATATTTAAAATTTGCCACAGCAGAAAATTATTTTTTGAATAATTTACTATAGAAAAGGCAATCACTGGCGCAATTAAAATTTGCGACAGTATAAAATTATTTTTTGAATAATTTACTATAGGAAAAGGCAATCCCTGGCGTAATTAAAATTTAAGACAGTAGAAAATTATTTTTTGAATAATTTACTATAGAAAAGGCAATCCCTGGCGCAATTAAAATTTGCGACAGTAGAAAATTATTTTTTGAATAATTTACTATAGAAAATGCAATCCCCTGGCGTAATTAAAATTTGCGACAGTATAAAATTTTTTTTTGAAAAAATTTACTATAGAAAAGGCAATCCCTGGCGCAATTAAAATTTGCGACAGGAGAAAATTATTTTTTGAATAATTTACTATAGAAAAGGTAATCCCTGGCGCACTTAAAATTTGCGACAGTAAAAAATTATTTTGTGAGAAATTTTACTATAGAAAAGGCAATCCCTGGCGCAATTAAAATTTGCGACAGTAGAAAATTATTTTTTGAATAATTTACTATAGAAAAGGCAATCCCTGGCGCAATTACAATTTGCGACAGTAGAAAATTATTTTTTGAATAATTTACTATAGAAAAGGCAATCCCTGGCGTAATTAAAATTTGCGACAGTAAAAAATTATTTTTTGAATAATTTACTATAGAAAAAGGCAATCCCTGGTATATTTAAAATTTGCGACAGTAAAAAATTATTTTTTGAATAATTTACTATAGAAAAGGCAATCCCTGGCGTAATTAAAATTTGCGACAGTAGAAAATTATTTTTTGAATAATTTACTATAGAAAAGGCAATCCCTGGCGTATTTAAAATTTGCGACAGTAGAAAAATTATTTTTTGAATAATTTACTATAGAAAGAGGCAATCCCTGGCGTAATTAAAATTTGCGACAGTAGAAAATTATTTTTTGAATATTTTACTGTAGAAAAGGCAATCCCTGGCGCAGTTAAATTTTGCGACAGTAAAAAATTATTTTTTGAATAATTTACTATATAAAAGGCAATCCCTGGCGTAATTAAAATTTGCTGTCAGTAGAAAATTATTTTTTGAGTAATTTACTATAGAAAAGGCAATCCCTGGCGTAATTAAAATTTGCGACAGTAGAAAATTATTTTTTGAAAAATTTACTATAGAAAAGGCAATCCCTGGCGTAATTAAAACTTGCGGCAGTAAAAAAATATTTTTTGAATAATTTACTGTAGAAAAGGCAATCCCCTGGCGTAATTAAAATTTGCGACAGTAGAAAATTATTTTTTGAATAATTTACTGTAGAAAAGGCAATCCCTGGCGCAAATTAAAATTTGCGACATTAAAAAAATATTTTTTGCAAAATTTACTATAGAAAAGGCAATCCACTGGCGCACTTAAAATTTGGGACAGTAGAAAATTATTTTTTGTAATAATTTAATATAGAAAAGGCAATCCCTGGCGCAATTAAAATTTGCGACAGTAGAAAATTATTTTTTGAATAATTTACTATAGAAAAGGCAATCCCTGGCGTAATTAAAATTTGCAACAGTAGAAAATTATTTTTTGAATAATTTACTATATGAAAAGGCAATCCCTGGGATATTTTAAAATTTGCCACAGCAGAAAATTATTTTTTGAATAATTTACTATAGAAAAGGCAATCCCTGGCGTAATTAAAATTTGCGACAGTAGAAAATTATTTTTTGAAAAAATTTACTATAGAAAAGGCAATGCCTGGCGTAATTAAAAACTTGCGACAGTAAAAAAATATTTTTTGAATAATTTACTGTAGAAAAGGCAATCCCTGGCGTAATTAAAATTTGCGACAGTAGAAAATTATTTTTTGAATAATTTACTGTAGAAAAGGCAATCCCTGGCGCAATTAAAATTTGCGACATTAAAAAATTATTTTTTGCAAAATTTACTATAGAAAAGGCAATCCCTGGCGCACTTAAAATTGTGCGACAGTAGAAAATTATTTTTTGAATAATTTAATATAGAAAAGGCAATCCCTGGCGCAATTAAAATTTGCGACAGTAGAAAATTATTTTTTGAATAATTTACTATAGAAAAGGCAATCCCTGGCGTAATTAAAATTTGCAACAGTAGAAAATTATTTTTTAAATAATTTACTATAGAAAAGGCAATCCCTGGGATATTTAAAATTTGCCACAGCAGAAAATTATTTTTTGAATAATTTACTATAGAAAAGGCAATCCCTGGCGCAATTAAAATTTGCGACAGTAAAAAATTATTTTTTGAAAAATTTACTGTAGAAAGGCAATCCCTGGCGCACTTAAAATTTGCGACTGTAGAAAATTATTTTTTGAATAATTTTACTGTAGAAAAGGCAATCCCTGGCGCAATTAAAATTTGCGACAGTTGAAAATTATTTTTTGAATAATTTACTATAGAAAAGGCAATCCCTGGCGTAATTAAAATTTGCGACAGTAAAAAAATATTTTTTGAATAATTTACTATAGAAAAGGCAATCCCTGGCGTAATTAAAATTTGCGACAGTAAAAAATTATTTTTTGAATAATTTACTATAGAAAAGGCAATCCCTGGCGCAATTACAATTTGCGACAGTTGAAAATTATTTTTTGAATAATTTACTATAGAAGAGGCAATCCCTGGCGCAATTAAAATTTGCGACAGTAAAAAATTATTTTTTGCAAAATTTACTATAGAAAATGCAATTCCTGGCGCACTTAAAATTTGCGACAGTAAAAAATTATTTTTTGAATAATTTACTATAGAAAAGGCAAACCCTGGCGTAATTAAAATTTGCGACAGTAGAAAATTATTTTTTGAATAATTTACTATAGAAAAGGCAATCCCTGGCGCAATTAAAATTTGCGACAGTAAAAAATTATTTTGTGAGAAATTTACTATAGAAAAGGCAATCCCTGGGATATTTAAAATTTGCGACAGTAGAAAATTATTTTTTGAATAATTTACTATAGAAAAGGCAATCCCTGGCGTAATTAAAATTTGCGACAATAAAAAAATTATTTTTTGAATAATTTACTATAGAAAAGGCAATCCCTGGCGCACTTAAAATTTGCGACAGTAGAAAATTATTTTTTGAATAATTTACTATAGAAAAGGCAATCCCTGGCGCAATTAAAATTTGCGACAGTAGAAAATTATTTTTTGAATAATTTACTATAGAAAAGGCAATCCCTGGCGTAATTAAAATTTGAGACAGTTGAAAATTATTTTTTGAATAATTTACTATAGAAAAGGCAATCCCTGGCGTAATTAAAATGTGCGACAGTATAAAATTATTTTTTGAATAATTCACTATAGAAAAGGCAATCCCTGGCGCAATTAAAATTTGCGACAGTAGAAAATTATTTTTTGAATAATTTACTATAGAAAAGGCAATCCCTGGCGTAATTAAAATTTGCGACAGTAGAAAATTATTTTTTGAATAATTTGCTATAGAAAAGGCAATCCCTGGCGTAATTAAAATTTGCGACAGTAAAAAAATATTTTTTGAATAATTTACTATAGAAAAGGCAATCCCTGGCGTAATTAAAATTTGCGACAGTAAAAAATTATTTTTTGAATAATTTACTATAGAAAAGGCAATCCCTGGCGCAATTACAATTTGCGACAGTTGAAAATTATTTTTTGAATAATTTACTATAGAAAAGGCAATCCCTGGCGCAATTAAAATTTGCGACAGTAAAAAATTAGTTTTTGCAAAATTTACTATAGAAAAGGCAATTCCTGGCGCACTTAAAATTTGCGACAGTAAAAAATTATTTTTTGAATAATTTACTATAGAAAAGGCAATCCCTGGCGTAATTAAAATTTGCAACAGTAGAAAATTATTTTTTGAATAATTTACTATAGAAAAGGCAATCCCTGGGATATTTAAAATTTGCCACAGCAGAAAATTATTTTTTGAATAATTTACTATAGAAAAGGCAATCCCTGGCGTAATTAAAATTTGCGACAGTAAAAAATTATTTTTTGATTAATTTACTATAGAAAAGACAATCCCTGGCGTAATTAAAATTTGCGACAGTAAAAAATTATTTTTTGAATAATTTACTATAGAAAAGGCAATCCTGGCGTAATTAAAATTTGCGACAGTAAAATGTTATTTTTTGCAAAATTTACTATAGAAAAGGCAATCCCTGGCGGATTTGAAATTTGCGACAGTAAAAAATTATTTTTTGAATAATTTACTATAGAAAAGGCAATCCTTGGCGTAATTAAAATTTGCGACAGTAAAAAATTATTTTTTGAATAATTTACTATAGAAAAGGCAATCACTGGCGCAATTAAAATTTGCGACAGTATCAAATTATTTTTTGAATAATTTACTATAGAAAAGGCAATCCCTGGCGTAATTAAAATTTAAGACAGTAGAAAATTATTTTTTGAATAATTTACTATAGAAAAGGCAATCCCTGGCGCAATTAAAATTTGCGACAGTAGAAAATTATTTTTTGAATAATTTACTATAGAAAAGGCAATCCCTGGCGTAATTAAAATTTGCGACAGTATAAAATTTTTTTTTGAAAAATTTACTATAGAAAAGGCAATCCCTGGCGCAATTAAAATTTGCGACAGGAGAAAATTATTTTTTGAATAATTTACTATAGAAAAGGTAATCCCTGGCGCACTTAAAATTTGCGACAGTAAAAAATTATTTTGTGAGAAATTTTACTATAGAAAATGCAATCCCTGGCGCAATTAAAATTTGCGACAGTAGAAAATTATTTTTTGAATAATTTACTATAGAAAAGGCAATCCCTGGCGCAATTACAATTTGCGACAGTAGAAAATTATTTTTTGAATAATTTACTATAGAAAAGGCAATCCCTGGCGTAATTAAAATTTGCGACAGTAAAAAATTATTTTTTGAATAATTTACTATAGAAAAGGCAATCCCTGGTATATTTAAAATTTGCGACAGTAAAAAATTATTTTTTGAATAATTTACTATAGAAAAGGCAATCCCTGGCGTAATTAAAATTTGCGACAGTAGAAAATTATTTTTTGAATAATTTACTATAGAAAAGGCAATCCCTGGCGTATTTAAAATTTGCGACAGTAGAAAATTATTTTTTGAATAATTTACTATAGAAAAGGCAATCCCTGGCGTAATTAAAATTTGCGACAGTAGAAAATTATTTTTTGAATATTTTACTGTAGAAAAGGCAATCCCTGGCGCAATTAAATTTTGCGACAGTAAAAAATTATTTTTTGAATAATTTACTATATAAAAGGCAATCCCTGGCGTAATTAAAATTTGCGTCAGTAGAAAATTATTTTTTGAGTAATTTACTATAGAAAAGGCAATCCCTGGCGTAATTAAAATTTGCGACAGTAGAAAATTATTTTTTGAAAAATTTACTATAGAAAAGGCAATCCCTGGCGTAATTAAAACTTGCGACAGTAAAAAAATATTTTTTGAATAATTTACTGTAGAAAAGGCAATCCCTGGCGTAATTAAAATTTGCGACAGTAGAAAATTATTTTTTGAATAATTTACTGTAGAAAAGGCAATCCCTGGCGCAATTAAAATTTGCGACATTAAAAAATTATTTTTTGCAAAATTTACTATAGAAAAGGCAATCCCTGGCGCACTTAAAATTTGGGACAGTAGAAAATTATTTTTTGAATAATTTAACATAGAAAAGGCAATCCCTGGCGCAATTAAAATTTGCGACAGTAGAAAATTATTTTTTGAATAATTTACTATAGAAAAGGCAATCCCTGGCGTAATTAAAATTTGCAACAGTAGAAAATTATTTTTTGAATAATTTACTATAGAAAAGGCAATCCCTGGGATATTTAAAATTTGCCACAGCAGAAAATTATTTTTTGAATAATTTACTATAGAAAAGGCAATCCCTGGCGTAATTAAAATTTGCGACAGTAGAAAATTATTTTTTGAAAAATTTACTATAGAAAAGGCAATGCCTGGCGTAATTAAAACTTGCGACAGTAAAAAAATATTTTTTGAATAATTTACTGTAGAAAAGGCAATCCCTGGCGTAATTAAAATTTGCGACAGTAGAAAATTATTTTTTGAATAATTTACTGTAGAAAAGGCAATCCCTGGCGCAATTAAAATTTGCGACATTAAAAAATTATTTTTTGCAAAATTTACTATAGAAAAGGCAATCCCTGGCGCACTTAAAATTTGCGACAGTAGAAAATTATTTTTTGAATAATTTAATATAGAAAAGGCAATCCCTGGCGCAATTAAAATTTGCGACAGTAGAAAATTATTTTTTGAATAATTTACTATAGAAAAGGCAATCCCTGGCGTAATTAAAATTTGCAACAGTAGAAAATTATTTTTTAAATAATTTACTATAGAAAAGGCAATCCCTGGGATATTTAAAATTTGCCACAGCAGAAAATTATTTTTTGAATAATTTACTATAGAAAAGGCAATCCCTGGCGCAATTAAAATTTGCGACAGTAAAAAATTATTTTTTGAAAAATTTACTGTAGAAAGGCAATCCCTGGCGCACTTAAAATTTGCGACTGTAGAAAATTATTTTTTGAATAATTTACTGTAGAAAAGGCAATCCCTGGCGCAATTAAAATTTGCGACAGTTGAAAATTATTTTTTGAATAATTTACTATAGAAAAGGCAATCCCTGGCGTAATTAAAATTTGCGACAGTAAAAAAATATTTTTTGAATAATTTACTATAGAAAAGGCAATCCCTGGCGTAATTAAAATTTGCGACAGTAAAAAATTATTTTTTGAATAATTTACTATAGAAAAGGCAATCCCTGGCGCAATTACAATTTGCGACAATTGAAAATTATTTTTTGAATAATTTACTATAGAAAAGGCAATCCCTGGCGCAATTAAAATTTGCGACAGTAAAAAATTATTTTTTGCAAAATTTACTATAGAAAATGCAATTCCTGGCGCACTTAAAATTTGCGACAGTAAAAAATTATTTTTTGAATAATTTACTATAGAAAAGGCAAACCCTGGCGTAATTAAAATTTGCGACAGTAGAAAATTATTTTTTGAATAATTTACTATAGAAAAGGCAATCCCTGGCGCAATTAAAATTTGCGACAGTAAAAAATTATTTTGTGAGAAATTTACTATAGAAAAGGCAATCCCTGGGATATTTAAAATTTGCGACAGTAGAAAATTATTTTTTGAATAATTTACTATAGAAAAGGCAATCCCTGGCGTAATTAAAATTTGCGACAATAAAAAATTATTTTTTGAATAATTTACTATAGAAAAGGCAATCCCTGGCGCACTTAAAATTTGCGACAGTAGAAAATTATTTTTTGAATAATTTACTATAGAAAAGGCAATCCCTGGCGCAATTAAAATTTGCGACAGTAGAAAATTATTTTTTGAATAATTTACTATAGAAAAGGCAATCCCTGGCGTAATTAAAATTTGAGACAGTAGAAAATTATTTTTTGAATAATTTACTATAGAAAAGGCAATCCCTGGCGTAATTAAAATGTGCGACAGTATAAAATTATTTTTTGAATAATTCACTATAGAAAAGGCAATCCCTGGCGCAATTAAAATTTGCGACAGTAGAAAATTATTTTTTGAATAATTTACTATAGAAAAGGCAATCCCTGGCGTAATTAAAATTTGCGACAGTAGAAAATTATTTTTTGAATAATTTGCTATAGAAAAGGCAATCCCTGGCGTAATTAAAATTTGCGACAGTAAAAAAATATTTTTTGAATAATTTACTATAGAAAAGGCAATCCCTGGCGTAATTAAAATTTGCGACAGTAAAAAATTATTTTTTGAATAATTTACTATAGAAAAGGCAATCCCTGGCGCAATTACAATTTGCGACAGTTGAAAATTATTTTTTGAATAATTTACTATAGAAAAGGCAATCCCTGGCGCAATTAAAATTTGCGACAGTAAAAAATTATTTTTTGCAAAATTTACTATAGAAAAGGCAATTCCTGGCGCACTTAAAATTTGCGACAGTAAAAAATTATTTTTTGAATAATTTACTATAGAAAAGGCAATCCCTGGCGTATTTAAAATTTGCGACAGTAGAAAATTATTTTTTGAATAATTTACTATAGAAAATGCAACCCCTGGCGCAATTAAAATTTGCGACAATAAAAAATTATTTTGTGAGAAATTTACTATAGAAAAGGCAATCCCTGGGATATTTAAAATTTGCGACAGTAGAAAATTATTTTTTGAATAATTTACTATAGAAAAGGCAATCCCTGGCGAAATTAAAATTTGCGACAGTAAAAAATCATTTTTTGAATAATTTACTATAGAAAAGGCAATCCCTGGCGCACTTAAAATTTGCGACAGTAAAAAATTATTTTTTGAATAATTTACTATAGAAAAGGCAATCCCTGGCGTAATTAAAATTTGCGACAGTAATAAATTATTTTTTGAATAATTTACTATAGAAAAGGCAATCCCTGGCGCACTTAAAATTTGCGACAGTAGAAAATTATTTTTTGAATAATTTACTATAGAAAAGGCAATCCCTGGCGTAATTAAAATTTGCGACAGTAGAAAATAATTTTTTGAATAATTTACTATAGAAAAGGCAATCCCTGGCGTAATTAAAATTTGCGACAGTAAAAAATTATTTTTTGATTAATTTACTATAGAAAAGACAATCCCTGGCGTAATTAAAATTTGCGACAGTAAAAAATTATTTTTTGAATAATTTACTATAGAAAAGGCAATCCCTGGCGTAATTAAAATTTGCGACAGTAAAAAATTATTTTTTGCAAAATTTACTATAGAAAAGGCAATCCCTGGCGGATTTGAAATTTGCGACAGAAAAAATTATTTTTTGAATAATTTACTATAGAAAAGGCAATCCCTGGCGTAATTAAAATTTGCGACAGTAGAAAATTATTTTTTGAATAATTTACTATAGAAAAGGCAATCCCTGGCGTAATTACAATTTGCGACAGTAGAAAATTATTTTTTGAATAATTTACTATAGAAAAGGCAATCCCTGGCGTAATTAAAATTTGCGACAGTAAAAAATTATTTTTTGAATAATTTACTATAGAAAAGGCAATCCCTGGTATATTTAAAATTTGCGACAGTAAAAAATTATTTTTTGAATAATTTACTATAGAAAAGGCAATCCCTGGCGTAATTAAAATTTGCGACAGTAGAAAATTATTTTTTGAATAATTTACTATAGAAAAGGCAATCCCTGGCGTAATTAAAATTTGCGACAGTAAAAAATTATTTTTTGCAAAATTTACTATAGAAAAGGCAATCCCTGGCGTAATTAAAATTTGCGACAGTAAAAAATTATTTTTTGAATAATTTACTATAGAAAAGGCAATCCCTGGTATATTTAAAATTTGCGACAGTAAAAAATTATTTTTTGAATAATTTACTATAGAAAAGGCAATCCCTGGCGCAATTAAAATTTGCGACAATAAAAAATTATTTTGTGAGAAATTTACTATAGAAAAGGCAATCCCTGGGATATTTAAAATTTGCGACAGTAGAAAATTATTTTTTGAATAATTTACTATAGAAAAGGCAATCCCTGGCGAAATTAAAATTTGCGACAGTAAAAAATTATTTTTTGAATAATTTACTATAGAAAAGGCAATCCCTGGCGCACTTAAAATTTGCGACAGTAAAAAATTATTTTTGAATAATTTACTATAGAAAAGGCAAAACCTGGCGTAATTAAAATTTGCGACAGTAATAAATTATTTTTTGAATAATTTACTATAGAAAAGGCAATCCCTGGCGCACTTAAAATTTGCGACAGTAGAAAATTATTTTTTGAATAATTTACTATAGAAAAGGCAATCCCTGGCGTAATTAAAATTTGCGACAGTAGAAAATAATTTTTTGAATAATTTACTATAGAAAAGGCAATCCCTGGCGTAATTAAAATTTGCGACAGTAAAAAATTATTTTTTGATTAATTTACTATAGAAAAGACAATCCCTGGCGTAATTAAAATTTGCGACAGTAAAAAATTATTTCTTGAATAATTTACTATAGAAAAGGCAATCCCTGGCGTAATTAAAATTTGCGACAGTAAAAAATTATTTTTTGCAAAATTTACTATAGAAAAGGCAATCCCTGGCGGATTTGAAATTTGCGACAGTAAAAAATTATTTTTTGAATAATTTACTATAGAAAAGGCAATCCCTGGCGTAATTAAAATTTGCGACAGTAGAAAATTATTTTTTGAATAATTTACTATAGAAAAGGCAATCCCTGGCGTAATTAAAATTTGCGACAGTAAAAAATTATTTTTTGAATAATTTACTATAGAAAAGACAATCCCTGGCGTAATTAAAATTTGAGACAGTAGAAAATTATTTTTTGAATAATTTACTATAGAAAAGGCAATCCCTGGCGTAATTAAAATTTGCGACAGTATAAAATTATTTTTTGAATAATTTACTATAGAAAAGGCAATCCCTGGCGCAATTAAAATTTGCGACAGTAGAAAATTATTTTTTGAATAATTTACTATAGAAAAGGCAATCCCTGGCGTAATTAAAATTTGCGACAGTATAAAATTATTTTTTGAATAATTTACTATAGAAAAGGCAATCCCTGGCGCAATTAAAATTTGCGACAGTAGAAAATTATTTTTTGAATAATTTACTATAGAAAAGGCAATCCCTGGCGTAAATAAAATTTGCGACAGTAGAAAATTATTTTTTGAATAATTTGCTATAGAAAAGGCAATCCCTGGCGTAATTAAAATTTGCGACAGTAAAAAAATATTTTTTGAATAATTTACTATAGAAAAGGCAATCCCTGGCGTAATTAAAATTTGCGACAGTAAAAAATTATTTTTTGAATAATTTACTATAGAAAAGGCAATCCCTGGCGCAATTACAATTTGCGACAGTTGAAAATTATTTTTTGAATAATTTACTATAGAAAAGGCAATTCCTGGCGCACTTAAAATTTGCGACAGTAAAAAATTATTTTTTGAATAATTTACTATAGAAAAGGCAATCCCTGGCGTAATTAAAATTTGCGACAGTAGAAAATTATTTTTTGAATAATTTACTATAGAAAAGGCAATCCCTGGCGCAATTAAAATTTGCGACAATAAAAAATTATTTTGTGAGAAATTTACTATAGAAAAGGCAATCCCTGGGATATTTAAAATTTGCGACAGTAGAAAATTATTTTTTGAATAATTTACTATAGAAAAGGCAATCCCTGGCGAAATTAAAATTTGCGACAGTAAAAAATTATTTTTTGAATAATTTACTATAGAAAAGGCAATCAATGGCGCACTTAAAATTTGCGACAGTAAAAAATTATTTTTTGAATAATTTACTATAGAAAAGGCAATCCCTGGCGTAATTAAAATTTGCGACAGTAATAAATTATTTTTTGAATAATTTACTATAGAAAAGGCAATCCCTGGCGCACTTAAAATTTGCGACAGTAGAAAATTATTTTTTGAATAATTTACTAAAGAAAAGGCAATCCCTGGCGTAATTAAAATTTGCGACAGTAGAAAATAATTTTTTGAATAATTTACTATAGAAAAGGCAATCCCTGGCGTAATTAAAATTTGCGACAGTAAAAAATTATTTTTTGATTAATTTACTATAGAAAAGACAATCCCTGGCGTAATTAAAATTTGCGACAGTAAAAAATTATTTTTTGAATAATTTACTATAGAAAAGGCAATCCCTGGCGTAATTAAAATTTGCGACAGTAGAAAATTATTTTTTGAATAATTTAATATAGAAGAGGCAATCCCTGGCGCAATTAAAATTTGCGACAGTAAAAAAATATTTTTTGAATAATTTACTGTAGAAAAGGCAATCCCTGGCGTAATTAAAATTTGCGACAGTAGAAAATTATTTTTTGAATAATTTACTGTAGAAAAGGCAATCCCTGGCGCAATTAAAATTTGCGACATTAAAAAATTATTTTTTGCAAAATTTACTATAGAAAAGGCAATCCCTGGCGCACTTAAAATTTGGGACAGTAGAAAATTATTTTTTGAATAATTTAACATAGAAAAGGCAATCCCTGGCGCAATTAAAATTTGCGACAGTAGAAAATTATTTTTTGAATAATTTACTATAGAAAAGGCAATCCCTGGCGTAATTAAAATTTGCAACAGTAGAAAATTATTTTTTGAATAATTTACTATAGAAAAGGCAATCCCTGGGATATTTAAAATTTGCCACAGCAGAAAATTATTTTTTGAATAATTTACTATAGAAAAGGCAATCCCTGGCGTAATTAAAATTTGCGACAGTAGAAAATTATTTTTTGAAAAATTTACTATAGAAAAGGCAATGCCTGGCGTAATTAAAACTTGCGACAGTAAAAAAATATTTTTTGAATAATTTACTGTAGAAAAGGCAATCCCTGGCGTAATTAAAATTTGCGACAGTAGAAAATTATTTTTTGAATAATTTACTGTAGAAAAGGCAATCCCTGGCGCAATTAAAATTTGCGACATTAAAAAATTATTTTTTGCAAAATTTACTATAGAAAAGGCAATCCCTGGCGCACTTAAAATTTGCGACAGTAGAAAATTATTTTTTGAATAATTTAATATAGAAAAGGCAATCCCTGGCGCAATTAAAATTTGCGACAGTAGAAAATTATTTTTTGAATAATTTACTATAGAAAAGGCAATCCCTGGCGTAATTAAAATTTGCAACAGTAGAAAATTATTTTTTAAATAATTTACTATAGAAAAGGCAATCCCTGGGATATTTAAAATTTGCCACAGCAGAAAATTATTTTTTGAATAATTTACTATAGAAAAGGCAATCCCTGGCGCAATTAAAATTTGCGACAGTAAAAAATTATTTTTTGAAAAATTTACTGTAGAAAGGCAATCCCTGGCGCACTTAAAATTTGCGACTGTAGAAAATTATTTTTTGAATAATTTACTGTAGAAAAGGCAATCCCTGGCGCAATTAAAATTTGCGACAGTTGAAAATTATTTTTTGAATAATTTACTATAGAAAAGGCAATCCCTGGCGTAATTAAAATTTGCGACAGTAAAAAAATATTTTTTGAATAATTTACTATAGAAAAGGCAATCCCTGGCGTAATTAAAATTTGCGACAGTAAAAAATTATTTTTTGAATAATTTACTATAGAAAAGGCAATCCCTGGCGCAATTACAATTTGCGACAGTTGAAAATTATTTTTTGAATAATTTACTATAGAAAAGGCAATCCCTGGCGCAATTAAAATTTGCGACAGTAAAAAATTATTTTTTGCAAAATTTACTATAGAAAATGCAATTCCTGGCGCACTTAAAATTTGCGACAGTAAAAAATTATTTTTTGAATAATTTACTATAGAAAAGGCAAACCCTGGCGTAATTAAAATTTGCGACAGTAGAAAATTATTTTTTGAATAATTTACTATAGAAAAGGCAATCCCTGGCGCAATTAAAATTTGCGACAGTAAAAAATTATTTTGTGAGAAATTTACTATAGAAAAGGCAATCCCTGGGATATTTAAAATTTGCGACAGTAGAAAATTATTTTTTGAATAATTTACTATAGAAAAGGCAATCCCTGGCGTAATTAAAATTTGCGACAATAAAAAATTATTTTTTGAATAATTTACTATAGAAAAGGCAATCCCTGGCGCACTTAAAATTTGCGACAGTAGAAAATTATTTTTTGAATAATTTACTATAGAAAAGGCAATCCCTGGCGCAATTAAAATTTGCGACAGTAGAAAATTATTTTTTGAATAATTTACTATAGAAAAGGCAATCCCTGGCGTAATTAAAATTTGAGACAGTAGAAAATTATTTTTTGAATAATTTACTATAGAAAAGGCAATCCCTGGCGTAATTAAAATGTGCGACAGTATAAAATTATTTTTTGAATAATTCACTATAGAAAAGGCAATCCCTGGCGCAATTAAAATTTGCGACAGTAGAAAATTATTTTTTGAATAATTTACTATAGAAAAGGCAATCCCTGGCGTAATTAAAATTTGCGACAGTAGAAAATTATTTTTTGAATAATTTGCTATAGAAAAGGCAATCCCTGGCGTAATTAAAATTTGCGACAGTAAAAAAATATTTTTTGAATAATTTACTATAGAAAAGGCAATCCCTGGCGTAATTAAAATTTGCGACAGTAAAAAATTATTTTTTGAATAATTTACTATAGAAAAGGCAATCCCTGGCGCAATTACAATTTGCGACAGTTGAAAATTATTTTTTGAATAATTTACTATAGAAAAGGCAATCCCTGGCGCAATTAAAATTTGCGACAGTAAAAAATTATTTTTTGCAAAATTTACTATAGAAAAGGCAATTCCTGGCGCACTTAAAATTTGCGACAGTAAAAAATTATTTTTTGAATAATTTACTATAGAAAAGGCAATCCCTGGCGTATTTAAAATTTGCGACAGTAGAAAATTATTTTTTGAATAATTTACTATAGAAAATGCAACCCCTGGCGCAATTAAAATTTGCGACAATAAAAAATTATTTTGTGAGAAATTTACTATAGAAAAGGCAATCCCTGGGATATTTAAAATTTGCGACAGTAGAAAATTATTTTTTGAATAATTTACTATAGAAAAGGCAATCCCTGGCGAAATTAAAATTTGCGACAGTAAAAAATCATTTTTTGAATAATTTACTATAGAAAAGGCAATCCCTGGCGCACTTAAAATTTGCGACAGTAAAAAATTATTTTTTGAATAATTTACTATAGAAAAGGCAATCCCTGGCGTAATTAAAATTTGCGACAGTAATAAATTATTTTTTGAATAATTTACTATAGAAAAGGCAATCCCTGGCGCACTTAAAATTTGCGACAGTAGAAAATTATTTTTTGAATAATTTACTATAGAAAAGGCAATCCCTGGCGTAATTAAAATTTGCGACAGTAGAAAATAATTTTTTGAATAATTTACTATAGAAAAGGCAATCCCTGGCGTAATTAAAATTTGCGACAGTAAAAAATTATTTTTTGATTAATTTACTATAGAAAAGACAATCCCTGGCGTAATTAAAATTTGCGACAGTAAAAAATTATTTTTTGAATAATTTACTATAGAAAAGGCAATCCCTGGCGTAATTAAAATTTGCGACAGTAAAAAATTATTTTTTGCAAAATTTACTATAGAAAAGGCAATCCCTGGCGGATTTGAAATTTGCGACAGAAAAAATTATTTTTTGAATAATTTACTATAGAAAAGGCAATCCCTGGCGTAATTAAAATTTGCGACAGTAGAAAATTATTTTTTGAATAATTTACTATAGAAAAGGCAATCCCTGGCGTAATTACAATTTGCGACAGTAGAAAATTATTTTTTGAATAATTTACTATAGAAAAGGCAATCCCTGGCGTAATTAAAATTTGCGACAGTAAAAAATTATTTTTTGAATAATTTACTATAGAAAAGGCAATCCCTGGTATATTTAAAATTTGCGACAGTAAAAAATTATTTTTTGAATAATTTACTATAGAAAAGGCAATCCCTGGCGTAATTAAAATTTGCGACAGTAGAAAATTATTTTTTGAATAATTTACTATAGAAAAGGCAATCCCTGGCGTAATTAAAATTTGCGACAGTAAAAAATTATTTTTTGCAAAATTTACTATAGAAAAGGCAATCCCTGGCGTAATTAAAATTTGCGACAGTAAAAAATTATTTTTTGAATAATTTACTATAGAAAAGGCAATCCCTGGTATATTTAAAATTTGCGACAGTAAAAAATTATTTTTTGAATAATTTACTATAGAAAAGGCAATCCCTGGCGCAATTAAAATTTGCGACAATAAAAAATTATTTTGTGAGAAATTTACTATAGAAAAGGCAATCCCTGGGATATTTAAAATTTGCGACAGTAGAAAATTATTTTTTGAATAATTTACTATAGAAAAGGCAATCCCTGGCGAAATTAAAATTTGCGACAGTAAAAAATTATTTTTTGAATAATTTACTATAGAAAAGGCAATCCCTGGCGCACTTAAAATTTGCGACAGTAAAAAATTATTTTTGAATAATTTACTATAGAAAAGGCAAAACCTGGCGTAATTAAAATTTGCGACAGTAATAAATTATTTTTTGAATAATTTACTATAGAAAAGGCAATCCCTGGCGCACTTAAAATTTGCGACAGTAGAAAATTATTTTTTGAATAATTTACTATAGAAAAGGCAATCCCTGGCGTAATTAAAATTTGCGACAGTAGAAAATAATTTTTTGAATAATTTACTATAGAAAAGGCAATCCCTGGCGTAATTAAAATTTGCGACAGTAAAAAATTATTTTTTGATTAATTTACTATAGAAAAGACAATCCCTGGCGTAATTAAAATTTGCGACAGTAAAAAATTATTTCTTGAATAATTTACTATAGAAAAGGCAATCCCTGGCGTAATTAAAATTTGCGACAGTAAAAAATTATTTTTTGCAAAATTTACTATAGAAAAGGCAATCCCTGGCGGATTTGAAATTTGCGACAGTAAAAAATTATTTTTTGAATAATTTACTATAGAAAAGGCAATCCCTGGCGTAATTAAAATTTGCGACAGTAGAAAATTATTTTTTGAATAATTTACTATAGAAAAGGCAATCCCTGGCGTAATTAAAATTTGCGACAGTAAAAAATTATTTTTTGAATAATTTACTATAGAAAAGACAATCCCTGGCGTAATTAAAATTTGAGACAGTAGAAAATTATTTTTTGAATAATTTACTATAGAAAAGGCAATCCCTGGCGTAATTAAAATTTGCGACAGTATAAAATTATTTTTTGAATAATTTACTATAGAAAAGGCAATCCCTGGCGCAATTAAAATTTGCGACAGTAGAAAATTATTTTTTGAATAATTTACTATAGAAAAGGCAATCCCTGGCGTAATTAAAATTTGCGACAGTATAAAATTATTTTTTGAATAATTTACTATAGAAAAGGCAATCCCTGGCGCAATTAAAATTTGCGACAGTAGAAAATTATTTTTTGGATAATTTACTATAGAAAAGGCAATCCCTGGCGTAAATAAAATTTGCGACAGTAGAAAATTATTTTTTGAATAATTTGCTATAGAAAAGGCAATCCCTGGCGTAATTAAAATTTGCGACAGTAAAAAAATATTTTTTGAATAATTTACTATAGAAAAGGCAATCCCTGGCGTAATTAAAATTTGCGACAGTAAAAAATTATTTTTTGAATAATTTACTATAGAAAAGGCAATCCCTGGCGCAATTACAATTTGCGACAGTTGAAAATTATTTTTTGAATAATTTACTATAGAAAAGGCAATTCCTGGCGCACTTAAAATTTGCGACAGTAAAAAATTATTTTTTGAATAATTTACTATAGAAAAGGCAATCCCTGGCGTAATTAAAATTTGCGACAGTAGAAAATTATTTTTTGAATAATTTACTATAGAAAAGGCAATCCCTGGCGCAATTAAAATTTGCGACAATAAAAAATTATTTTGTGAGAAATTTACTATAGAAAAGGCAATCCCTGGGATATTTAAAATTTGCGACAGTAGAAAATTATTTTTTGAATAATTTACTATAGAAAAGGCAATCCCTGGCGAAATTAAAATTTGCGACAGTAAAAAATTATTTTTTGAATAATTTACTATAGAAAAGGCAATCAATGGCGCACTTAAAATTTGCGACAGTAAAAAATTATTTTTTGAATAATTTACTATAGAAAAGGCAATCCCTGGCGTAATTAAAATTTGCGACAGTAATAAATTATTTTTTGAATAATTTACTATAGAAAAGGCAATCCCTGGCGCACTTAAAATTTGCGACAGTAGAAAATTATTTTTTGAATAATTTACTAAAGAAAAGGCAATCCCTGGCGTAATTAAAATTTGCGACAGTAGAAAATAATTTTTTGAATAATTTACTATAGAAAAGGCAATCCCTGGCGTAATTAAAATTTGCGACAGTAAAAAATTATTTTTTGATTAATTTACTATAGAAAAGACAATCCCTGGCGTAATTAAAATTTGCGACAGTAAAAAATTATTTTTTGAATAATTTACTATAGAAAAGGCAATCCCTGGCGTAATTAAAATTTGCGACAGTAAAAAATTATTTTTTGCAAAATTTACTATAGAAAAGGCAATCCCTGGCGGATTTGAAATTTGCGACAGTAGAAAATTATTTTTTGAATAATTTACTATAGAAAAGGCAATCCCTGGCGTAATTAAAATTTGAGACAGTAGAAAATTATTTTTTGAATAATTTACTATAGAAAAGGCAATCCCTGGCGTAATTAAAACTTGCGACAGTAAAAAAATATTTTTTGAATAATTTACTGTAGAAAAGGCAATCCCTGGCGTAATTAAAATTTGCGACAGTAGAAAATTATTTTTTGAATAATTTACTGTAGAAAAGGAAATCCCTGGCGCAATTAAAATTTGTGACATTAAAAAATTATTTTTTGCAAAATTTACTATAGAAAAGGCAATCCCTGGCGCACTTAAAATTTGCGACAGTAGAAAATTATTTTTTGAATAATTTAATATAGAAGAGGCAATCCCTGGCGCAATTAAAATTTGCGACAGGAGAAAATTATTTTTTGAATAATTTACAATAGAAAAGGTAATCCCTGGCGCACTTAAAATTTGCGACAGTAAAAAATTATTTTGTGAGAAATTTACTATAGAAAAGGCAATCCCTGGCGCAATTAAAATTTGCGACAGTAGAAAATTATTTTTTGAATAATTTACTATAGAAAAGGCAATCCCTGGCGCAATTACAATTTGCGACAGTAGAAAATTATTTTTTGAATAATTTACTATAGAAAAGGCAATCCCTGGCGTAATTAAAATTTGCGACAGTAAAAAATTATTTTTTGAATAATTTACTATAGAAAAGGCAATCCCTGGTATATTTAAAATTTGCGACAGTAAAAAATTATTTTTTGAATAATTTACTATAGAAAAGGCAATCCCTGGCGTAATTAAAATTTGCGACAGTAGAAAATTATTTTTTGAATAATTTACTATAGAAAAGGCAATCCCTGGCGTATTTAAAATTTGCGACAGTAGAAAATTATTTTTTGAATAATTTACTATAGAAAAGGCAATCCCTGGCGTAATTAAAATTTGCGACAGTAGAAAATTATTTTTTGAATATTTTACTGTAGAAAAGGCAATCCCTGGCGCAATTAAATTTTGCGACAGTAAAAAATTATTTTTTGAATAATTTACTATATAAAAGGCAATCCCTGGCGTAATTAAAATTTGCGTCAATAGAAAATTATTTTTTGAGTAATTTACTATAGAAAAGGCAATCCCTGGCGTAATTAAAATTTGCGACAGTAGAAAATTATTTTTTGAAAAATTTACTATATAAAAGGCAATCCCTGGCGTAATTAAAACTTGCGACAGTAAAAAAATATTTTTTGAATAATTTACTGTAGAAATGGCAATCCCTGGCGTAATTAAAATTTGCGACAGTAGAAAATTATTTTTTGAAAAATTTACTGTAGAAAAGGCAATCCCTGGCGCAATTAAAATTTGTGACATTAAAAAATTATTTTTTGCAAAATTTACTATAGAAAAGGCAATCCCTGGCGCACTTAAAATTTGCGACAGTAGAAAATTATTTTTTGAATAATTTAATATAGAAAAGGCAATCCCTGGCGGAATTAAAATTTGCGACAGTAGAAAATTATTTTTTTAATAATTTACTATAGAAAAGGCAATCCCTGGCGTAATTAAAATTTGCAACAGTAGAAAATTATTTTTTGAATAATTTACTATAGAAAAGACAATCCCTGGCGTAATTAAAATTTGCGACAGTAAAAAATTATTTTTTGAATAATTTACTATAGAAAAGGCAATCCCTGGCGTAATTAAAATTTGCGACAGTAAAAAATTATTTTTTGCAAAATTTACTATAGAAAAGGCAATCCCTGGCGGATTTGAAATTTGCGACAGTAGAAAATTATTTTTTGAATAATTTACTATAGAAAAGGCAATCCCTGGCGTAATTAAAATTTGAGACAGTAGAAAATTATTTTTTGAATAATTTACTATAGAAAAGGCAATCCCTGGCGTAATTAAAACTTGCGACAGTAAAAAAATATTTTTTGAATAATTTACTGTAGAAAAGGCAATCCCTGGCGTAATTAAAATTTGCGACAGTAGAAAATTATTTTTTGAATAATTTACTGTAGAAAAGGAAATCCCTGGCGCAATTAAAATTTGTGACATTAAAAAATTATTTTTTGCAAAATTTACTATAGAAAAGGCAATCCCTGGCGCACTTAAAATTTGCGACAGTAGAAAATTATTTTTTGAATAATTTAATATAGAAGAGGCAATCCCTGGCGCAATTAAAATTTGCGACAGGAGAAAATTATTTTTTGAATAATTTACAATAGAAAAGGTAATCCCTGGCGCACTTAAAATTTGCGACAGTAAAAAATTATTTTGTGAGAAATTTACTATAGAAAAGGCAATCCCTGGCGCAATTAAAATTTGCGACAGTAGAAAATTATTTTTTGAATAATTTACTATAGAAAAGGCAATCCCTGGCGCAATTACAATTTGCGACAGTAGAAAATTATTTTTTGAATAATTTACTATAGAAAAGGCAATCCCTGGCGTAATTAAAATTTGCGACAGTAAAAAATTATTTTTTGAATAATTTACTATAGAAAAGGCAATCCCTGGTATATTTAAAATTTGCGACAGTAAAAAATTATTTTTTGAATAATTTACTATAGAAAAGGCAATCCCTGGCGTAATTAAAATTTGCGACAGTAGAAAATTATTTTTTGAATAATTTACTATAGAAAAGGCAATCCCTGGCGTATTTAAAATTTGCGACAGTAGAAAATTATTTTTTGAATAATTTACTATAGAAAAGGCAATCCCTGGCGTAATTAAAATTTGCGACAGTAAAAAATTATTTTTTGAATAATTTACTATAGAAAAGGCAATCCCTGGCGCAATTACAATTTGCGACAGTTGAAAATTATTTTTTGAATAATTTACTATAGAAAAGGCAATTCCTGGCGCACTTAAAATTTGCGACAGTAAAAAATTATTTTTTGAATAATTTACTATAGAAAAGGCAATCCCTGGCGTAATTAAAATTTGCGACAGTAGAAAATTATTTTTTGAATAATTTACTATAGAAAAGGCAATCCCTGGCGCAATTAAAATTTGCGACAATAAAAAATTATTTTGTGAGAAATTTACTATAGAAAAGGCAATCCCTGGGATATTTAAAATTTGCGACAGTAGAAAATTATTTTTTGAATAATTTACTATAGAAAAGGCAATCCCTGGCGAAATTAAAATTTGCGACAGTAAAAAATTATTTTTTGAATAATTTACTATAGAAAAGGCAATCCCTGGCGTAATTAAAATTTGCGACAGTAAAAAATTATTTTTTGAATAATTTACTATAGAAAAGGCAATCCCTGGGATATTTAAAATTTGCCACAGCAGAAAATTATTTTTTGAATAATTTACTATAGAAAAGGTAATCCCTGGCGTAATTAAAATTTGCGACAGTAGAAAATTATTTTTTGAAAAATTTACTATAGAAAAGGCAATCCCTGGCGTAATTAAAACTTGCGACAGTAAAAAAATATTTTTTGAATAATTTACTGTAGAAAAGGCAATCCCTGGCGTAATTAAAATTTGCGACAGTAGAAAATTATTTTTTGAATAATTTACTGTAGAAAAGGCAATCCCTGGCGCAATTAAAATTTGCGACATTAAAAAATTATTTTTTGCAAAATTTACTATAGAAAAGGCAATCCCTGGCGCACTTAAAATTTGCGACAGTAGAAAATTATTTTTTGAATAATTTAATATAGAAAAGGCAATCCCTGGCGCAATTAAAATTTGCGACAGTAGAAAATTATTTTTTGAATAATTTACTATAGAAAAGGCAATCCCTGGCGTAATTAAAATTTGCAACAGTAGAAAATTATTTTTTAAATAATTTACGATAGAAAAGGCAATCCCTGGGATATTTAAAATTTGCCACAGCAGAAAATTATTTTTTGAATAATTTACTATAGAAAAGGCAATCCCTGGCGCAATTAAAATTTGCGACAGTAAAAAATTATTTTTTGAAAAATTTACTGTAGAAAGGCAATCCCTAGCGCACTTAAAATTTGCGACTGTAGAAAATTATTTTTTGAATAATTTACTGTAGAAAAGGCAATCCCTGGCGCAATTAAAATTTGCGACAGTTGAAAATTATTTTTTGAATAATTTACTATAGAAAAGGCAATCCCTGGCGTAATTAAAATTTGCGACAGTAAAAAAATATTTTTTGAATAATTTACTATAGAAAAGGCAATCCCTGGCGTAATTAAAATTTGCGACAGTAAAAAATTATTTTTTGAATAATTTACTATAGAAAAGGCAATCCCTGGCGCAATTACAATTTGCGACAGTTGAAAATTATTTTTTGAATAATTTACTATAGAAAAGGCAATCCCTGGCGCAATTAAAATTTGCGACAGTAAAAAATTATTTTTTGCAAAATTTACTATAGAAAATGCAATTCCTGGCGCACTTAAAATTTGCGACAGTAAAAAATTATTTTTTGAATAATTTACTATAGAAAAGGCAATCCCTGGCGTAATTAAAATTTGCGACAGTAGAAAATTATTTTCTGAATAATTTACTATAGAAAAGGCAATCCCTGGCGCAATTAAAATTTGCGACAGTAAAAAATTATTTTGTGAGAAATTTACTATAGAAAAGGCAATCCCTGGGATATTTAAAATTTGCGACAGTAGAAAATTATTTTTTGAATAATTTACTATGGAAAAGGCAATCCCTGGCGTAATTAAAATTTGCGACAGTAAAAAATTATTTTTTGAATAATTTACTATAGAAAAGGCAATCCCTGGCGCACTTAAAATTTGCGACAGTAGAAAATTATTTTTTGAATAATTTACTATAGAAAAGGCAATCCCTGGCGTAATTAAAATTTGCGACAGTAGAAAATAATTTTTTGAATAATTTACTATAGAAAAGGCAATCCCTGGCGTAATTAAAATTTGCGACAGTAAAAAATTATTTTTTGAATAATTTACTATAGAAAAGGCAATCCCTGGCGTAATTAAAATTTGCGACAGTAAAAAATTATTTTTTGAATAATTTACTATAGAAAAGGCAATCCCTGGCGTAATTAAAATTTGCGACAGTAAAAAATTATTTTTTGCAAAATTTACTATAGAAAAGGCAATTCCTGGCGTAATTAAAATTTGCGACAGTAAAAAATTATTTTTTGCAAAATTTACTATAGAAAAGGCAATCCCTGGCGGATTTGAAATTTGCGACAGTAAAAAATTATTTTTTGAATAATTTACTATAGAAAAGGCAATCCCTGGCGTAATTAAAATTTGCGACAGTAAAAAAATATTTTTTGAATAATTTACTATAGAAAAGGCAATCCCTGGCGTAATTAAAATTTGCGACAGTAAAAAATTATTTTTTGAATAATTTACTATAGAAAAGGCAATCCCTGGCGCAATTACAATTTGCGACAGTTGAAAATTATTTTTTGAATAATTTACTATAGAAAAGGCAATCCCTGGCGCAATTAAAATTTGCGACAGTAAAAAATTATTTTTTGCAAAATTTACTATAGAAAAGGCAATTCCTGGCGCACTTAAAATTTGCGACAGTAAAAAATTATTTTTTGAATAATTTACTATAGAAAAGGCAATCCCTGGCGTAATTAAAATTTGCAACAGTAGAAAATTATTTTTTGAATAATTTACTATAGAAAAGGCAATCCCTGGCGCAATTAAAATTTGCGACAGTAAAAAATTATTTTGTGAGAAATTTACTATAGAAAAGGCAATCCCTGGGATATTTAAAATTTGCGACAGTAGAAAGTTATTTTTTGAATAATTTACTAAAGAAAAGGCAATCCCTGGCGTAATTAAAATTTGCGACAGTAAAAAATTATTTTTTGAATAATTTACTATAGAAAAGGCAATCCCTGGCGCACTTAAAATTTGCGACAGTAAAAAATTATTTTTTGAATAATTTACTATAGAAAAGGCAATCCCTGACGTAATTAAAATTTGCGACAGTAAAAAATTATTTTTTGAATAATTTACTATAGAATAGGCAATCCCTGGCGTATTTAAAATTTGCGACAGTAAAAAATTATTTTTTGAATAATTTACTATAGAAAAGGCAATCCCTGTCGTAATTAAAATTTGCGACAGTATAAAATTATTTTTTGAATAATTTACTCTAGAAAAGGCAATCACTGGCGCACTTAAAATTTGCGACAGTAGAAAATTATTTTTTGAATAATTTACTATAGAAAAGGCAATCCCTGGCGTAATTAAAATTTGCGACAGTAGAAAATAATTTTTTGAATAATTTACTATAGAAAAGGCAATCCCTGGCGTAATTAAAATTTGCGAAAGTAAAAAATTATTTTTTGAATAATTTACTATAGAAAAGGCAATCCCTGGCGTAATTAAAATTTGCGACAGTAAAAAATTATTTTTTGAATAATTTACTATAGAAAAGGCAATCCCTGGCGTAATTAAAATTTGCGACAGCAAAAAATTATTTTTTGCAAAATTTACTATAGAAGAGGCAATCCCTGGCGGATTTGAAATTTGCGACAGTAAAAAATTATTTTTTGAATAATTTACTATAGAAAAGGCAATCCCTGGCGTAATTAAAATTTGCGACAGTAGAAAATTATTTTTGAATAATTTACTATAGAAAAGGCAATCCCTGGCGTAATTAAAATTTGCGACAGTAAAAAATTATTTTTTGAATAATTTACTATAGAAAAGGCAATCCCTGGCGCAATTAAAATTTGCGACAGTAGAAAATTATTTTTTGAATAATTTACTATAGAAAAGGCAATCCCTGGCGTAATTAAAATTTGAGACAGTAGAAAATTATTTTTTGAATAATTTACTATAGAAAAAGCAATCCCTGGCGCAATTAAAATTTGCGACAGTAGAAAATTATTTTTTGAATAATTTACTATAGAAATGGCAATCCCTGGCGTAATTAAAATTTGCGACAGTATAAAATTATTTTTTGAAAAATTTACTATAGAAAAGGCAATCCCTGGCGCAATTAAAATTTGCGACAGGAGAAAATTATTTTTTGAATAATTTACTATAGAAAAGGCAATCCCTGGCGCACTTAAAATTTGCGACAGTAAAAAATTATTTTGTGAGAAATTTACTATAGAAAAGGCAATCCCTGGCGCAATTAAAATTTGCGACAGTAGAAAATTATTTTTTGAATAATTTACTATAGAAAAGGCAATCCCTGGCGAAATTACAATTTGCGACAGTAGAAAATTATTTTTTGAATAATTTACTATAGAAAAGGCAATCCCTGGCGTAATTAAAATTTGCGACAGTAAAAAATTATTTTTTGAATAATTTACTATAGAAAAGGCAATCCCTGGGATATTTAAAATTTGCGACAGTAGAAAATTATTTTTTGAATAATTTACTATAGAAAAGGCAATCCCTGGCGTATTTAAAATTTGCGACAGTAGAAAATTATTTTTTGAATAATTTACTATAGAAAAGGCAATCCCTGGCGTAATTAAAATTTGCGACAGTAGAAAATTATTTTTTGAATAATTTACTGTAGAAAAGGCAATCCCTGGCGCAATTAAAATTTGCGACAGTAAAAAATTATTTTTTGAATAATTTACTATATAAAAGGCAATCCCTGGCGTAATTAAAATTTGCGTTAGTAGAAAATTATTTTTTGAATAATTTACTATAGAAAAGGCAATCCCTGGCGTAATTAAAATTTGCGACAGTAGAAAATTATTTTTTGAAAAATTTACTATAGAAAAGGCAATCCCTGGCGTAATTAAAACTTGCGACAGTAAAAAATTATTTTTTGAATAATTTACTGTAGAAAAGGCAATCCCTGGCGTAATTAAAATTTGCGACAGTAGAAAATTATTTTTTGAATAATTTACTGTAGAAAAGGCAATCCCTGGCGCAATTAAAATTTGCGACAGTAAAAAATTATTTTTTGCAAAATTTACTATAGAAAAGGCAATCCCTGGCGCACTTAAAATTTGCGACAGTAGAAAATTATTTTTTGAATAATTTAATATAGAAAAGCCAATCCCTGGCGTAATTAAAATTTGCGACAGTAGAAAATTATTTTTTGAATAATTTACTATAGAAAAGGCAATCCCTGGCGTAATTAAAATTTGCAACAGTAGAAAATTATTTTTTGAATAATTTACTATAGAAAAGGCAATCCCTGGGATATTTAAAATTTGCCACAGCAGAAAATTATTTTTTGAATAATTTACTATAGAAAAGGCAATCCCTGGCGCAATTAAAATTTGCGACAGTAGAAAATTATTTTTTGAAAAATTTACTGTAGAAAGGCAATCCCTGGCGCACTTAAAATTTGCGACAGTAGAAAATTATTTTTTGAATAATTTACTGTAGAAAAGGCAATCCCTGGCGCAATTAAAATTTGCGACAGTTGAAAATTATTTTTTGAATAATTTGCTATAGAAAAGGCAATCCCTGGCGTAATTAAAATTTGCGACAGTAAAAAAATATTTTTTGAATAATTTACTATAGAAAAGGCAATCCCTGGCGTAATTAAAATTTGCGACAGTAAAAAATTATTTTTTGAATAATTTACTATAGAAAAGGCAATCCCTGGCGCAATTACAATTTGCGACAGTTGAAAATTATTTTTTGAATAATTTACTATAGAAAAGGCAATTCCTGGCGCACTTAAAATTTGCGACAGTAAAAAATTATTTTTTGAATAATTTACTATAGAAAAGGCAATCCCTGGCGTAATTAAAATTTGCGACAGTAGAAAATTATTTTTTGAATAATTTACTATAGAAAAGGCAATCCCTGGCGCAATTAAAATTTGCGACAATAAAAAATTATTTTGTGAGAAATTTACTATAGAAAAGGCAATCCCTGGGATATTTAAAATTTGCGACAGTAGAAAATTATTTTTTGAATAATTTACTATAGAAAAGGCAATCCCTGGCGAAATTAAAATTTGCGACAGTAAAAAATTATTTTTTGAATAATTTACTATAGAAAAGGCAATCAATGGCGCACTTAAAATTTGCGACAGTAAAAAATTATTTTTTGAATAATTTACTATAGAAAAGGCAATCCCTGGCGTAATTAAAATTTGCGACAGTAATAAATTATTTTTTGAATAATTTACTATAGAAAAGGCAATCCCTGGCGCACTTAAAATTTGCGACAGTAGAAAATTATTTTTTGAATAATTTACTAAAGAAAAGGCAATCCCTGGCGTAATTAAAATTTGCGACAGTAGAAAATAATTTTTTGAATAATTTACTATAGAAAAGGCAATCCCTGGCGTAATTAAAATTTGCGACAGTAAAAAATTATTTTTTGATTAATTTACTATAGAAAAGACAATCCCTGGCGTAATTAAAATTTGCGACAGTAAAAAATTATTTTTTGAATAATTTACTATAGAAAAGGCAATCCCTGGCGTAATTAAAATTTGCGACAGTAAAAAATTATTTTTTGCAAAATTTACTATAGAAAAGGCAATCCCTGGCGGATTTGAAATTTGCGACAGTAGAAAATTATTTTTTGAATAATTTACTATAGAAAAGGCAATCCCTGGCGTAATTAAAATTTGAGACAGTAGAAAATTATTTTTTGAATAATTTACTATAGAAAAGGCAATCCCTGGCGTAATTAAAACTTGCGACAGTAAAAAAATATTTTTTGAATAATTTACTGTAGAAAAGGCAATCCCTGGCGTAATTAAAATTTGCGACAGTAGAAAATTATTTTTTGAATAATTTACTGTAGAAAAGGAAATCCCTGGCGCAATTAAAATTTGTGACATTAAAAAATTATTTTTTGCAAAATTTACTATAGAAAAGGCAATCCCTGGCGCACTTAAAATTTGCGACAGTAGAAAATTATTTTTTGAATAATTTAATATAGAAGAGGCAATCCCTGGCGCAATTAAAATTTGCGACAGGAGAAAATTATTTTTTGAATAATTTACAATAGAAAAGGTAATCCCTGGCGCACTTAAAATTTGCGACAGTAAAAAATTATTTTGTGAGAAATTTACTATAGAAAAGGCAATCCCTGGCGCAATTAAAATTTGCGACAGTAGAAAATTATTTTTTGAATAATTTACTATAGAAAAGGCAATCCCTGGCGCAATTACAATTTGCGACAGTAGAAAATTATTTTTTGAATAATTTACTATAGAAAAGGCAATCCCTGGCGTAATTAAAATTTGCGACAGTAAAAAATTATTTTTTGAATAATTTACTATAGAAAAGGCAATCCCTGGTATATTTAAAATTTGCGACAGTAAAAAATTATTTTTTGAATAATTTACTATAGAAAAGGCAATCCCTGGCGTAATGAAAATTTGCGACAGTAGAAAATTATTTTTTGAATAATTTACTATAGAAAAGGCAATCCCTGGCGTATTTAAAATTTGCGACAGTAGAAAATTATTTTTTGAATAATTTACTATAGAAAAGGCAATCCCTGGCGTAATTAAAATTTGCGACAGTAGAAAATTATTTTTTGAATATTTTACTGTAGAAAAGGCAATCCCTGGCGCAATTAAATTTTGCGACAGTAAAAAATTATTTTTTGAATAATTTACTATATAAAAGGCAATCCCTGGCGTAATTAAAATTTGCGTCAATAGAAAATTATTTTTTGAGTAATTTACTATAGAAAAGGCAATCCCTGGCGTAATTAAAATTTGCGACAGTAGAAAATTATTTTTTGAAAAATTTACTATATAAAAGGCAATCCCTGGCGTAATTAAAACTTGCGACAGTAAAAAAATATTTTTTGAATAATTTACTGTAGAAATGGCAATCCCTGGCGTAATTAAAATTTGCGACAGTAGAAAATTATTTTTTGAAAAATTTACTGTAGAAAAGGCAATCCCTGGCGCAATTAAAATTTGTGACATTAAAAAATTATTTTTTGCAAAATTTACTATAGAAAAGGCAATCCCTGGCGCACTTAAAATTTGCGACAGTAGAAAATTATTTTTTGAATAATTTAATATAGAAAAGGCAATCCCTGGCGCAATTAAAATTTGCGACAGTAGAAAATTATTTTTTTAATAATTTACTATAGAAAAGGCAATCCCTGGCGTAATTAAAATTTGCAACAGTAGAAAATTATTTTTTGAATAATTTACTATAGAAAAGGCAATCCCTGGGATATTTAAAATTTGCCACAGCAGAAAATTATTTTTTGAATAATTTACTATAGAAAAGGTAATCCCTGGCGTAATTAAAATTTGCGACAGTAGAAAATTATTTTTTGAAAAATTTACTATAGAAAAGGCAATCCCTGGCGTAATTAAAACTTGCGACAGTAAAAAAATATTTTTTGAATAATTTACTGTAGAAAAGGCAATCCCTGGCGTAATTAAAATTTGCGACAGTAGAAAATTATTTTTTGAATAATTTACTGTAGAAAAGGCAATCCCTGGCGCAATTAAAATTTGCGACATTAAAAAATTATTTTTTGCAAAATTTACTATAGAAAAGGCAATCCCTGGCGCACTTAAAATTTGCGACAGTAGAAAATTATTTTTTGAATAATTTAATATAGAAAAGGCAATCCCTGGCGCAATTAAAATTTGCGACAGTAGAAAATTATTTTTTGAATAATTTACTATAGAAAAGGCAATCCCTGGCGTAATTAAAATTTGCAACAGTAGAAAATTATTTTTTAAATAATTTACGATAGAAAAGGCAATCCCTGGGATATTTAAAATTTGCCACAGCAGAAAATTATTTTTTGAATAATTTACTATAGAAAAGGCAATCCCTGGCGCAATTAAAATTTGCGACAGTAAAAAATTATTTTTTGAAAAATTTACTGTAGAAAGGCAATCCCTAGCGCACTTAAAATTTGCGACTGTAGAAAATTATTTTTTGAATAATTTACTGTAGAAAAGGCAATCCCTGGCGCAATTAAAATTTGCGACAGTTGAAAATTATTTTTTGAATAATTTACTATAGAAAAGGCAATCCCTGGCGTAATTAAAATTTGCGACAGTAAAAAAATATTTTTTGAATAATTTACTATAGAAAAGGCAATCCCTGGCGTAATTAAAATTTGCGACAGTAAAAAATTATTTTTTGAATAATTTACTATAGAAAAGGCAATCCCTGGCGCAATTACAATTTGCGACAGTTGAAAATTATTTTTTGAATAATTTACTATAGAAAAGGCAATCCCTGGCGCAATTAAAATTTGCGACAATAAAAAATTATTTTTTGCAAAATTTACTATAGAAAATGCAATTCCTGGCGCACTTAAAATTTGCGACAGTAAAAAATTATTTTTTGAATAATTTACTATAGAAAAGGCAATCCCTGGCGTAATTAAAATTTGCGACAGTAGAAAATTATTTTCTGAATAATTTACTATAGAAAAGGCAATCCCTGGCGCAATTAAAATTTGCGACAGTAAAAAATTATTTTGTGAGAAATTTACTATAGAAAAGGCAATCCCTGGGATATTTAAAATTTGCGACAGTAGAAAATTATTTTTTGAATAATTTACTATGGAAAAGGCAATCCCTGGCGTAATTAAAATTTGCGACAGTAAAAAATTATTTTTTGAATAATTTACTATAGAAAAGGCAATCCCTGGCGCACTTAAAATTTGCGACAGTAGAAAATTATTTTTTGAATAATTTACTATAGAAAAGGCAATCCCTGGCGTAATTAAAATTTGCGACAGTAGAAAATAATTTTTTGAATAATTTACTATAGAAAAGGCAATCCCTGGCGTAATTAAAATTTGCGACAGTAAAAAATTATTTTTTGAATAATTTACTATAGAAAAGGCAATCCCTGGCGTAATTAAAATTTGCGACAGTAAAAAATTATTTTTTGAATAATTTACTATAGAAAAGGCAATCCCTGGCGTAATTAAAATTTGCGACAGTAAAAAATTATTTTTTGCAAAATTTACTATAGAAAAGGCAATTCCTGGCGTAATTAAAATTTGCGACAGTAAAAAATTATTTTTTGCAAAATTTACTATAGAAAAGGCAATCCCTGGCGGATTTGAAATTTGCGACAGTAAAAAATTATTTTTTGAATAATTTACTATAGAAAAGGCAATCCCTGGCGTAATTAAAATTTGCGACAGTAAAAAAATATTTTTTGAATAATTTACTATAGAAAAGGCAATCCCTGGCGTAATTAAAATTTGCGACAGTAAAAAATTATTTTTTGAATAATTTACTATAGAAAAGGCAATCCCTGGCGCAATTACAATTTGCGACAGTTGAAAATTATTTTTTGAATAATTTACTATAGAAAAGGCAATCCCTGGCGCAATTAAAATTTGCGACAGTAAAAAATTATTTTTTGCAAAATTTACTATAGAAAAGGCAATTCCTGGCGCACTTAAAATTTGCGACAGTAAAAAATTATTTTTTGAATAATTTACTATAGAAAAGGCAATCCCTGGCGTAATTAAAATTTGCAACAGTAGAAAATTATTTTTTGAATAATTTACTATAGAAAAGGCAATCCCTGGCGCAATTAAAATTTGCGACAGTAAAAAATTATTTTGTGAGAAATTTACTATAGAAAAGGCAATCCCTGGGATATTTAAAATTTGCGACAGTAGAAAGTTATTTTTTGAATAATTTACTAAAGAAAAGGCAATCCCTGGCGTAATTAAAATTTGCGACAGTAAAAAATTATTTTTTGAATAATTTACTATAGAAAAGGCAATCCCTGGCGCACTTAAAATTTGCGACAGTAAAAAATTATTTTTTGAATAATTTACTATAGAAAAGGCAATCCCTGACGTAATTAAAATTTGCGACAGTAAAAAATTATTTTTTGAATAATTTACTATAGAATAGGCAATCCCTGGCGTATTTAAAATTTGCGACAGTAAAAAATTATTTTTTGAATAATTTACTATAGAAAAGGCAATCCCTGTCGTAATTAAAATTTGCGACAGTATAAAATTATTTTTTGAATAATTTACTCTAGAAAAGGCAATCACTGGCGCACTTAAAATTTGCGACAGTAGAAAATTATTTTTTGAATAATTTACTATAGAAAAGGCAATCCCTGGCGTAATTAAAATTTGCGACAGTAGAAAATAATTTTTTGAATAATTTACTATAGAAAAGGCAATCCCTGGCGTAATTAAAATTTGCGAAAGTAAAAAATTATTTTTTGAATAATTTACTATAGAAAAGGCAATCCCTGGCGTAATTAAAATTTGCGACAGTAAAAAATTATTTTTTGAATAATTTACTATAGAAAAGGCAATCCCTGGCGTAATTAAAATTTGCGACAGTAAAAAATTATTTTTTGCAAAATTTACTATAGAAGAGGCAATCCCTGGCGGATTTGAAATTTGCGACAGTAAAAAATTATTTTTTGAATAATTTACTATAGAAAAGGCAATCCCTGGCGTAATTAAAATTTGCGACAGTAGAAAATTATTTTTGAATAATTTACTATAGAAAAGGCAATCCCTGGCGTAATTAAAATTTGCGACAGTAAAAAATTATTTTTTGAATAATTTACTATAGAAAAGGCAATCCCTGGCGCAATTAAAATTTGCGACAGTAGAAAATTATTTTTTGAATAATTTACTATAGAAAAGGCAATCCCTGGCGTAATTAAAATTTGAGACAGTAGAAAATTATTTTTTGAATAATTTACTATAGAAAAAGCAATCCCTGGCGCAATTAAAATTTGCGACAGTAGAAAATTATTTTTTGAATAATTTACTATAGAAATGGCAATCCCTGGCGTAATTAAAATTTGCGACAGTATAAAATTATTTTTTGAAAAATTTACTATAGAAAAGGCAATCCCTGGCGCAATTAAAATTTGCGACAGGAGAAAATTATTTTTTGAATAATTTACTATAGAAAAGGCAATCCCTGGCGCACTTAAAATTTGCGACAGTAAAAAATTATTTTGTGAGAAATTTACTATAGAAAAGGCAATCCCTGGCGCAATTAAAATTTGCGACAGTAGAAAATTATTTTTTGAATAATTTACTATAGAAAAGGCAATCCCTGGCGAAATTACAATTTGCGACAGTAGAAAATTATTTTTTGAATAATTTACTATAGAAAAGGCAATCCCTGGCGTAATTAAAATTTGCGACAGTAAAAAATTATTTTTTGAATAATTTACTATAGAAAAGGCAATCCCTGGGATATTTAAAATTTGCGACAGTAGAAAATTATTTTTTGAATAATTTACTATAGAAAAGGCAATCCCTGGCGTATTTAAAATTTGCGACAGTAGAAAATTATTTTTTGAATAATTTACTATATAAAAGGCAATCCCTGGCGTAATTAAAATTTGCGACAGTAGAAAATTATTTTTTGAATAATTTACTATAGAAATGGCAATCCCTGGCGTATTTAAAATTTGCGACAGTAGAAAATTATTTTTTGAATAATTTACTATATAAAAGGCAATCCCTGGCGTAATTAAAATTTGCGTTAGTAGAAAATTATTTTTTGAATAATTTACTATAGAAAAGGCAATCCCTGGCGTAATTAAAATTTGCGACAGTAGAAAATTATTTTTTGAATAATTTACTGTAGAAAAGGCAATCCCTGGCGCAATTAAAATTTGCGACAGTAAAAAATTATTTTTTGAATAATTTACTATATAAAAGGCAATCCCTGGCGTAATTAAAATTTGCGTTAGTAGAAAATTATTTTTTGAATAATTTACTATAGAAAAGGCAATCCCTGGCGTAATTAAAATTTGCGACAGTAGAAAATTATTTTTTGAAAAATTTACTATAGAAAAGGCAATCCCTGGCGTAATTAAAACTTGCGACAGTAAAAAATTATTTTTTGAATAATTTACTGTAGAAAAGGCAATCCCTGGCGTAATTAAAATTTGCGACAGTAGAAAATTATTTTTTGAATAATTTACTGTAGAAAAGGCAATCCCTGGCGCAATTAAAATTTGCGACAGTAAAAAATTATTTTTTGCAAAATTTACTATAGAAAAGGCAATCCCTGGCGCACTTAAAATTTGCGACAGTAGAAAATTATTTTTTGAATAATTTAATATAGAAAAGCCAATCCCTGGCGTAATTAAAATTTGCGACAGTAGAAAATTATTTTTTGAATAATTTACTATAGAAAAGGCAATCCCTGGCGTAATTAAAATTTGCAACAGTAGAAAATTATTTTTTGAATAATTTACTATAGAAAAGGCAATCCCTGGGATATTTAAAATTTGCCACAGCAGAAAATTATTTTTTGAATAATTTACTATAGAAAAGGCAATCCCTGGCGCAATTAAAATTTGCGACAGTAGAAAATTATTTTTTGAAAAATTTACTGTAGAAAGGCAATCCCTGGCGCACTTAAAATTTGCGACAGTAGAAAATTATTTTTTGAATAATTTACTGTAGAAAAGGCAATCCCTGGCGCAATTAAAATTTGCGACAGTTGAAAATTATTTTTTGAATAATTTACTATAGAAAAGGCAATCCCAGGCGTAATTAAAATTTCCGACACTATAAAATTATTTTTTGAATAATTTACTATAGAAAAGGCAAACCCTGGCGCACTTAAAATTTGCGACAGTATAAAATTATTTTTGAATAATTTACTATAGAAAAGGCAATCCCTGGCGTAATTCAAAATTTGCGACAGTTGAAAATTATTTTTTGAATAATTTACTATAGAAAAGGCAATCCCTGGCGTAATTAAAATTTGCGACAGAAAAAAATTATTTTTTGAATAATTTACTATAGAAAAGGCAATCCCTGGCGTAATTAAAATTTGCGACAGTAGAAAATTATTTTTTGAAAAATTTACCTGGCGAAATTGAAATTTGCGAGAGTAAAAAATTATTTTTTGAATAATTTACTATAGAAAAGGCAATCCCTGGCGTAATTAAAATTTGCGACAGTAGAAGATTATTTTTTGAAAAGTTTACTATAGAAAAGGCAATCCCTGGCGCAATTAAAATTTGCGACAGTAAAAAATTATTTTTTGCAAAATTCACTGTAGAAAAGGCAATCCCTGTCGCAGTTGAAACTTGCGAAGTAAAAAATTATTTTTTGAATAATTTACTATAGAAAAGGCAATCCCTGGCGTATTTAAAATTTGCGAGAGTAAAAAATTATTTTTTGAATAATTTACTATAGAAAAGGCAATCCCTGGCGTAATTAAAATTTGCGACAGTAGAAAATTATTTTTTGTATAATTTACTATAGAAAAGGCAATCCCTGGCGCAATTACAATTTGCAACAGTAGAAAATTATTTTTTGAATAATTTACTATAGAAAAGGCAATCCCTGGCGTAATTAAAATTTGCGACAGTAAAAAATTATTTTTTGAATAATTTACTATAGAAAAGGCAATCCCTGGGATATTTAAAATTTGCGACAGTAAAAAATTATTTTTTGAATAATTTACTATAGAAAAGGCAATCCCTGGCGTAATTAAAATTTGCGACCGTAGAAAATTATTTTTTGAATAATTTACTGTAGAAAAAGCAAACCCTGGCGCAATTAAAATTTGCGACAGTAAAAAATTATTTTTTGAATAATTTACTATAGAAAAGGCAAACCCTGGAGTATTTAAAATTTGCGACAGTAGAAAATTATTTTTTGAATAATTTACTATAGAAAAGGCAATCCCTGGCGTAATTAAAATTTGCGACCGTAGAAAATTATTTTTTGAATAATTTACTGTAGAAAAGGCAATCCCTGGCGCAATTAAAATTTGCGACAGTAAAAAATTATTTTTTGAATAATTTACTATATAAAAGGCAATCCCTGGCGTAATTAAAATTTGCGTCAGTAGAAAATTATTTTTTGAATAATTTACTATAGAAAAGGCAATCCCTGGCGTAATTAAAATTTGCGACAGTAGAAAATTATTTTTTGAAAAATTTACTATAGAAAAGGCAATCCCTGGCGTAATTAAAACTTGCGACAGTAAAAAATTATTTTTTGAATAATTTACTGTAGAAAAGGCAATCCCTGGCGTAATTAAAATTTGCGACAGTAAAAAATTATTTTTTGAATAATTTACTATAGAAAAGGCAATCCCTGGCGCACTTAAAATTTGCGACAGTAGAAAATTATTTTTTGAATAATTTACTATAGAAAAGGCAATCCCTGGCGTATTTAAAATTTGCGACAGTAAGAAATTAATTTTTGAAAAATTTACTATATAAAAGGCAATCCCTGGCGTAGTTAAAATTTGCGACAGTAGAAAATTATTTTTTGAATAATTTACTATAGAAAAGGCAATCCCTGGCGTAATTAAAATTTGCGACAGTAAAAAATTATTTTTTGAATAATTTACTATAGAAAAGGCAATCCCTGGCGCACTTAAAATTTGCGACAGTTGAAAATTATTTTTTGAATAATTTACTATAGAAAAGGCAATCCCTGGCGTAATTAAAATTTGCGACAGTATAAAATTGTTTTTTGAATAATTTACTATAGAAAAGGCAATCCCTGGCGTAATTAAAAATTTGCGACAGTAGAAAATTATTTTTTGAATAATTTACTATAGAAAAGGCAATCCCTGGCGCACTTAAAATTTGCGACAGTAGAAAATTATTTTTTGAATAATTTAATATAGAAAAGGCAATCCCTGGCGCAATTAAAATTTGCGACAGTAGAAAATTATTTTTTTAATAATTTACTATAGAAAAGGCAATCCCTGGCGTAATTAAAATTTGCAACAGTAGAAAATTATTTTTTGAATAATTTACTATAGAAAAGGCAATCCCTGGGATATTTAAAATTTGCCACAGCAGAAAATTATTTTTTGAATAATTTACTATAGAAAAGGTAATCCCTGGCGTAATTAAAATTTGCGACAGTAGAAAATTATTTTTTGAAAAATTTACTATAGAAAAGGCAATCCCTGGCGTAATTAAAACTTGCGACAGTAAAAAAATATTTTTTGAATAATTTACTGTAGAAAAGGCAATCCCTGGCGTAATTAAAATTTGCGACAGTAGAAAATTATTTTTTGAATAATTTACTGTAGAAAAGGCAATCCCTGGCGCAATTAAAATTTGCGACATTAAAAAATTATTTTTTGCAAAATTTACTATAGAAAAGGCAATCCCTGGCGCACTTAAAATTTGCGACAGTAGAAAATTATTTTTTGAATAATTTAATATAGAAAAGGCAATCCCTGGCGCAATTAAAATTTGCGACAGTAGAAAATTATTTTTTGAATAATTTACTATAGAAAAGGCAATCCCTGGCGTAATTAAAATTTGCAACAGTAGAAAATTATTTTTTAAATAATTTACGATAGAAAAGGCAATCCCTGGGATATTTAAAATTTGCCACAGCAGAAAATTATTTTTTGAATAATTTACTATAGAAAAGGCAATCCCTGGCGCAATTAAAATTTGCGACAGTAAAAAATTATTTTTTGAAAAATTTACTGTAGAAAGGCAATCCCTAGCGCACTTAAAATTTGCGACTGTAGAAAATTATTTTTTGAATAATTTACTGTAGAAAAGGCAATCCCTGGCGCAATTAAAATTTGCGACAGTTGAAAATTATTTTTTGAATAATTTACTATAGAAAAGGCAATCCCTGGCGTAATTAAAATTTGCGACAGTAAAAAAATATTTTTTGAATAATTTACTATAGAAAAGGCAATCCCTGGCGTAATTAAAATTTGCGACAGTAAAAAATTATTTTTTGAATAATTTACTATAGAAAAGGCAATCCCTGGCGCAATTACAATTTGCGACAGTTGAAAATTATTTTTTGAATAATTTACTATAGAAAAGGCAATCCCTGGCGCAATTAAAATTTGCGACAATAAAAAATTATTTTTTGCAAAATTTACTATAGAAAATGCAATTCCTGGCGCACTTAAAATTTGCGACAGTAAAAAATTATTTTTTGAATAATTTACTATAGAAAAGGCAATCCCTGGCGTAATTAAAATTTGCGACAGTAGAAAATTATTTTCTGAATAATTTACTATAGAAAAGGCAATCCCTGGCGCAATTAAAATTTGCGACAGTAAAAAATTATTTTGTGAGAAATTTACTATAGAAAAGGCAATCCCTGGGATATTTAAAATTTGCGACAGTAGAAAATTATTTTTTGAATAATTTACTATGGAAAAGGCAATCCCTGGCGTAATTAAAATTTGCGACAGTAAAAAATTATTTTTTGAATAATTTACTATAGAAAAGGCAATCCCTGGCGCACTTAAAATTTGCGACAGTAGAAAATTATTTTTTGAATAATTTACTATAGAAAAGGCAATCCCTGGCGTAATTAAAATTTGCGACAGTAGAAAATAATTTTTTGAATAATTTACTATAGAAAAGGCAATCCCTGGCGTAATTAAAATTTGCGACAGTAAAAAATTATTTTTTGAATAATTTACTATAGAAAAGGCAATCCCTGGCGTAATTAAAATTTGCGACAGTAAAAAATTATTTTTTGAATAATTTACTATAGAAAAGGCAATCCCTGGCGTAATTAAAATTTGCGACAGTAAAAAATTATTTTTTGCAAAATTTACTATAGAAAAGGCAATTCCTGGCGTAATTAAAATTTGCGACAGTAAAAAATTATTTTTTGCAAAATTTACTATAGAAAAGGCAATCCCTGGCGGATTTGAAATTTGCGACAGTAAAAAATTATTTTTTGAATAATTTACTATAGAAAAGGCAATCCCTGGCGTAATTAAAATTTGCGACAGTAAAAAAATATTTTTTGAATAATTTACTATAGAAAAGGCAATCCCTGGCGTAATTAAAATTTGCGACAGTAAAAAATTATTTTTTGAATAATTTACTATAGAAAAGGCAATCCCTGGCGCAATTACAATTTGCGACAGTTGAAAATTATTTTTTGAATAATTTACTATTGAAAAGGCAATCCCTGGCGCAATTAAAATTTGCGACAGTAAAAAATTATTTTTTGCAAAATTTACTATAGAAAAGGCAATTCCTGGCGCACTTAAAATTTGCGACAGTAAAAAATTATTTTTTGAATAATTTACTATAGAAAAGGCAATCCCTGGCGTAATTAAAATTTGCAACAGTAGAAAATTATTTTTTGAATAATTTACTATAGAAAAGGCAATCCCTGGCGCAATTAAAATTTGCGACAGTAAAAAATTATTTTGTGAGAAATTTACTATAGAAAAGGCAATCCCTGGGATATTTAAAATTTGCGACAGTAGAAAGTTATTTTTTGAATAATTTACTAAAGAAAAGGCAATCCCTGGCGTAATTAAAATTTGCGACAGTAAAAAATTATTTTTTGAATAATTTACTATAGAAAAGGCAATCCCTGGCGCACTTAAAATTTGCGACAGTAAAAAATTATTTTTTGAATAATTTACTATAGAAAAGGCAATCCCTGACGTAATTAAAATTTGCGACAGTAAAAAATTATTTTTTGAATAATTTACTATAGAATAGGCAATCCCTGGCGTATTTAAAATTTGCGACAGTAAAAAATTATTTTTTGAATAATTTACTATAGAAAAGGCAATCCCTGTCGTAATTAAAATTTGCGACAGTATAAAATTATTTTTTGAATAATTTACTCTAGAAAAGGCAATCACTGGCGCACTTAAAATTTGCGACAGTAGAAAATTATTTTTTGAATAATTTACTATAGAAAAGGCAATCCCTGGCGTAATTAAAATTTGCGACAGTAGAAAATAATTTTTTGAATAATTTACTATAGAAAAGGCAATCCCTGGCGTAATTAAAATTTGCGAAAGTAAAAAATTATTTTTTGAATAATTTACTATAGAAAAGGCAATCCCTGGCGTAATTAAAATTTGCGACAGTAAAAAATTATTTTTTGAATAATTTACTATAGAAAAGGCAATCCCTGGCGTAATTAAAATTTGCGACAGTAAAAAATTATTTTTTGCAAAATTTACTATAGAAGAGGCAATCCCTGGCGGATTTGAAATTTGCGACAGTAAAAAATTATTTTTTGAATAATTTACTATAGAAAAGGCAATCCCTGGCGTAATTAAAATTTGCGACAGTAGAAAATTATTTTTGAATAATTTACTATAGAAAAGGCAATCCCTGGCGTAATTAAAATTTGCGACAGTAAAAAATTATTTTTTGAATAATTTACTATAGAAAAGGCAATCCCTGGCGCAATTAAAATTTGCGACAGTAGAAAATTATTTTTTGAATAATTTACTATAGAAAAGGCAATCCCTGGCGTAATTAAAATTTGAGACAGTAGAAAATTATTTTTTGAATAATTTACTATAGAAAAAGCAATCCCTGGCGCAATTAAAATTTGCGACAGTAGAAAATTATTTTTTGAATAATTTACTATAGAAATGGCAATCCCTGGCGTAATTAAAATTTGCGACAGTATAAAATTATTTTTTGAAAAATTTACTATAGAAAAGGCAATCCCTGGCGCAATTAAAATTTGCGACAGGAGAAAATTATTTTTTGAATAATTTACTATAGAAAAGGCAATCCCTGGCGCACTTAAAATTTGCGACAGTAAAAAATTATTTTGTGAGAAATTTACTATAGAAAAGGCAATCCCTGGCGCAATTAAAATTTGCGACAGTAGAAAATTATTTTTTGAATAATTTACTATAGAAAAGGCAATCCCTGGCGAAATTACAATTTGCGACAGTAGAAAATTATTTTTTGAATAATTTACTATAGAAAAGGCAATCCCTGGCGTAATTAAAATTTGCGACAGTAAAAAATTATTTTTTGAATAATTTACTATAGAAAAGGCAATCCCTGGGATATTTAAAATTTGCGACAGTAGAAAATTATTTTTTGAATAATTTACTATAGAAAAGGCAATCCCTGGCGTATTTAAAATTTGCGACAGTAGAAAATTATTTTTTGAATAATTTACTATATAAAAGGCAATCCCTGGCGTAATTAAAATTTGCGACAGTAGAAAATTATTTTTTGAATAATTTACTATAGAAAAGGCAATCCCTGGCGTATTTAAAATTTGCGACAGTAGAAAATTATTTTTTGAATAATTTACTATATAAAAGGCAATCCCTGGCGTAATTAAAATTTGCGTTAGTAGAAAATTATTTTTTGAATAATTTACTATAGAAAAGGCAATCCCTGGCGTAATTAAAATTTGCGACAGTAGAAAATTATTTTTTGAATAATTTACTGTAGAAAAGGCAATCCCTGGCGCAATTAAAATTTGCGACAGTAAAAAATTATTTTTTGAATAATTTACTATATAAAAGGCAATCCCTGGCGTAATTAAAATTTGCGTTAGTAGAAAATTATTTTTTGAATAATTTACTATAGAAAAGGCAATCCCTGGCGTAATTAAAATTTGCGACAGTAGAAAATTATTTTTTGAAAAATTTACTATAGAAAAGGCAATCCCTGGCGTAATTAAAACTTGCGACAGTAAAAAATTATTTTTTGAATAATTTACTGTAGAAAAGGCAATCCCTGGCGTAATTAAAATTTGCGACAGTAGAAAATTATTTTTTGAATAATTTACTGTAGAAAAGGCAATCCCTGGCGCAATTAAAATTTGCGACAGTAAAAAATTATTTTTTGCAAAATTTACTATAGAAAAGGCAATCCCTGGCGCACTTAAAATTTGCGACAGTAGAAAATTATTTTTTGAATAATTTAATATAGAAAAGCCAATCCCTGGCGTAATTAAAATTTGCGACAGTAGAAAATTATTTTTTGAATAATTTACTATAGAAAAGGCAATCCCTGGCGTAATTAAAATTTGCAACAGTAGAAAATTATTTTTTGAATAATTTACTATAGAAAAGGCAATCCCTGGGATATTTAAAATTTGCCACAGCAGAAAATTATTTTTTGAATAATTTACTATAGAAAAGGCAATCCCTGGCGCAATTAAAATTTGCGACAGTAGAAAATTATTTTTTGAAAAATTTACTGTAGAAAGGCAATCCCTGGCGCACTTAAAATTTGCGACAGTAGAAAATTATTTTTTGAATAATTTACTGTAGAAAAGGCAATCCCTGGCGCAATTAAAATTTGCGACAGTTGAAAATTATTTTTTGAATAATTTACTATAGAAAAGGCAATCCCAGGCGTAATTAAAATTTCCGACACTATAAAATTATTTTTTGAATAATTTACTATAGAAAAGGCAAACCCTGGCGCACTTAAAATTTGCGACAGTATAAAATTATTTTTGAATAATTTACTATAGAAAAGGCAATCCCTGGCGTAATTCAAAATTTGCGACAGTTGAAAATTATTTTTTGAATAATTTACTATAGAAAAGGCAATCTCTGGCGTAATTAAAATTTGCGACAGAAAAAAATTATTTTTTGAATAATTTACTATAGAAAAGGCAATCCCTGGCGTAATTAAAATTTGCGACAGTAGAAAATTATTTTTTGAAAAATTTACCTGGCGAAATTGAAATTTGCGAGAGTAAAAAATTATTTTTTGAATAATTTACTATAGAAAAGGCAATCCCTGGCGTAATTAAAATTTGCGACAGTAGAAGATTATTTTTTGAAAAGTTTACTATAGAAAAGGCAATCCCTGGCGCAATTAAAATTTGCGACAGTAAAAAATTATTTTTTGCAAAATTCACTGTAGAAAAGGCAATCCCTGTCGCAGTTGAAACTTGCGAAGTAAAAAATTATTTTTTGAATAATTTACTATAGAAAAGGCAATCCCTGGCGTATTTAAAATTTGCGAGAGTAAAAAATTATTTTTTGAATAATTTACTATAGAAAAGGCAATCCCTGGCGTAATTAAAATTTGCGACAGTAGAAAATTATTTTTTGTATAATTTACTATAGAAAAGGCAATCCCTGGCGCAATTACAATTTGCAACAGTAGAAAATTATTTTTTGAATAATTTACTATAGAAAAGGCAATCCCTGGCGTAATTAAAATTTGCGACAGTAAAAAATTATTTTTTGAATAATTTACTATAGAAAAGGCAATCCCTGGGATATTTAAAATTTGCGACAGTAAAAAATTATTTTTTGAATAATTTACTATAGAAAAGGCAATCCCTGGCGTAATTAAAATTTGCGACCGTAGAAAATTATTTTTTGAATAATTTACTGTAGAAAAAGCAAACCCTGGCGCAATTAAAATTTGCGACAGTAAAAAATTATTTTTTGAATAATTTACTATAGAAAAGGCAAACCCTGGAGTATTTAAAATTTGCGACAGTAGAAAATTATTTTTTGAATAATTTACTATAGAAAAGGCAATCCCTGGCGTAATTAAAATTTGCGACCGTAGAAAATTATTTTTTGAATAATTTACTGTAGAAAAGGCAATCCCTGGCGCAATTAAAATTTGCGACAGTAAAAAATTATTTTTTGAATAATTTACTATATAAAAGGCAATCCCTGGCGTAATTAAAATTTGCGTCAGTAGAAAATTATTTTTTGAATAATTTACTATAGAAAAGGCAATCCCTGGCGTAATTAAAATTTGCGACAGTAGAAAATTATTTTTTGAAAAATTTACTATAGAAAAGGCAATCCCTGGCGTAATTAAAACTTGCGACAGTAAAAAATTATTTTTTGAATAATTTACTGTAGAAAAGGCAATCCCTGGCGTAATTAAAATTTGCGACAGTAAAAAATTATTTTTTGAATAATTTACTATAGAAAAGGCAATCCCTGGCGCACTTAAAATTTGCGACAGTAGAAAATTATTTTTTGAATAATTTACTATAGAAAAGGCAATCCCTGGCGTATTTAAAATTTGCGACAGTAAGAAATTAATTTTTGAAAAATTTACTATATAAAAGGCAATCCCTGGCGTAGTTAAAATTTGCGACAGTAGAAAATTATTTTTTGAATAATTTACTATAGAAAAGGCAATCCCTGGCGTAATTAAAATTTGCGACAGTAAAAAATTATTTTTTGAATAATTTACTATAGAAAAGGCAATCCCTGGCGCACTTAAAATTTGCGACAGTTGAAAATTATTTTTTGAATAATTTACTATAGAAAAGGCAATCCCTGGCGTAATTAAAATTTGCGACAGTATAAAATTGTTTTTTGAATAATTTACTATAGAAAAGGCAATCCCTGGCGTAATTAAAAATTTGCGACAGTAGAAAATTATTTTTTGAATAATTTACTATAGAAAAGGCAATCCCTGGCGTATTTAAAATTTGCGACAGTATAAAATTAATTTTTGAAAAATTTACTATAGAAAAGGCAATCCCTGGCGTAATTAAAATTTGCGACAGTAGAAAATTATTTTTTGAATAATTTACTATAGAAAAGGCAATCCCTGGCGCAATTACAATTTGCGACAGTAGAAAATTATTTTTTGAATAATTTACTATAGAAAAGGCAATCCCTGGCGTAATTAAAATTTGCGACAGTAAAAAATTATTTTTTGAATAATTTACTATAGAAAAGGCAATCCCTGGGATATTTAAAATTTGCGACAGTAGAAAATTATTTTTTGAATAATTTACTATAGAAAAGGCAATCCCTGGCGTATTTAAAATTTGCGACAGTAGAAAATTATTTTTTGAATAATTTACTATAGAAAAGGCAATCCCTGGCGTAATTAAAATTTGCGTCGGTAGAAAATTATTTTTTGAATAATTTACTATAGAAAAGGCAATCCCTGGCGTAATTAAAATTTGCGACAGTAGAAAATTATTTTTTGAAAAATTTACTATAGAAAAGGCAATCCCTGGCGTAATTAAAACTTGCGACAGTAAAAAATTATTTTTTGAATAATTTAATATAGAAAAGGCAATACCTGGCGCAATTAAAATTTGCGACAGTAGAAAATTATTTTTTGAATAATTTACTATAGAAAAGGCAATCCCTGGCGAAATTAAAATTTGCAAAAGTAGAAAATTATTTTTTGAATAATTTACTATAGAAAAGGCAATCCCTGGGATATTTAAAATTTGCCACAGCAGAAAATTATTTTTTGAATAATTTACTATAGAAAAGGCAATCCCTGGCGCAATTAAAATTTGCGACAGTAGAAAATTATTTTTTGAAAAATTTACTGTAGAAAGGCAATCCCTGGCGCACTTAAAATTTGCGACAGTAGAAAATTATTTTTTGAATAATTTATTGTAGAAAAGGCAATCCCTGGCGCAATTAAAATTTGCGACAGTTGAAAATTATTTTTTGAATAATTTACTATAGAAAAGGCAATCCCAGGCGTAATTAAAATTTCCGACACTATAAAATTATTTTTTGAATAATTTACTATAGAAAAGGCAATCCCTGGCGCACTTAAAATTTGCGACAGTATAAAATTATTTTTGAATAATTTACTATAGAAAAGGCAATCCCTGGCGTAAAATTTGCGACAGTTGAAAATTATTTTTTGAATAATTTACTATAGAAAAGGCAATCCCTGGCGTAATTAAAATTTGCGACAGTAAAAAATTATTTTTTGAATAATTTACTATAGAAAAGGCAATCCCTGGCGTAATTAAAATTTGCGACAGTAGAAAATTATTTTTTAAAAAATTTACCTGGCGAAATTGAAATTTGCGAGAGTAAAAAATTATTTTTTGAATAATTTACTATAGAAAAGGCAATCCCTGGCGTAATTAAAATTTGCGACAGTAGAAGATTATTTTTTGAAAAGTTTACTATAGAAAAGGCAATCCCTGGCGCAATTAAAATTTGCGACAGTAAAAAATTATTTTTTGCAAAATTTACTGTAGAAAAGGCAATCCCTGTCGCAGTTGAAACTTGCGATAGTAAAACATTATTTTTTGAATAATTTACTATAGAAAAGGCAATCCCTGGCGTATGTAAAATTTGCGAGAGTAAAAAATTATTTTTTGAATAATTTACTATAGAAAAGGCAATCCCTGGCGTAATTAAAATTTGCGACAGTAGAAAATTATTTTTTGTATAATTTACTATAGAAAAGGCAATCCCTGGCGCAATTACAATTTGCAACAGTAGAAAATTATTTTTTGAATAATTTACTATAGAAAAGGCAATCCCTGGCGTAATTAAAATTTGCGACAGTAAAAAATTATTTTTTGAATAATTTACTATAGAAAAGGCAATCCCTGGGATATTTAAAATTTGCGACAGTAAAAAATTATTTTTTGAATAATTTACTATAGAAAAGGCAATCCCTGGCGTAATTAAAATTTGCGACCGTAGAAAATTATTTTTTGAATAATTTACTGTAGAAAAAGCAAACCCTGGCGCAATTAAAATTTGCGACAGTAAAAAATTATTTTTTGAATAATTTACTATAGAAAAGGCAAACCCTGGAGTATTTAAAATTTGCGACAGTAGAAAATTATTTTTTGAATAATTTACTATAGAAAAGGCAATCCCTGGCGTAATTAAAATTTGCGACCGTAGAAAATTATTTTTTGAATAATTTACTGTAGAAAAGACAATCCCTGGCGCAATTAAAATTTGCGACAGTAAAAAATTATTTTTTGAATAATTTACTATATAAAAGGCAATCCCTGGCGTAATTAAAATTTGCGTCAGTAGAAAATTATTTTTTGAATAATTTACTATAGAAAAGGCAATCCCTGGCGTAATTAAAATTTGCGACAGTAGAAAATTATTTTTTGAAAAATTTACTATAGAAAAGGCAATCCCTGGCGTAATTAAAACTTGCGACAGTAAAAAATTATTTTTTGAATAATTTACTGTAGAAAAGGCAATCCCTGGCGTAATTAAAATTTGCGACAGTAAAAAATTATTTTTTGAATAATTTACTATAGAAAAGGCAATCCCTGGCGCACTTAAAATTTGCGACAGTAGAAAATTATTTTTTGAATAATTTACTATAGAAAAGGCAATCCCTGGCGTATTTAAAATTTGCGACAGTAAGAAATTAATTTTTGAAAAATTTACTATATAAAAGGCAATCCCTGGCGTAGTTAAAATTTGCGACAGTAGAAAATTATTTTTTGAATAATTTACTATAGAAAAGGCAATCCCTGGCGTAATTAAAATTTGCGACAGTAAAAAATTATTTTTTGAATAATTTACTATAGAAAAGGCAATCCCTGGCGCACTTAAAATTTGAGACAGTTGAAAATTATTTTTTGAATAATTTACTATAGAAAAGGCAATCCCTGGCGTAATTAAAATTTGCGACAGTATAAAATTGTTTTTTGAATAATTTACTATAGAAAAGGCAATCCCTGGCGTAATTAAAAATTTGCGACAGTAGAAAATTATTTTTTGAATAATTTACTATAGAAAAGGCAATCCCTGGCGTATTTAAAATTTGCGACAGTATAAAATTAATTTTTGAAAAATTTACTATAGAAAAGGCAATCCCTGGCGTAATTAAAATTTGCGACAGTAGAAAATTATTTTTTGAATAATTTACTATAGAAAAGGCAATCCCTGGCGCAATTACAATTTGCGACAGTAGAAAATTATTTTTTGAATAATTTACTATAGAAAAGGCAATCCCTGGCGTAATTAAAATTTGCGACAGTAAAAAATTATTTTTTGAATAATTTACTATAGAAAAGGCAATCCCTGGGATATTTAAAATTTGCGACAGTAGAAAATTATTTTTTGAATAATTTACTATAGAAAAGGCAATCCCTGGCGTATTTAAAATTTGCGACAGTAGAAAATTATTTTTTGAATAATTTACTATAGAAAAGGCAATCCCTGGCGTAATTAAACTTTGCGACAGTAGAAAATTATTTTTTGAATAATTTACTGTAGAAAAGGCAATCCCTGGCGCAATTAAAATTTGCGACAGTAAAAAATTATTTTTGGAATAATTTACTATATAAAAGGCAATCCCTGGCGTAATTAAAATTTGCGTCAGTAGAAAATTGTTTTTTGAATAATTTACTATAGAAAAGGCAATCCCTGGCGTAATTAAAATTTGCGACAGTAGAAAATTATTTTTTGAAAAATTTACTATAGAAAAGGCAATCCCTGGCGTAATTAAAACTTGCGACAGTAAAAAATTATTTTTTGAATAATTTAATATAGAAAAGGCAATCCCTGGCGCAAATAAAATTTGCGACAGTAGAAAATTATTTTTTGAATAATTTACTATAGAAAAGGCAATCCCTGGCGAAATTAAAATTTGCAAAAGTAGAAAATTATTTTTTGAATAATTTACTATAGAAAAGGCAATCCCTGGGTTATTTAAAATTTGCCACAGCAGAAAATTATTTTTTGAATAATTTACTATAGAAAAGGCAATCCCTGGCGCAATTAAAATTTGCGACAGTAGAAAATTATTTTTTGAAAAATTTACTGTAGAAAGGCAATCCCTGGCGCACTTAAAATTTGCGACAGTAGACAATTATTTTTTGAATAATTTATTGTAGAAAAGGCAATCCCTGGCGCAATTAAAATTTGCGACAGTTGAAAATTATTTTTTGAATAATTTACTATAGAAAAGGCAATCCCAGGCGTAATTAAAATTTCCGACACTATAAAATTATTTTTTGAATAATTTACTATAGAAAAGGCAATCCCTGGCGCACTTAAAATTTGCGACAGTATAAAATTATTTTTGAATAATTTACTATAGAAAAGGCAATCCCTGGCGTAAAATTTGCGACAGTTGAAAATTATTTTTTGAATAATTTACTATAGAAAAGGCAATCCCTGGCGTAATTAAAATTTGCGACAGTAAAAAATTATTTTTTGAATAATTTACTATAGAAAAGGCAATCCCTGGCGTAATTAAAATTTGCGACAGTAGAAAATTATTTTTTAAAAAATTTACCTGGCGAAATTGAAATTTGCGAGAGTAAAAAATTATTTTTTGAATAATTTACTATAGAAAAGGCAATCCCTGGCGTAATTAAAATTTGCGACAGTAGAAGATTATTTTTTGAAAAGTTTACTATAGAAAAGGCAATCCCTGGCGCAATTAAAATTTGCGACAGTAAAAAATTATTTTTTGCAAAATTTACTGTAGAAAAGGCAATCCCTGTCGCAGTTGAAACTTGCGATAGTAAAACATTATTTTTTGAATAATTTACTATAGAAAAGGCAATCCCTGGCGTATGTAAAATTTGCGACAGTAAAAAATTATTTTTTGAATAATTTACTATAGAAAAGGCAATCCCTGGCGTAATTAAAATTTGCGACAGTAGAAAATTATTTTTTGTATAATTTACTATAGAAAAGGCAATCCCTGGCGCAATTACAATTTGCGACAGTAGAAAATTATTTTTTGAATAATATACTATAGAAAAGGCAATCCCTGGCGTAATTAAAATTTGCGACAGTAAAAAATTATTTTTTGAATAATTTACTATAGAAAAGGCAATCCCTGGGATATTTAAAATTTGCGACAGTAAAAAATTATTTTTTGAATAATTTACTATAGAAAAGGCAATCCCTGGCGTAATTAAAATTTGCGACACTAAAAAATTATTTTTTGAATAATTTACTATAGAAAAGGCAATCCCTGCTGGCGTATTTAAAATTTGCGACAGTAGAAAATTATTTTTTGAATAATTTACTATAGAAAAGGCAATCCCTGGCGTAATTAAAATTTGCGACAGTAGAAAATTATTTTTTGAATAATTTACTGTAGAAAAGGCAATCCCTGGCGCAATTAAAATTTGCGACAGTAAAAAATTATTTTTTGAATAATTTACTGTAGAAAAGGCAATCCCTGGCGTAATTAAAATTTGCGACAGTAGAAAATTATTTTTTTAATAATTTACTGTAGAAAAGGCAATCCCTGGCGCAATTAAAATTTGCGACAGTAAAAAATTATTTTTTGAAAAGTTTACTATAGAAAAGGCAATCCCTGGCGCAATTAAAATTTGCGACAGTAAAAAATTATTTTTTGCAAAATTTACTGTAGAAAAGGCAATCCCTGTCGCAGTTGAAACTTGCGATAGTAAAACATTATTTTTTGAATAATTTACTATAGAAAAGGCAATCCCTGGCGTATGTAAAATTTGCGACAGTAAAAAATTATTTTTTGAATAATTTACTATAGAAAAGGCAATCCCTGGCGTAATTAAAATTTGCGACAGTAGAAAATTATTTTTTGTATAATTTACTATAGAAAAGGCAATCCCTGGCGCAATTACAATTTGCGACAGTAGAAAATTATTTTTTGAATAATATACTATAGAAAAGGCAATCCCTGGCGTAATTAAAATTTGCGACAGTAAAAAATTATTTTTTGAATAATTTACTATAGAAAAGGCAATCCCTGGGATATTTAAAATTTGCGACAGTAAAAAATTATTTTTTGAATAATTTACTATAGAAAAGGCAATCCCTGGCGTAATTAAAATTTGCGACAGTAGAAAATTATTTTTTGAATAATTTACTATAGAAAAGGCAATCCCTGCTGGCGTATTTAAAATTTGCGACAGTAGAAAATTATTTTTTGAATAATTTACTATAGAAAAGGCAATCCCTGGCGTAATTAAAATTTGCGACAGTAGAAAATTATTTTTTGAATAATTTACTGTAGAAAAGGCAATCCCTGGCGCAATTAAAATTTGCGACAGTAAAAAATTATTTTTTGAATAATTTACTATATAAAAGGCAATCCCTGGCGTAATTAAAATTTGCGTCAGTAGAAAATAATTTTTTGAAGAATTTACTATAGAAAAGGCAATCCCTGGCGTAATTAAAATTTGCGACAGTAGAAAATTATTTTTTGAAAAATTTACTACAGAAAAGGCAATCCCTGGCGTAATTAAAACTTGCGACAGTAAAAAATTATTTTTTGAATAATTTACTGTAGAAAAGGCAATCCCTGGCGTAATTAAAATTTGCGACAGTAAAAAAATATTTTTTGAATAATTTACTATAGAAAAGGCAATCCCTGGCGCACTTAAAATTTGCGACAGTAGAAAATTATTTTTTTGAATAATTTACTATAGAAAAGGCAATCCCTGGCGTATTTAAAATTTGCGACAGTAAGAAATTAATTTTTGAAAGATTTACTATATAAAGGCAATCCCTGGCGTAGTTAAAATTTGCGACAGTAGAAAATTATTTTTTGAATAATTTACTATAGAAAAGGCAATCCCTGGCGTAATTAAAATTTGCGACAGTAAAAAATTATTTTTTGAATAATTTACTATAGAAAAGGCAATCCCTGGCGCACTTAAAATTTGCGACAGTTGAAAATTATTTTTTGAATAATTTACTATAGAAAAGGCAATCCCTGCGTAATTAAAATTTGCGACAGCATAAAATTGTTTTTTGAATAATTTACTATAGAAAAGGCAATCCCTGGCGTAATTAAAATTTGCGACAGTAGAAAATTATTTTTTGAATAATTTACTATAGAAAAGGCAATCCCTGGCGTATTTAAAATTTGCGACAGTATAAAATTAATTTTTGAAAAATTTACTATATAAAAGGCAATCCCTGGCGTAATTAAAATTTGCGACAGTAGAAAATTATTTTTTGAATAATTTACTATAGAAAAGGCAATCCCTGGCGTATTTAAAATTTGCGACAGTAGAAAATTATTTTTTGATAAATTTACTATAGAAAAGGCAATCCCTGGCGTAATTAAAATTTGCGACAGTAAAAAATTATTTTTTGAATAATTTACTATAGAAAAGGCAATCCCTGGCGTAATTAAAATTTGCGACAGTAAAAAATTATTCTTTGAATAATTTACTATAGAAAAGGCAATCCCTGGGATATTTAAAATTTGCGACAGTTGAAAATTATTTTCTGAATAATTTACTATAGAAAAGGCAATCCCTGGCGTAATTAAAATTTGCGACAGTTGAAAATTATTTTTTGAATAATTTACTATAGAAAAGGCAATCCCTGGCGTAATTAAAATTTGCGACAGTAAAAAATTATTTTTTGAATAATTTACTATAGAGAAGGCAATCCCTGGCGCACTTAAAATTTGCGACAGTATAAAATTATTTTTTGAATAATTTACTATATAAAAGGCAATCCCTGGCGTAATTAAAATTTGCGACAGTTGAAAATTATTTTTTGAATAATTTACTATAGAAAAGGCAATCCCTGGCGTAATGAAAATTTGCGACAGTATAAAATTATTTTTTGAATAATTTACTATAGAAAAGGCAATCCCTGGCGTAATTAAAATTTGCGACAGTTGAAAATTATTTTGTGAGAAATTTACTATAGAAAAGGCAATGCCTGGCGTAATTAAAATTTGCGACAATAGAAAATTATTTTTTGAAAAGTTTACTATAGAAAAGGCAATCCCTGGCGCAATTAAAATTTGCGACAGTAAAAAATTATTTTTTGCAAAATTTACTATAGAAAAGGCAATCCCTGGCGTAATTAAAATTTGCGACAGTATAAAATTATTTTTTGAATAATTTACTATAGAAAAGGCAATCCCTGGCGCAATTAAAATTTGCGACAGTAGAAAAATTATTTTTTGAATAATTTACTATAGAAAAGGCAATCTCTGGCGTATTTGAAATTTGCGACAGTAAAAAATTATTTTTTGAATAATTTACTATAAAAAAGGCAATCCCTGGCGTAATTAAAATTTGCGACAGTATAAAACTATTTTTTGAATAATTTACTATAGAAAAGGCAATCCCTGGCCTAATTAAAATTTGCGAAAGTAGAAAATTATTTTTTGAATAATTTACTATAGAAAAGCAATCCATGGCGCACTTAAAATTTGCGACAGTAGAAAATTATTTTTTGAATTATTTACTATAGAAAAGGCAATCCCTGGCGCAATTAAAATTTGCGACAGTAAAAAATTATTTTTTGAATAATTTACTGTAGAAAAGGCAATCCCTGGCGTAATTAAAATTTGCGACAGTAGAAAATTATTTTTTGCAAAATTTACTATAGAAAAGGCAATCCCTGGCGCAATTAAAATTTGCGACAGTAAAAAAATTATTTTTTGAATAATTTACTATAGAATAGGCAATCCCTGCGTAATTAAAATTTGCGACAGTAAAAAATTATTTTTTGAATAATTTACTATAGAAAAGGCAATCCCTGGCGCAATTACAATTTGCGACAGTTGAAAATTATTTCTTGAATAATTTACTATAGCAAAGGCAATCCCTGGCGCACTTAAAATTTGCGACAGTAGAAAATTATTTTTTGAATAATTTACTATATAAAAGGCAATCCTTGGGATATTTAAAATTTGCGACAGTAAAAAATTATTTTTTGAATAATTTACTATAGAAAAGGCAATCCCTGGCGTAATTAAAATTTGACACAGTTGAAAATTATTTTTTGAATAATTTACTATAGAAAAGGCAATCCCTGGGGCAATTAAAATTTGCGACAGTAAAAAATTATTTTTTGAATAATTTACTATAGAAAAGGCAATCCCTGGCGTAATTAAAATTTGCGACAGTATAAAATTATGTTGAATAATTTACTATATAAAAGCAATCCCTGGCGTAATTAAAATTTGCGACAGTAGAATATTATTTTTTGAATAATATACTGTAGAAAAGGCAATCCCTGGCTTAATTAAAACTTGCGATAGTAAAAAATTATTTTTTGAATAATTTACTATAGAAAAGGCAATCCCTGGCGCAATTAAAATTTGCGGACAGTAAAAAATTAGTTTTTGCAAAATTTACTATAGAAAAGGCAATCCCTGGCGCAATTAAAATTTGCGACAGTAGAAAATTATTTTTTGAATAATTTACTATAGAAAAGGCAATCCCTGGCGCAATTAAAATTTGCGACAGTAGAAAATTATTTTTTGAATAATTTACTATATAAAAGGCAATCCCTGGGATATTTAAAATTTGCGGCAGTAGAAAATTATTTTTTGAATACTTTACTATAGAAAAGGCAATCCCTGGGATATTTAAAATTTGCGACAATAAAAAATTATTTTTTGAATAATTTACTATAGAAAAGGCAATCCCTGGCGTAATTAAAATTTGCGACAGTAGAAAATTATTTTTTGAATAATTTACTATAGAAAAGGCAATCCCCTGGCGCAATTAAAATTTGCGACAGTTGAAAATTATTTTTTGAATAATTTACTATAGAAAAGGCAATCCCTGGGATATTTAAAATTAGCGACAGTAAAAAATTATTTTTTGAATAATTTACTATAGAAAAGGCAATCCCTGGCGTAATTAAAATTTGCGACAGTAGAAAATTAATTTGTGAAAAATTTAACTGGCTAAATTGAAATTTGCGAGAGTAAAAAATTATTTTTTGAATAATTTACTATAGAAAAGGCAATCCCTGGCGTAATTAAAATTTGCGACAGTAAAAAATTATTTTTTGAATAACTTACTATAGAAAAGGCAATCCCTGGCGCAATTAAAATTTGCAACAGTAGAAAATTATTTTTTGAATAATTTACTATAGAAAAGGCAATCCCTGGCGTAATTAAAATTTGCGACAGTAAAAAATTATTTTTTGAATAATTTACTATAGAAAAGGCAATCCCTGGCGTAATTAAAATTTGCGACAGTAAAAAATTATATTTTGAATAATTTACTATAGAAAAGGCAATCCCTGGCGTAATTAAAATTTGCGAGAGTAAAAAATTATTTTTTGAATAATTTACTATAGAAAAGGCAATCCCTGGGATATTTAAAATTTGCGACAGTAAAAAATTATTTTTTGAATAATTTACTATAGAAAAGGCAATCCCTGGCGTAATTAAAATTTGCGACAGTAGAAAATTATTTTTTGAATAATTTACTATAGAAAAGGCAATCCCTGGCGCAATTAAAATTTGCGACAGTAGAAAATTATTTTTTGAGTAATTTACTATAGAAAAGGCAATCCCTGGGATATTTAAAATTTGCGACAGTAAAAAAATATTTTTTGAATAATTTACTATAGAAAAGGCAATCCCTGGCGTAATTAAAATTTGCGACAGTAGAAAATTAATTTGTGAAAAATTTACCTTGCGAAATTGAAATTTGCGAGAGTAAAAAATTATTTTTTGAATAATTTACTATAGAAAAGGCAATCCCTGGCGCAATTAAAATTTGAGACAGTTGAAAATTATTTTTTGAATAATTTACTATAGAAAAGGCAATCCCTGTCGCAATTAAAATTTGCGACAGTTGAAAATTATTTTTTGAATAATTTACTATAGAAAAGGAAATCCCTGGGATATTTAAAATTTGCGACAGTAAAAAATTATTTTTTGAATAATTTACTGTAGAAAAGGCAATCCCTGGCGCAATTAAAATTTGCGACAGTAGAAAATTAATTTGTGAAAAATTTACCTGGCGAAATTGAAATTTGCGAGAGTAAAAAGTTATTTTTTGAATAATTTACTATAGAAAAGGCAATACCTGGCGCAATTAAAATTTGCGACAGTTGAAAATTATTTTTTGAATAATTTACTATAGAAAAGGCAATCCCTGGCGTAATTAAAATTTGCGACAGTTGAAGATTATTTTTCGAATAATTTACTATAGAAAAGGCAATCCCTGGGATATTTAAAATTTGCGACAGTATAAAATTAGTTTTTGAATAATTTACTGTAGAAAAGGCAATCCTTGGCGTAATTAAAATTTGCGACAGTTGAAAATTATTTTTTGAATAATTTACTATAGAAAAGGCAATCCCTGGGATATTTAAAATTTGCGACAGTAAAAAATTATTTTTTGAATAATTTACTATAGAAAAGGCAATCCCTGGCGTAATTAAAATTTGCGACAGTAAAAAATTATTTTTTGAATAATTTACTATAGAAAAGGCAATCCCTGGCGCAATTAAAATTTGCAACAGTAGAAAATTATTTTTTGAATAATTTACTATAGAAAAGGCAATCCCTGGCGCACTTAAAATTTGCGACAGTAGAAAATTATTTTTTGAATAATTTACTATAGAAAAGGCAATCCCTGGCGCAATTAAAATTTGCTACAGTTGAAAATTATTTTTTGAATAATTTACTATAGAAAAGGCAATCCCTGGCGTAATTAAAATTTGCGACAGTAGAAAATTAATTTGTGAAAAACTTACCTGGCGAAATTGAAATTTGCGAGAGTAAAAAATTATTTTTTGAATAATTTACTATAGAAAAGGCAATCCCTGGGATATTTAAAATTTGCGACAGTAAAAAAATTATTTTTTGAATAATTTACTGTAGAAAAGGCAATCCCTGGCGCAATTAAAATTTGCGACAGTAGAAAATTAATTTGTGAAAAATTTACCTGGCGAAATTGAAATTTGCGAGAGTAAAAAATTATTTTTTGAATAATTTACTATAGAAAAGGCAATCCCTGGGATATTTAAAATTTGCGACAGTAAAAAATTATTTTTTGAATAATTTACTATAGAAAAGGCAATCCCTGGCGTAATTAAAATTTGCGACAGTAAAAAATTATTTTTTGAATAATTTACTATAGAAAAGGCAATCCCTGGCGTAATTAAAATTTGCGACAGTAAAAAATTATTTTTTGAATAATTTACTATAGAAAAGGCAATCCCTGGCGCAATTAAAATTTGCAACAGTAGAAAATTATTTTTTGAATAATTTACTATAGAAAAGGCAATCCCTGGCGTAATTAAAATTTGCGACAGTAAAAAAATTATTTTTTGAATAATTTACTATAGAAAAGGCAATCCCTGGCGTAATTAAAATTTGCGACAGTTGAAAATTATTTTTTGAATAATTTACTATAGAAAAGGCAATCCCTGGCGTAATTAAAATTTGCGACAGTAGAAAATTAATTTGTGAAAATCTTACCTGGCGAAATTGAAATTTGCGAGAGTAAAAAATTATTTTTTGAATAATTTACTATAGAAAAGGCAATCCCTGGGATATTTAAAATTTGCGACAGTAAAAAATTATTTTTTGAATAATTTACTATAGAAAAGGCAATCCCTGGGATATTTAAAATTTGCGACAGTAAAAAATTATTTTTTGAATAATTTACTATAGAAAAGGCAATCCCTGGCGTAATTAAAATTTGCGACAGTAAAAAATTATTTTTTGAAAAATTTACTATAGAAAAGGCAATCCCTGGCGTAATTAAAATTTGCGACAGTAAAAAATTATTTTTTGAATAATTTACTATAGAAAAGGCAATCCCTGGCGCAATTAAAATTTGCAACAGTAGAAAATTATTTTTTGAATAATTTGCTATAGAAAAGGCAATCCCTGGCGTAATTAAAATTTGCGACAGTAAAAAAATTATTTTTTGAATAATTTACTATAGAAAAGGCAATCCCTGGCGCAATTAAAATTTGCAACAGTAGAAAATAATTTTTTGAATAATTTACTATAAAAAAGGCAATCCCTGGCGTAATTAAAATTTGCGACAGTTGAAAATTATTTTTGGAATAATTTACTATAGAAAAAGCAATCCCTGGGATATTTAAAATTTGCGAGAGTAAAAAATTATTTTTTGAATAATTTACTATAGAAAAGGCAATCCCTATGATATTTAAAATTTGCGACAGTAAAAAATTATTTTTTGAATAATTTACTATAGAAAAGGCAATCCCTGGCGCAATTAAAATTTGCAACAGTAGAAAATTATTTTCTGAATAATTTACTATAGAAATGGCAATCCCTGGCGTAATTAAAATTTGCGACAGTAAAAAAAATTATTTTTTGAATAATTTACTATAGAAAAAGGCAATCCCTGGCGCAATTAAAATTTGCAACAGTAGAAAATTATTTTTTGAATAATTTACTATAGAAAAGGCAATCCCTGGCGCACTTAAAATTTGCGACAGTAGAAAATTATTTTTTGAATAATTTACTATAGAAAAGGCAATCCCTGGCGCAATTAAAATTTGCAAGAGTTGAAGATTATTTTTTGAATAATTTACTATAGAAAAGGCAATCCCTGGGATATTTAAAATTTGCGACAGTAAAAAATTATTTTTTGAATAATTTAATATAGAGAAGGCAATCCCTGGATATTTAAAATTTGCGACAGTAAAAAATTATTTTTTGAATAATTTACTATAGAAAAGGCAATCCCTGGTGTAATTAAAATTTGCGACAGTAGAAAATTAATTTGTGAAAAATTTACCTTGCGAAATTGAAATTTGCGAGAGTAAAAAATTATTTTTTGAATAATTTACTATAGAAAAGGCAATCCCTGGCGCAATTAAATTTGAGACAGTTGAAAATTATTTTTTGTATAATTTACTATAGAAAAAGGCAATCCCTGGCGCAATTAAAATTTGCGACAGTTGAAAATAATTTTTTGAATAATTTACTATAGAAAAGGCAATCCCTGGGATATTTAAAATTTGCGACAGTAAAAAATTATTTTTTGAATAATTTACTGTAGAAAAGGCAATCCCTGGCGCAATTAAAATTTGCGACAGTAGAAAATTAATTTGTGAAAAATTTACCTGGCGAAATTGAAATTTGCGAGAGTAAAAAGTTATTTTTTGAATAATTTACTATAGAAAAGGCAATCCCTGGCGCAATTAAAATTTACGACAGTTGAAAATTATTTTTGAATAATTTACTATAGAAAAGGCAATCCCTGGCGTAATTAAAATTTGCGAGAGTTGAAGATTATTTTTTGAATAATTTACTATAGAAAAGGCAATCCCTGGGATATTTAAAATTTGCGACAGTATAAAATTATTTTTTGAATAATTTACTGTAGAAAAGGCAATCCCTGGCGTAATTAAAATTTGCGACAGTTGAAAATTATTTTTTGAATAATTTACTATAGAAAAGGCAATCCCTGGGATATTTAAAATTTGCGACAGTAAAAAATTATTTTTTGAATAATTTACTATAGAAAAGGTAATTAAAATTTGCGACAGTAAAAAATTATTTTTTGAATAATTTACTATAGAAAAGGCAATCCCTGGCGCAATTAAAATTTGCAACAGTAGAAAAATTATTTTTTGAATAATTTACTATAGAAAAGGCAATCCCTGGCGCACTTAAAATTTGCGACAGTAGAAAATTATTTTTTGAATAATTTACTATAGAAAAGGCAATCCCTGGTGCAATTAAAATTTGCGACAATTGAAAATTATTTTTTGAATAATTTACTATAGAAATGGCAATCCCTGGCGTAATTAAAATTTGCGACAGTAGAAAATTAATTTGTGAAAAACTTACCTGGCGAAATTGAAATTTGCGAGAGTAAAAAATTATTTTTTGAATAATTTACTATAGAAAAGGCAATCCTGGGATATTTAAAATTTGCGACAGTAAAAAATTATTTTTTGAATAATTTACTGTAGAAAAGGCAATGCCTGGCGTAATTAAAATTTGCGACAGTAAAAAAATTATTTTTTGAATAATTTACTATAGAAAAGGCAATCCCTGGCGCAATTAAAATTTGCAACAGTAGAAAATTATTTTTTGGATAATTTACTATAGAAAAGGCAATCCCTGGCGTAATTAAAATTTGCGACAGTTGAAAATTATTTTTTGAATAATTTACTATAGAAAAGGCAATCCTTGGCGTAATTAAAATTTGCGACAGTAAAAAAATGTATTTTTTGAATAATTTACTATAGAAAAGGCAATCCCTGGCGCAATTAAAATTTGCAACAGTAGAAAATTATTTTTTGGATAATTTACTATAGAAAAGGCAATCCCTGGCGTAATTAAAATTTGCGACAGTAAAAAATTAATTTTTGAATAATTTACTATAGAAAAGGCAATCCCTGGCGCAATTAAATTTTGCACAGTAGAAAATTATTTTTTGAATAATTTACTATAGAAAAGGCAATCCCTGGCGTAATTAAAATTTGCGACAGTAAAAATATTATTTTTTGAATAATTTACTATAGAAAAGGCAATCCCTGGCGTAATTAAAATTTGCGACATTTGAAAATTATTTTTTGAATAATTTACTATAGAAAAGGCAATCCCTGGCGTAATTAAAATTTGCGACAGTAGAAAATTAATTTGTGAAAAACTTACCTGGCGAAAGTGAAATTTGCGAGAGTAAAAAATTATTTTTTGAATAATTTACTATAGAAAAGGCAATCCCTGGGATATTTAAAATTTGCGACAGTAAAAAATTATTTTTTGAATAATTTACTGTAGAAAAGGCAATGCCTGGCGTAATTAAAATTTGCGACAGTAAAAAAATTATTTTTTGAATAATTTACTATAGAAAAGGCAATCCCTGGCGCAATTAAAATTTGCAACAGTAGAAAATTATTTTTTGGATAATTTACTATAGAAAAGGCAATCCCTGGCGTAATTAAAATTTGCGACAGTTGAAAATTATTTTTTGAATAATTTACTATAGAAAAGGCAAAAACTGGCGTAATTAAAATTTGCGACAGTAAAAAAATTATTTTTTGAATAATTTACTATAGAAAAGGCAATCCCTGGCGCAATTAAAATTTGCAACAGTAGAAAATTATTTTTTGGATAATTTACTATAGAAAAGGCAATCCCTGGCGTAATTAAAATTTGCGACAGTAAAAAATTATTTTTTGAATAATTTACTATAGAAAAGGCAATCCCTGGCGCAATTAAAATTTGCAACAGTAGAAAATTATTTTTTGAATAATTTTTTATAGAAAAGGCAATCCCTGGCGCACTTAAAATTTGCGACAGTAGAAAATTATGTTTTGAATAATTTACTATAGAAAAGGCAATCCCTGGCGCATTTAAAATTTGCGACAGTTGAAAATTATTTTTTGAATAATTTACTATAGAAAAGGCAATCCCTGGCGTAATTAAAATTTGCGACAGTACAAAATTAATTTGTGAAAAACTTACCTGGCGAAATTGAAATTTGCGAGAGTAAAATATTATTTTTTGAATAATTTACTATAGAAAAGGCAATCCCTGGGATATTTAAAATTTGCGACAGTAAAAAATTATTTTTTGAATAATTTACTGTAGAAAAGGCAATCTCTGGCGCAATTAAAATTTGCGACAATAGAAAATTAATTTGTGAAAAATATACCTGGCGAAATTGAAATTTGCGAAAGTAAAAAATTATTTTTTGAATAATTTACTATAGAAAAGGCAATCCCTGGGATATTTAAAATTTGCGACAGTAAAAAATTATTTTTTGAATAATTTACTATAGAAAAGGCAATCCCTGGCGTAATTAAAATTTGCAACAGTAAAAAATTATTTTTTGAATAATTTACTATAGAAAAGGCAATCCCTGGGGTAATTAAAATTTGCGACAGTAAAAAATTATTTTTTGAATAATTTACTTTAGAAAAGGCAATCCCTGGCGCAATTAAAATTTGCAACAGTAGAAAATTATTTTTTGAATAATTTACTATAGAAAAGGCAATCCCTGGCGTAATTAAAATTTGCAACAGTAAAAAATTATTTTTTGAATAATTTACTATAGAAAAGGCAATCCCTGGCGTAATTAAAATTTGCGACAGTAAAAAATTATTTTTTGAATAATTTACTATAGGAAAGGCAATCCCTGGCGCAATTAAAATTTGCAACAGTAGAAAATTATTTTTTGAATAATTTACTATAGAAAAGGCAATCCCTGGCGTAATTAAAATTTGCGACAGTAAAAAATTATTTTTTGAATAATTTACTATAGAAAAGGCAATCCCTGGCGCAATTAAAATTTGCAACAGTAGAAAATTATTTTTTGAATAATTTTTTATAGAAAAGGCAATCCCTGGCGCACTTAAAATTTGCGACAGTAGAAAATTATTTTTTGAATAATTTACTATAGAAAAGGCAATCCCTGTCGCATTTAAAATTTGCGACAGTTGAAAATTATTTTTTGAATAATTTACTATAGAAAAGGCAATCCCTGGCGTAATTAAAATTTGCGACAGTAGAAAATTAATTTGTGAAAAACTTACCTGGCGAAATTGAAATTTGCGAGAGTAAAAAATTATTTTTTGAATAATTTACTATAGAAAAGGCAATCCCTGGGATATTTAAAATTTGCGACAGTAAAAAATTATTTTTTGAATAATTTACTGTAGAAAAGGCAATCCCTGGCGCAATTAAAATTTGCGACAGTAGAAAATTAATTTGTGAAAAATATACCTGGCGAAATTGAAATTTGCGAGAGTAAAAAATTATTTTTTGAATAATTTACTATAGAAAAGGCAATCCCTGGGATATTTAAAATTTGCGACAGTAAAAAATTATTTTTTGAATAATTTACTATAGAAAAGGCAATCCCTGGCGTAATTAAAATTTGCAACAGTAAAAAATTATTTTTTGAATAATTTACTATAGAAAAGGCAATCCCTGGCGTAATTAAAATTTGCGACAGTAAAAAATTATTTTTTGAATAATGTACTATAGAAAAGGCAATCCCTGGCGCAATTAAAATTTGCAACAGTAGAAAATAATTTTTTGAATAATTTACTATAGAAAAGGCAATCCCTGGCGTAATTAAAATTTGCGACAGTAAAAAATTATTTTTTGAATAATTTACTATAGAAAAGGCAATCCCTGGCGTAATTAAAATTTGCGACAGTTGAAAATTATTTTTTGAATAATTTACTATAGAAAAGGCAATCCCTGGCGTAATTAAAATTTGCGACAGTAGAAAATTAATTTGTGAAAAACTTACCTGGCGAAATTGAAATTTGCGAGAGTAAAAAATTATTTTTTGAATAATTTACTATAGAAAAGGCAATCCCTGGGATATTTAAAATTTGCGACAGTAAAAAATTATTTTTTGAATAATTTACGGTAGAAAAGGCAATGCCTGGCGTAATTAAAATTTGCGACAGTAAAAAAATTATTTTTTGAATAATTTACTATAGAAAAGGCAATCCCTGGCGCAATTAAAATTTACAACAGTAGAAAATTATTTTTTGGATAATTTACTATAGAAAAGGCAATCCCTGGCGTAATTAAAATTTGCGACAGTTGAAAATTATTTTTTGAATAATTTACTATAGAAAAGGCAATCCCTGGCGTAATTAAAATTTGCGACAGTAAAAAAATTATTTTTTGAATAATTTACTATAGAAAAGGCAATCCCTGGCGCAATTAAAATTTGCAACAGTAGAAAATTATTTTTTGGATAATTTACTATAGAAAAGGCAATCACTGGCGTAATTAAAATTTGCGACAGTAAAAAATTATTTTTTGAATAATTTACTATAGAAAAGGCAATCCCTGGGATATTTAAAATTTGCGACAGTAAAAAATTATTTTTTGAATAATTTACTATAGAAAAGGCAATCCCTGGGATATTTAAAATTTGCGACAGTAAAAAATTATTTTTTGAATAATTTACTATAGAAAAGGCAATCCCTCGCGTAATTAAAATTTGCGACAGTTGAAAATTATTTTTTGAATAATTTACTATAGAAAAGGCAATCCCTGGGATATTTAAAATTTGCGACAGTAAAAAATTATTTTTTGAATAATTTACTATAGAAAAGGCAATCCCTGGCGTAATTAAAATTTGCGACAGTAAAAAATTATTTTTTGAATAATTTACTATAGAAAAGGCAATCCCTGGCGCAATTAAAATTTGCAACAGTAAAAAATTATTTTTTGAATAATTTACTATAGAAAAGGCAATCCCTGGGATATTTAAAATTTGCGACAGTAAAAAATTATTTTTTGAATAATTTACTATAGAAAAGGCAATCCCTGGGATATTTAAAATTTGCGACAGTAAAAAATTATTTTTTGAATAATTTACAAAAGAAAAGGCAATCCCTGGCGCAATTAAAATTTGCAACAGTAGAAAATTATTTTTTGAATAATTTACTATAGAAAAGGCAATCCCTGGCGTAATTAAAATTTGCGACAGTAAAAAAATTATTTTTTGAATAATTTACTATAGAAAAGGCAATCCCTGGCGTAATTAAAATTTGCGACAGTAAAAAATTATTTTTTGAATAATTTACTATAGAAAAGGCAATCCCTGGCGCAATTAAAATTTGCAACAGTAGAAAATAATTTTTTGAATAATTTACTATAGAAAAGGCAATCCCTGGCGCACTTAAAATTTGCGACAGTAGAAAATTATTTTTTGAATAATTTACTATAGAAAAGGCAATCCCTGGCGCAATTAAAATTTGCAACAGTTGATGATTATTTTTTGAATAATTTACTATAGAAAAGGCAATCCCTGAGATATTTAAAATTTGCGACAGTATAAAATTATTTTTTGAATAATTTACTGTAGAAAAGGCAATCCGTGGCGTAATTAAAATATGCGACAGTTGAAAATTATTTTTTGAATAATTTACTATAGAAAAGGCAATCCCAGGGATATTTAAAATTTGCGACAGTAAAAAATTATTTTTTGAATAATTTACTATAGAAAAGGCAATCCCTGGCGTAATTAAAATTTGCGACAGTAAAAAATTATTTTTTGAATAATTTACTATAGAAAAGGCAATCCCTGGCGCAATTAAAATTTGCAACAGTAGAAAATTATTTTTTGAATAATTTACTATAGAAAAGGCAATCCCTGGCGCACTTAAAATTTGCGACAGTAGAAAATTATTTTTTGAATAATTTACTATAGAAAAGGCAATCCCTGGCGCAATTAAAATTTGCGACAGTTGAAAATTATTTTTTGAATAATTTACTATAGAAAAGGCAATCCCTGGCGTAATTAAAATTTGCGACAGTAGCAAATTAATTTGTGAAAAACTTACCTGGCGAAATTGAAATTTGCGAGAGTAAAAAATTATTTTTTGAATAATTTACTATAGAAAAGGCATTCCCTGGGATATTTAAAATTTGCGACAGTAAAAAATTATTTTTTGAATAATTTACTGTAGAAAAGGCAATCCCTGGCGCAATTAAAATTTGCGACAGTAGAAAATTAATTTGTGAAAAATTTACCTGGCGAAATTGAAATTTGCGAGAGTAAAAAATTATTTTTTGAATAATTTACTATAGAAAAGGCAATCCCTGGGATATTTAAAATTTGCGACAGTAAAAAATTATTTTTTGAATAATTTACTATAGAAAAGGCAATCCCTGGCGTAATTAAAATTTGCGACAGTAAAAAATTATTTTTTGAATAATTTACTATAGAAAAGGCAATCCCTGGCGTAATTAAAATTTGCGACAGTAAAAAATTATTTTTTGAATAATTTACTATAGAAAAGGCAATCCCTGGCGCAATTAAAATTTGCAACAGTAGAAAATTATTTTTTGAATAATTTACTATAGAAAAGGCAATCCCTGGCGTAATTAAAATCTGCGACAGTAAAAAAATTATTTTTTGAATAATTTACTATAGAAAAGGCAATCCCTGGCGTAATTAAAATTTGCGACAGTAAAAAATTATTTTTTGAATAATTTACTATAGAAAAGGCAATCCCTGGCGTAATTAAAATTTGCGACAGTTAAAAATTATTTTTTGAATAATTTACTATAGAAAAGGCAATCCCTGGGATATGTAAAATTTGCGACAGTAAAAAGTTATTTTTTGAATAATTTACTATAGAAAAGGCAATCCCTGGCGTAATTAAAATTTGCGACAGTTGAAAATTATTTTTTGAATAATTTACTATAGAAAAGGCAATCCCTGGGATATTTAAAATTTGCGACAGTAAAAAATTATTTTTTGAATAATTTACTATAGAAAAGGCAATCCCTGGGATATTTAAAATTTGCGACAGTAAAAAATTATTTTTTTTTATAATTTACTATAGAAAAGGCAATCCCTGGCGCAATTAAAATTTGCAAGAGTAGAAAATTATTTTTTGAATAATTTACTATAGAAAAGGCAATCCCTGGCGTAATTAAAATTTGCGACAGTTAAAAATTATTTTTTGAATAATTTACTATAGAAAAGGCAATCCCTGGGATATTTAAAATTTGCGACAGTAAAAAATTATTTTTTGAATAATTTACTATAGAAAAGGCAATCCCTGGCGTAATTAAAATTTGCGACAGTTGAAAATTATTTTTTGAATAATTTACTATAGAAAAGGCAATCCCTGGGATATTTAAAATTTGCGACAGTAAAAAATTATTTTTTGAATAATTTACCATAGAAAAGGCAATCCCTGGGATATTTAAAATTTGCGACAGTAAAAAGTTATTTTTTGAATAATTTACTATAGAAAAGGCAATCCCTGGCGTAATTAAAATTTGCGACAGTAAAAAATTATTTTTTGAATAATTTACTATAGAAAAGGCAATCCCTGGCGTAATTAAAATTTGCGACAGTTAAAAATTATTTTTTGAATAATGTACTATAGAAAAGGCAATCCCTGGGATATTTAAAATTTGCGACAGTAAAAAATTATTTTTTGAATAATTTACTATATAAAAGGCAATCCCTGGCGCAATTAAAATTTGTGACAGTTGAAAATTATTTTTTGAATAATTTACTATAGAAAAGGCAAACCCTGGCGTACTTAAAATTTGCGACAGTAAAAAAATTATTTTTTGAATAATTTACTATAAAAAAGGCAATCCCTGGCGTAATTAAAATTTGCGACAGTAAAAAATTATTTTTTGAATAATTTACTATAGAAAAGGCAATCCCTGGCGCAATTAAAATTTGCAACAGTAGAAAATTATTTTTTGAATAATTTACTATAGAAAAGGCAATCCCTGGCGCACTTAAAATTTGCGACAGTAGAAAATTATTTTTTGAATAATTTACTATAGAAAAGGCAATCCCTGGCGCAATTAAAATTTGCAACAGTTGAAGATTATTTTTTGAATAATTTACTATAGAAAAGGCAATCCCTGGCGTAATTAAAATTTGCGACAGTAAAAAATTATTTTTTGAATAATTTACTATAGAAAAGGCAATCCCTGGGATATTTAAAATTTGCGACAGTAAAAAATTATTTTTTGAATAATTTACTGTAGAAAACGCAATCCCTGGCGCTATTAAAATTTGCGACAGTAGAAAATTAATTTGTGAAAAATTTACCTGGCGAAATTGAAATTTGCGAGAGTAAAAAATTATTTTTTGAATAATTTACTATAGAAAAGGCAATCCCTGGGATATTTAAAATTTGCGACAGTAAAAAATTATTTTTTGAATAATTTACTATAGAAAAGGCAATCCCTGGCGTAATTAAAATTTGCGACAGTAAAAAATTATTTTTTGAATAATTTACTATAGAAAAGGCAATCCCTGGCGTAATTAAAATTTGCGACAGTAAAAAATTATTTTTTGAATAATTTACTATAGAAAAGGCAATCCCTGGCGCAATTAAAATTTGCAACAGTAGAAAATTATTTTTTGAATAATTTACTATAGAAAAGGCAATCCCTGGCGTAATTAAAATTTGCGACGGTAAAAAAATTATTTTTTGAATAATTTACTATAGAAAAGGCAATCCCTGGCGTAATTAAAATTTGCGACAGTAAAAAATTATTTTTTGAATAATTTACTATAGAAAAGGCAATCCCTGGCGTAATTAAAATTTGCGACACTTAAAAATTATTTTTTGAATAATTTACTATAGAAAAGGCAATTCCTGGGATATTTAAAATTTGCGACAGTAAAAAATTATTTTTTGAATAATTTACTATAGAAAAGGCAATCCCTGGCGTAATTAAAATTTGCGACAGTTGAAAATTATTTTTTGAATAATTTAATATAGAAAAGGCAATCCCTGGGATATTTAAAATTTGCGACAGTAAAAAATTATTTTTTGAATAATTTACTATAGAAAAGGCAATCCCTGGGATATTTAAAATTTGCGACAGTAAAAAATTATTTTTTGAATAATTTACTATAGAAAAGGCAATCCCTGGCGCAATTAAAATTTGCAACAGTAGAAAATTATTTTTTGAATAATTTACTATAGAAAAGGCAATCCCTGGCGTAATTAAAATTTGCGACAATAAAAAAATTATTTTTTGAATAATTTACTATAGAAAAGGCAATCCCTGGGATATTTAAAATTTGCGACAGTAAAAAATTATTTTTTGAATAATTTACTATAGAAAAGGCAATCCCTGGCTTAATTAAAATTTGCGACAGTTGAAAATTATTTTTTGAATAATTTACTATAGAAAGGGCAATCCCTGGGATATTTAAAATTTGCGACAGTAAAAAATTATTTTTTGAATAATTTACCATAGAAAAGGCAATCCCTGGGATATTTAAAATTTGCGACAGTAAAAAATTATTTTTTGAATAATTTACTATAGAAAAGGCAATCCCTGGCGTAATTAAAATTTGCGACAGTAAAAAATTATTTTTTGAATAATTTACTATAGAAAAGGCAATCCCTGGCGTAATTAAAATTTGCGACAGTTAAAAATTATTTTTTGAATAATTTACTATAGAAAAGGCAATCCCTGGGATATTTAAAATTTGCGACAGTAAAAAATTATTTTTTGAATAATTTACTATATAAAAGGCAATCCCTGGCGTAATTAAAATTTGCGACAGTAAAAAATTATTTTTTGAATAATTTACTATAGAAAAGGCAATCCCTGGCGTAATTAAAATTTGCGACAGTTAAAAATTATTTTTTGAATAATTTACTATAGAAAAGGCTATCCCTGGGATATGTAAAATTTGCGACAGTAAAAAGTTATTTTTTGAATAATTTACTATAGAAAAGGCAATCCCTGGCGTAATTAAAATTTGCGACAGTTGAAAAATATTTTTTGAATAATTTACTATAGAAAAGGCAATCCCTGGGATATTTAAAATTTGCGACAGTAAAAAATTATTTTTTGAATAATTTACTATAGAAAAGGCAATCCCTGGGATATTTAAAATTTGCGACAGTAAAAAATTATTTTTTTTATAATTTACTATAGAAAAGGCAATCCCTGGCGCAATTAAAATTTGCAAGAGTAGAAAATTATTTTTTGAATAATTTACTATAGAAAAGGCAATCCCTGGCGTAATTAAAATTTGCGACAGTTAAAAATTATTTTTTGAATAATTTACTATAGAAAAGGCAATCCCTGGGATATTTAAAATTTGCGACAGTAAAAAATTATTTTTTGAATAATTTACTATAGAAAAGGCAATCCCTGGCGTAATTAAAATTTGCGACAGTTGAAAATTATTTTTTGAATAATTTACTATAGAAAAGGCAATCCCTGGGATATTTAAAATTTGCGACAGTAAAAAATTATTTTTTGAATAATTTACCATAGAAAAGGCAATCCCTGGGATATTTAAAATTTGCGACAGTAAAAAATTATTTTTTGAATAATTTACTATAGAAAAGGCAATCCCTGGCGTAATTAAAATTTGCGACAGTAAAAAATTATTTTTTGAATAATTTACTATAGAAAAGGCAATCCCTGGCGTAATTAAAATTTGCGACAGTTAAAAATTATTTTTTGAATAATTTACTATAGAAAAGGCAATCCCTGGGATATTTAAAATTTGCGACAGTAAAAAATTATTTTTTGAATAATTTACTATATAAAAGGCAATCCCTGGCGTAATTAAAATTTGCGACAGTTGAAAATTATTTTTTGAATAATTTACTATAGAAAAGGCAATCCCTGGCGTAATTAAAATTTGCGACAGTAAAAAAATTATTTTTTGAATAATTTACTATAAAAAAGGCAATCCCTGGCGTAATTAAAATTTGCGACAGTAAAAAATTATTTTTTGAATAATTTACTATAGAAAACGCAATCCCTGGCGCAATTAAAATTTGCAACAGTAAAAAATTATTTTTTGAATAATTTACTATATAAAAGGCAATCCCTGGCGTAATTAAAATTTGCGACAGTTGAAAATTATTTTTTGAATAATTTACTATAGAAAAGGCAATCCCTGGCGTAATTAAAATTTGCGACAGTAAAAAAATTATTTTTTGAATAATTTACTATAGAAAAGGCAATCCCTGGCGTAATTAAAATTTGCGACAGTAAAAAATTATTTTTTGAATAATTTACTATAGAAAAGGCAATCCCTGGGATATTTAAAATTTGCGACAGTAAAAAATTATTTTTTGAATAATTTACTGTAGAAAAGGCAATCCCTGGCGCAATTAAAATTTGCTACAGTAGAAAATTAATTTGTGAAAAATTTACCTGGCGAAATTGAAATTTGCGAGAGTAAAAAATTATTTTTTGAATAATTTACTATAGAAAAGCAATCCCTGGGATATTTAAAATTTGCGACAGTAAAAAATTATTTTTTGAATAATTTACTATAGAAAAGGCAATCCCTGGCGTAATTAAAATTTGCGACAGTAAAAAATTATTTTTTGAATAATTTACTATAGAAAAGGCAATCCCTGGCGTAATTAAAATTTGCGACAGTAAAAAATAATTTTTTGAATAATTTACTATAGAAAAGGCAATCCCTGGCGCAATTAAAATTTGCAACAGTAGAAAATTATTTTTTGAATAATTTACTATAGAAAAGGCAATCCCTGGCGTAATTAAAATTTGCGACAGTAAAAAAATTATTTTTTGAATAATTTACTATAGAAAAGGCAATCCCTGGCGTAATTAAAATTTGCGACAGTAAAAAATTATTTTTTGAATAATTTACTATAGAAAAGGCAATCCCTGGCGTAATTAAAATTTGCGACAGTTAAAAATTATTTTTTGAATAATTTACTATAGAAAAGGCAATCCCTGGGATATTTAAAATTTGCGACATTAAAAAATTATTTTTTGAATAATTTACTATAGAAAAGGCAATCCCTGGCGTAATTAAAATTTGCGACAGTTGAAAATTATTTTTTGAATAATTTACTATAGAAAAGGCAATCCCTGGGATATTTAAAATTTGCGACAGTAAAAAATTATTTTTTGAATAATTTACTATAGAAAAGGCAATCCCTGGGATATTTAAAATTTGCGACAGTAAAAAATTATTTTTTGAATAATTTACTATAGAAAAGGCAATCCCTGGCGCAATTAAAATTTGCAACAGTAGAAAATTATTTTTTGAATAATTTACTATAGAAAAGGCAATCCCTGGCGTAATTAAAATTTGCGACAGTAAAAAAATTATTTTTTGAATAATTTACTATAGAAAAGGCAATCCCTGGGATATTTAAAATTTGCGACAGTAAAAAATTATTTTTTGAATAATTTACTATAGAAAAGGCAATCCCTGGCTTAATTAAAATTTGCAACAGTTGAAAATTATTTTTTGAATAATTTACTATAGAAAGGGCAATCCCGGGGATATTTAAAATTTGCGACAGTAAAAAATTATTTTTTGAATAATTTACTATAGAAAAGGCAATCCCTGGGATATTTAAAATTTGCGACAGTAAAAAATTATTTTTTGAATAATTTACTATAGAAAAGGCAATCCCTGGCGCAATTAAAATTTGCAACAGTAGAAAATTATTTTTTGAATAATTTACTATAGAAAAGGCAATCCCTGGCGTAATTATAATTTGCGACAGTAAAAAAATTATTTTTTGAATAATTTACTATAGAAAAGGCAATCCCTGGCGTAATTAAAATTTGCGACAGTAAAAAATTATTTTTTGAATAATTTACTATAGAAAAGGCAATCCCTGGCGTAATTAAAATTTGCAACAGTAGAAAATTATTTTTTGAATAATTTACTATAGAAAAGCAATCCCTGGCGCACTTAAAATTTGCGACAGTAGAAAATTATTTTTTGAATAATTTACTATAGAAAAGGCAATCCTTGGCGCAATTAAAATTTGCAACAGTTGAAGATTATTTTTTGAATAATTTACTATAGAAAAGGCAATCCCTGGGATATTTAAAATTTGCGACAGTATAAAATTATTTTTTGAATAATTTACTGTAGAAAAGGCAATCCCTGGCGTAATTAAAATTTGCGACAGTTGAAAATTATTTTTTGAATAATTTACTATAGAAAAGGCAATCCCTGGGATATTTAAAATTTGCGACAGTAAAAAATTATTTTTTGAATAATTTACTATAGAAAAGGCAATCCCTGGCGTAATTAAAATTTGCGACAGTAAAAAATTATTTTTTGAATAATTTACTATAGAAAAGGCAATCCCTGGCGCAATTAAAATTTGCAACAGTAGAAAATTATTTTTTGAATAATTTACTATAGAAAAGGCAATCCCTGGCGCACTTAAAATTTGCGACAGTAGAAAATTATTTTTTGAATAATTTACTATAGAAAAGGCAATCCCTGCCGCAATTAAAATTTGCGACAGTTGAAAATTATTTTTTGAATAATTTACTATAGAAAAGGCAATCCCTGGCGTAATTAAAATTTGCGACAGTAAAAAATTATTTTTTGAATAATTTACTATAGAAAAGGCAATCCCTGGCGTAATTAAAATTTGCGACAGTAAAAAATTATTTTTTGAATAATTTACTATAGAAAAGGCAATCCCTGGCGCAATTAAAATTTGCAACAGTAGAAAATTATTTTTTGAATAATTTACTATAGAAAAGGCAATCCCTGGCGTAATTAAAATTTGCGACAGTAAAAAAATTGTTTTTTGAATAATTTACTATAGAAAAGGCAATCCCTGGGATATTTAAAATTTGTGACAGTAAAAAATTATTTTTTGAATAATTTACTGTAGAAAAGGCAATCCCTGGCGCAATTAAAATTTGCGACAGTAGAAAATTAATTTGTGAAAAATTTACCTGGCGAAATTGAAATTTGCGAGAGTAAAAAATTATTTTTTGAATAATTTACTATAGAAAAGGCAATCCCTGGGATATTTAAAATTTGCGACAGTAAAAAATTATTTTTTGAATAATTTACTATAGAAAAGGCAATCCCTGGCGTAATTAAAATTTGCGACAGTAAAAAATTATTTTTTGAATAATTTACTATAGAAAAGGCAATCCCTGGCGTAATTAAAATTTGCGACAGTAAAAAATTATTTTTGAATAATTTACTATAGAAAAGGCAATCCCTGGCGCAATTAAAATTTGCAACAGTAGAAAATTATTTTTTGAATAATTTACTATAGAAAAGGCAATCCCTGGCGTAATTAAAATTTGCGACAGTAAAAAAATTGTTTTTTGAATAATTTACTATAGAAAAGGCAATCCCTGGCGTAATTAAAATTTGCGACAGTAAAAAAATTATTTTTTGAATAATTTACTATAGAAAAGGCAATCCCTGGCGTAATTAAAATTTGCGACAGTTGAAAATTATTTTTTGAATAATTTACTATAGAAAAGGCAATCCCTGGGATATTTAAATTTGCGACAGTAAAAAATTATTTTTTGAATAATTTACTATAGAAAAGGCAATCCCTGGCGTAATTAAAATTTGCGACAGTAGAAAATTATTTTTTGAATAATTTACTATAGAAAAGGCAATCCCTGGCGTAATTAAAATTTGCGACAGTTGAAAATTATTTTTTGAATAATTTACTATAGAAAAGGCAATCCCTGGGATATTTAAAATTTGCGACAGTAAAAAATTATTTTTTGAATAATTTACTATAGAAAAGGCAATCCCTGGCGTAATTAAAATTTGCGACAGTAGAAAATTATTTTTTGAATAATTTACTATAGAAAAGGCAATCCCTGGCGTAATTAAAATTTGCGACAGTTGAAAATTATTTTTTGAATAATTTACTATAGAAAAGGCAATCCCTGGGATATTTAAAATTTGCGACAGTAAAAAAATTATTTTTTGAATAATTTACTATAGAAAAGGCAATCCCTGGCGTAATTAAAATTTGCGACAGTAGAAAATTATTTTTTGAATAATTTACTATAGAAAAGGCAATCCCTGGCGTAATTAAAATTTGCGACAGTTGAAAATTATTTTTTGAATAATTTACTATAGAAAAGGCAATCCCTGGGATATTTAAAATTTGCGACAGTAAAAAATTATTTTTTGAATAATATACTATAGAAAAGGCAATCCCTGGCGTAATTAAAATTTGCGACAGTAGAAAATTATTTTTTGAATAATTTACTATAGAAAAGGCAATCCCTGGGTTATTTAAAATTTGCGACAGTAAAAAATTATTTTTTGAATAATTTACTGTAGAAAAGGCAATCCCTGGCGCAATTAAAATTTGCGACAGTAGAAAATTAATTTGTGAAAAATTTACCTGGCGAAATTGAAATTTGAGAGAGTAAAAAATTATTTTTTGAATAATTTACTATAGAAAAGGCAATCCCAGGGATATTTAAAATTTGCGACAGTAAAAAATTATTTTTTGAATAATTTACTAAAGAAAAGGCAATCCCTGGCGTAATTAAAATTTTCGACAGTAAAAAATTATTTTTTGAATAATTTACTATAGAAAAGGCAATCCCTGGCGTAATTAAAATTTGCGACAGTAAAAAATTATTTTTTGAATAATTTACTATAGAAAAGGCAATCCCTGGCGCAATTAAAATTTGCAACAGTAGAAAATTATTTTTTGAATAATTTACTATAGAAAAGGCAATCCCTGGCGTAATTAAAATTTGCGACAGTAAAAAAATTGTTTTTTGAATAATTTACTATAGAAAAGGCAATCCCTGGCGTAATTAAAATTTGCGACAGTAAAAAATTATTTTTTGAATAATTTACTATAGAAAAGACAATCCCTGGCGTAATTAAAATTTGCGACAGTAGAAAATTAATTTGTGAAAAATTTACCTGGCGAAATTGAAATTTGCGAGAGTAAAAAATTATTTTTTGAATAATTTACTATAGAAAAGGCAATCCCTGGGATATTTAAAATTTGCGACAGTAAAAAATTATTTTTTGAATAATTTACTATAGAAAAGGCAATCCCTGGCGTAATTAAAATTTGCGACAGTAAAAAATTATTTTTTGAATAATTTACTATAGAAAAGGCAATCCCTGGCGTAATTAAAATTTGCGACAGTAAAAAATTATTTTTTGAATAATTTACTATAGAAAAGGCAATCCCTGGCGCAATTAAAATTTGCAACAGTAGAAAATTATTTTTTGAATAATTTACTATAGAAAAGGCAATCCCTGGCGTAATTAAAATTTGCGACAGTAAAAAATTATTTTTTGAATAATTTACTATAGAAAAGGCAATCCCTGGCGTAATTAAAATTTGCGACAGTAAAAAATTATTTTTTTGAATAATTTACTATAGAAAAGGCAATCCCTGGCGTAATTAAAATTTGCGACAGTAAAAAATTATTTTTTGAATAATTTACTATAGAAAAAGCAATCCCTGGCGCAATTAAAATTTGCAACAGTAGAAAATTATTTTTTGAATAATTTACTATAGAAAAGGCAATCCCTGGCGTAATTAAAATTTGCGACAGTAAAAAATTATTTTTTGAATAATTTACTATAGAAAAGGCAATCCCTGGCGTAATTAAAATTTGCGACAGTTGAAAATTATTTTTTGAATAATTTACTATAGAAAAGGCAATCCCTGGGATATTTAAAATTTGCGACAGTAAAAAATTATTTTTTGAATAATTTACTATAGAAAAGGCAATCCCTGGCGAAATTAAAATTTGCGACAGTAGAAAATTATTTTTTGAATAATTTACTATAGAAAAGGCAATCCCTGGCGTAATTAAAATTTGCGACAGTTGAAAATTATTTTTTGAATAATTTACTATAGAAAAGGCAATCCCTGGGATATTTAAAATTTGCGACAGTAAAAAATTATTTTTTGAATAATTTACTATAGAAAAGGCAATCCCTGGCGTAATTAAAATTTGCGACAGTAGAAAATTATTTTTTGAATAATTTACTATAGAAAAGGCAATCCCTGGCGTATTTAAAATTTGCGACAGTTAAAAATTATTTTTTGAATTATTTACTATAGAAAAGGCAATCCCTGGCGTAATTAAAATTTGCGACAGTAGAAAATTATTTTTTGAATAATTTACTATAGAAAAGGCAATCCCTGGCGTAATTAAAATTTGCGACAGTATAAAATTATTTTCTGAATAATTTACTATAGAAAAGGCAATCCCTGGCTTAATTAAAATTTGCGACATTTAAAAATTAGTTTTTGAAAAATTTACTATAGAAAAGGCAATCCCTGGCGCAATTACAATTTGCGACAGTAAAAAATTAATTTTTGAAAAATTTACTGTAGAAATGCAATCCCTGGCGCAATTAAAATTTGCGACAGTAAAAAATTATTTTTTGAATAATTTACTATAGAAAAGGCAATCCCTGGCGTAATTAAAATTTGCGACAGAAAAAAATTATTTTTTGAATAATTTACTATAGAAAAGGCAATCCCTGGCGCAATTAAAATTTTCGACAGTAAAAAATTAATATTTTGAAAAATTTACTGAAGAAGAGGCAATCCCTGGCGTAATTAAAATTTGCGACAGTATAAAATTATTTTTTGAATAATTTACTATAGAAAAGGCAATCCCTGGCGTAATGAAAATTTGCGACAGTATAAAATTATTTTTTGAATAATTTACTATAGAAAAGGCAATCCCTGGCGTAATTAAAATTTGCGACAGTTGAAAATTATTTTGTGAGAAATTTACTATAGAAAAGGCAATGCCTGGCGTAATTAAAATTTGCGACAATAGAAAATTATTTGTTGAAAAGTTTACTATAGAAAAGGCAATCCCTGGCGCAATTAAAATTTCCGACAGTAAAAAATTATTTTTTGAATAATTTACTATACAAGAGGCAGTCCCTGGCGTAATTAAAATTTGCGACAGTAAAGAATTATTTTTTGAATAATTTACTATAGCAAAGGCAATCCCTGGCGCAATTACAATTTGCGACAGTTGAAAATTATTTTTTGAATAATTTACTATAGAAAAGGCAATCCCTGGCGCACTTAAAATTTGCGACAGTAGAAAATTATTTTTTGAATAATTTACTATAGAAAAGGCAATCTCTGGCGTATTTAAAATTTGCGACAGTAAAAAATTATTTTTTGAATAAATTACTATAGAAAAGGCAATCCCTGGCGTAATTAAAATTTGCGACAGTATAAAATTATTTTTTGAATAATTTACTATAGAAAAGGCAATCCCTGGCGCAATTACAATTTGCGACAGTTGAAAATTATTTTTTGAATAATTTACTATAGAAAAGGCAATCCCTGGCGCAATTACAATTTGCGACAGTTGAAAATTATTTTTTGAATAATTTACTATAGAAAAGGCAATCCCTGGCGCACTTAAAATTTGCGACAGTAGAAAATTATTTTTTGAATAATTTACTATAGAAAAGGCAATCCCTGGCGTAATTAAAATTTGCGACAGTTGAAAATTATTTTGTGAGAAATTTACTATAGAAAAGGCAATGCCTGGCTTAATTAAAATTTGCGACAATAGAAAATTATTTTTTGAAAAGTTTACTATAGAAAAGGCAATCCCTGGCGCAATTAAAATTTCCGACAGTAAAAAATTATTTTTTGAATAATTTACTATAGAAAAGGCAGTCCCTGGCGTAATTAAAATTTGCGACAGTAAAGAATTATTTTTTGAATAATTTACTATAGCAAAGGCAATCCCTGGCGTAATTAAAATTTGCGACAGTAGAAAATTATTTTTTGCAAAATTTACTATAGAAAAGACAATCCCTGGCGCAATTAAAATTTGCGACAGTAAAAAATTATTTTTTGAATAATTTACTATAGAAAAGGCAATCCCTGGCGTAATTAAAATTTGCGACAGTAAAGAATTATTTTTTGAATAATTTACTATAGAAAAGGCAATCCCTGGCGCAATTACAATTTGCGACAGTTGAAAATTATTTTTTGAATAATTTACTATAGAAAAGGCAATCCCTGGCGCACTTAAAATTTGCGACAGTAGAAAATTATTTTTTGAATAATTTACTATATAAAAGGCAATCCTTGGGATATTTAAAATTTGCGACAGTAAAAAATTATTTTTTGAATAATTTACTATAGAAAAGGCAATCCCTGGCGTAATTAAAATTTGCGACAGTTGAAAATTATTTTTTGAATAATTTACTATAGAAAAGGCAATCCCTGGCGCAATTAAAATTTGCGACAGTAAAAAATTATTTTTTGAATAATTTACTATAGAAAAGGCAATCCCTGGCGTAATTAAAATTTGCGACAGTATAAAATTATTTTTTGAATAATTTACTATATAAAAGGCAATCCCTGGCGTAGTTAAAATTTGCGACAGTAGAATATTATTTTTTGAATAATATACTGTAGAAAAGGCAATCCCTGGCTTAATTATAACTTGCGATAGTAAAAAATTATTTTTTGAATAATTTACTATAGAAAAGGCAATCCCTGGCGCAATTAAAATTTGCGACAGTAAAAAATTATTTTTTGAATAATTTACTATAGAAAAGGCAATCCCTGGCGTATTTAAAATTTGCGACAGTATAAAATTATTTTTTGAATAATTTACTATAGAAAATGCAATCCCTGGCGTAATTAAAATTTGCGACAGTAAAAAATTATATTTTGAATAATTTACTATAGAAAAGGCAATCCATGGCGCACTTAAAATTTGCGACAGAAGAAAATTATTTTTTGAATAATTTAGTATAGAAAAGGCAATCCCTGGCGTATTTAAAATTTGCGACAGTAAGAAATTAATTTTTGAAAAATTTACTATATAAAAGGCAATCCCTGGCGTAATTAAAATTTGCGACAGTAGAAAATTATTTTTTGAATAATTTACTATAGAAAAGGCAATCCCTGGCGTATTTAAAATTTGCGACAGTAGAAAATTATTTTTTGAATAATTTACTATAGAGAAGGCAATCCCTGGCGTAATTAAAATTTGCGACAGTAAAAAATTATTTTTTGAATAATTTACTATAGAAAAGCAATCCCTGGCGTAATTAAAATTTGCGACAGTAAAAAATTATTTTTTGAATAATTTACTATAGAAAAGGCAATCCCTGGCGCACTTAAAATTTGCGACAGTATAAAATTATTTTTTGAATAATTTACTATAGGAAAGGCAATCCCTGGCGTAATTAAAATTTGCGACAGTTGAAAATTATTTTTTGAATAATTTACTATAGAAAAGGCAATCCCTGGCGTAATGAAAATTTGCGACAGTATAAAATTATTTTTTGAATAATTTACTATAGAAAAGGCAATCCCTGGCGTAATTAAAATTTGCGACAGTTGAAAATTATTTTGTGAGAAATTTACTATAGAAAAGGCAATGCCTGGCGTAATTAAAATTTGCGACAATAGAAAATTATTTTTTGAAAAGTTTACTATAGAAAAGGCAATCCCTGGCGCAATTAAAATTTGCGACAGTTGAAAATTATTTTTTGAATAATTTACTATAGAAAAGGCAATCCCTGGCGTAATTAAAATTTGCGACAGTTGAAAATTATTTTTTGAATAATTTACTATAGAAAAGGCAATCCCTGGCGTAATTAAAATTTGCGACAGCATAAAATTATTTTTTGAATAATTTACTATAGAAAAGGCAATCCCTGGCCTAATTAAAATTTGCGAAAGTAGAAAATTATTTTTTGAATAATTTACTATAGAAAAGGCAATCCCTGGCGCACTTAAAATTTGCGACAGTAGAAAATAATTTTTTGAATTATTTACTATAGAAAAGGCAATCCCTGGCGCAATTAAAATTTGCGACAGTAAAAAATTATTTTTTTGAATAATTTACTGTAGAAAACGCAATCCCTGGCGTAATTAAAATTTGCGACAGTAGAAAATTATTTTTAGCAAAATTTACTACAGAAAAGGCAATCCCTGGCGCAATTAAAATATGCGACAGTAAAAAATTATTTTTTGAATAATTTACTATAGAAAAGGCAATCCCTGGCGTAATTAAAATTTGCGACAGTAAAGAATTATTTTTTGAATAATTTACTATAGAAAAGGCAATCTCTGGCGCAATTACAATTTGCGACAGTTGAAAATTATTTTTTGAATAATTTACTATAGAAAAGGCAATCCCTGGCGCACTTAAAATTTGCGACAGTAGAAAATTATTTTTTGAATAATTTACTATATAAAAGGCAATCCTTGGGATATTTAAAATTTGCGACAGTAAAAAATTATTTTTTGAATAATTTACTATAGAAAAGGCAATCCCTGGCGTAATTAAAATTTGCGACAGTTGAAAATTATTTTTTGAATAATATACTATAGAAAAGGCAATCCCTGGCGCAATTAAAATTTTCGACAGTAAAAAATTATTTTTTGAATAATTTACTATAGAAAAGGCAATCCCTGGCGTAATTAAAATTTGCGACAGTATAAAATTATTTTTTGAATAATTTACTATATAAAAGGCAATCCCTGGCGTAGTTAAAATTTGCGACAGTACAATATTATTTTTTGAATAATATACTGTAGAAAAGGCCATCCCTGGCTTAATTAAAACTTGCGATAGTAAAAAATTATTTTTTGAATAATTTACTATAGAAAAGGCAATCCCTGGCGTAATTAAAATTTGCGACAGTAAAAAATTAGTTTTTGCAAAATTTACTATAGAAAAGGCAATCCCTGGCGCAATTAAAATTTTCGACAGTAGAAAATTATTTTTTGAAAAATTTACTATAGAAAAGGCAATCCCTGGCGTAATTAAAACTTGCGACAGTAAAAAATTATTTTTTGAATAATTTACTATAGAAAAGGCAATCCCTGGCGTAATTAAAATTCGCGACAGTAGAAAATTATTTTTTGAATAATTTACTATAGAAAAGGCAATCCCTGGCGCAATTAAAATTTGCGACAGTTGAAAATTCTTTTTTGAATAATTTACTATAGAAAAGGCAATCCCTGGAATATTTAAAATTTGCGACAGTAAAAAATTATTTTTTGAATAATTTACTATAGAAAAGGCAATCCCTGGCGTAATTAAAATTTGGGACAGTAGAAAATTAATTTGTGAAAAATTTACCTGGCGAAATTGAAATTTGCGAGAGTAAAAAATTATTTTTTGAATAATTTACTATAGAAAAGGCAATCCCTGGCGCAATTAAAATTTGCGACAATTGAAAATTATTTTTTGAATAATTTACTATAGAAAAGGCAATCCCTGGCGCATTTAAATTTTGCGACAGTATAAAATTATTTTTTGAATAATTTACTATAGAAAAGGCAATCCCTGGCGTAATTAAAATTTGCGACAGTAGAAAATTATTTTTTGAATAATTTACTATAGAAAAGGCAATCCCTGGCGCAATTAAAATTTGCGACAGTAGAAAATTAATTTGTGAAAAACTTACCTGGCGAAATTGAAATTTGCGAGAGTAAAAAATTATTTTTTGAATAATTTACTATAGAAAAGGCAATCCCTGGCGCAATTAAAATTTGCGACAGTTGAAAATTATTTTTTGAATAATTTACTATAGAAAAGGCAATCCCTGGGATATTTAAAATTTGCGACAGTAAAAAATTATTTTTTGAATAATTTACTATAGAAAAGGCAATCCCTGGCGCAATTAAAATTTGCAACAGTAGAAAATTATTTTTTGAATAATTTACTATAGAAAAGGCAATCCCTGGCGGATTTGAAATTTGCGACAGTTGAAAATTATTTTTTGAATAATTTACTATAGAAAAGGCAATCCCTGGGATATTTAAAATTTGCGACAGTATAAAATTATTTTTTGAATAATTTACTGTAGAAAAGGCAATCCCTGGCGTAATTAAAATTTGCGACAGTTGAAAATTATTTTTTGAATAATTTACTATAGAAAAGGCAATCCCTGGGATATTTAAAATATGCGACAGTAAAAAATTATTTTTTGAATAATTTACTATAGAAAAGGCAATCCCTGGCGCAATTAAAATTTGCGACAGTAAAAAATTATTTTTTGAATAATTTACTGTAGAAAAGGCAATCCCTGGCGTAATTAAAATTTGCGACAGTAGAAAATTATTTTTAGCAAAATTTACTACAGAAAAGGCAATCCCTGGCGCAATTAAAATATGCGACAGTAAAAAATTATTTTTTGAATAATTTACTATAGAAAAGGCAATCCCTGGCGCAATTAAAATTTGCGACAGTAAAGAATTATTTTTTGAATAATTTACTATAGAAAAGGCAATCTCTGGCGCAATTACAATTTGCGACAGTTGAAAATTATTTTTTGAATAATATACTATAGAAAAGGCAATCCCTGGCGCAATTAAAATTTTCGACAGTAAAAAATTATTTTTTGAATAATTTACTATAGAAAAGGCAATCCCTGGCGTAATTAAAATTTGCGACAGTATAAAATTATTTTTTGAATAATTTACTATATAAAAGGCAATCCCTGGCGTAGTTAAAATTTGCGACAGTACAATATTATTTTTTGAATAATATACTGTAGAAAAGGCCATCCCTGGCTTAATTAAAACTTGCGATAGTAAAAAATTATTTTTTTAATAATTTACTATAGAAAAGGCAATCCCTGGCGTAATTAAAATTTGCGACAGTAAAAAATTAGTTTTTGCAAAATTTACTATAGAAAAGGCAATCCCTGGCGCAATTAAAATTTTCGACAGTAGAAAATTATTTTTTGAAAAATTTACTATAGAAAAGGCAATCCCTGGCGTAATTAAAACTTGCGACAGTAAAAAATTATTTTTTGAATAATTTACTATAGAAAAGGCAATCCCTGGCGTAATTAAAATTTGCAACAGTATAAAATTATTTTTTGAATAATTTACTATATAAAAGGCAATCCCTGGCGTATTTAAAATTTGCGACAGTATAAAATTATTTTTTGAATAATTTACTATAGAAAAGGCAATCCCTGGCGCACTTAAAATTTGCGACAGTAGAAAATTATTTTTTGAATAATTTACTATAGAAAAGGCAATCCCTGGCGCAATTAAAATTTGCGACAGTAGAAAATTATTTTTTGAATAATTTACTATAGAACAGGCAATCCCTGGCCCAATTAAAATTTGCGACAGTTGAAAATTATTTTTTGAATAATTTACTATAGAAAAGGCAATCCCTGCCGTAATTAAAATTTGCGACAGTTGAAGATTTTTTTTTGAATAATTTACTATAGAAAAGGCAATCCCTGGGATATTTAAAATTTGCGACAGTATAAAATTATTTTTTGAATAATTTACTGTAGAAAAGGCAATCCCTGGCGTAATTAAAATTTGCGACAGTTGAAAATTATTTTTTGAATAATTTACTATAGAAAAGGCAATCCCTGGGATATTTAAAATATGCGACAGTAAAAAATTATTTTTTGAATAATTTACTATAGAAAAGGCAATCCCTGGCGTAATTAAAATTTGCGACAGTAAAAAATTATTTTTTGAATAATTTACTATAGAAAAGGCAATCCCTGGCGCAATGAAAATTTGCGACAGTTGAAAATTACTTTTTGAATAATTTACTATAGAAAAGGCAATCCCTGGCGTAATTAAAATTTGCGACAGTTGAAAATTATTTTTTGAATAATTTACTATAGAAAAGGCAATCCCTGGCGTAATTAAAATTTGCGACAGTATAAAATTATTTTTTGAATAATTTACTATAGAAAAGGCAATCCCTGGCCTAATTAAAATTTGCGAAAGTAGAAAATTATTTTTTGAATAATTTACTATAGAAAAGGCAATCCCTGGCGCACTTAAAATTTGCGACAGTAGAAAATAATTTTTTGAATTATTTACTATAGAAAAGGCAATCCCTGGCGCAATTAAAATTTGCGACAGTAAAAAATTATTTTTTTGAATAATTTACTGTAGAAAATGCAATCCCTGGCGTAATTAAAATTTGCGACAGTAGAAAATTATTTTTAGCAAAATTTACTACAGAAAAGGCAATCCCTGGCGCAATTAAAATATGCGACAGTAAAAAATTATTTTTTGAATAATTTACTATAGAAAAGGCAATCCCTGGCGTAATTAAAATTTGCGACAGTAAAGAATTATTTTTTGAATAATTTACTATAGAAAAGGCAATCTCTGGCGCAATTACAATTTGCGACAGTTGAAAATTATTTTTTGAATAATTTACTATAGAAAAGGCAATCCCTGGCGCACTTAAAATTTGCGACAGTAGAAAATTATTTTTTGAATAATTTACTATATAAAAGGCAATCCTTGGGATATTTAAAATTTGCGACAGTAAAAAATTATTTTTTGAATAATTTACTATAGAAAAGGCAATCCCTGGCGTAATTAAAATTTGCGACAGTTGAAAATTATTTTTTGAATAATATACTATAGAAAAGGCAATCCCTGGCGCAATTAAAATTTTCGACAGTAAAAAATTATTTTTTGAATAATTTACTATAGAAAAGGCAATCCCTGGCGTAATTAAAATTTGCGACAGTATAAAATTATTTTTTGAATAATTTACTATATAAAAGGCAATCCCTGGCGTAGTTAAAATTTGCGACAGTACAATATTATTTTTTGAATAATATACTGTAGAAAAGGCCATCCCTGGCTTAATTAAAACTTGCGATAGTAAAAAATTATTTTTTGAATAATTTACTATAGAAAAGGCAATCCCTGGCGTAATTAAAATTTGCGACAGTAAAAAATTAGTTTTTGCAAAATTTACTATAGAAAAGGCAATCCCTGGCGCAATTAAAATTTTCGACAGTAGAAAATTATTTTTTGAAAAATTTACTATAGAAAAGGCAATCCCTGGCGTAATTAAAACTTGCGACAGTAAAAAATTATTTTTTGAATAATTTACTATAGAAAAGGCAATCCCTGGCGTAATTAAAATTTGCAACAGTATAAAATTATTTTTTGAATAATTTACTATATAAAAGGCAATCCCTGGCGTATTTAAAATTTGCGACAGTATAAAATTATTTTTTGAATAATTTACTATAGAAAAGGCAATCCCTGGCGCACTTAAAATTTGCGACAGTAGAAAATTATTTTTTGAATAATTTACTATAGAAAAGGCAATCCCTGGCGCAATTAAAATTTGCGACAGTAGAAAATTATTTTTTGAATAATTTACTATAGAACAGGCAATCCCTGGCCCAATTAAAATTTGCGACAGTTGAAAATTATTTTTTGAATAATTTACTATAGAAAAGGCAATCTCTGCCGTAATTAAAATTTGCGACAGTTGAAGATTATTTTTTGAATAATTTACTATAGAAAAGGCAATCCTTGGGATATTTAAAATTTGCGACAGTATAAAATTATTTTTTGAATAATTTACTGTAGAAAAGGCAATCCCTGGCGTAATTAAAATTTGCGACAGTTGAAAATTATTTTTTGAATAATTTACTATAGAAAAGGCAATCCCTGGGATATTTAAAATATGCGACAGTAAAAAATTATTTTTTGAATAATTTACTATAGAAAAGGCAATCCCTGGCGTAATTAAAATTTGCGACAGTAAAAAATTATTTTTTGAATAATTTACTATAGAAAAGGCAATCCCTGGCGCAATGAAAATTTGCAACAGTAGAAAATTATTTTTTGAATAATTTACTATAGAAAAGGCAATCCCTGGCGCACTTAAAATTTGCGACAGAAGAAAATTATTTTTTGAATAATTTACTATAGAAAAGGCAATCCCTGGCGCAATTAAAATTTGCGACAATTGAAAATAATTTTTTGAATAATTTACTATAGAAAAGGCAATCCCTGGCGTAATTAAAATTTGCGACAGTAGAAAATTAATTTGTGAAAAACTTACCTGGCGAAATTGAAATTTGCGAGAGTAAAAAATTATTTTTTGAATAATTTACTATAGAAAAGGCAATCCCTGGGATATTTAAAATTTGCGACAGTAAAAAATTATTTTTTGAATAATTTACTGTAGAAAAGGCAATCCCTGGCGCAATTAAAATTTGCGACAGTAGAAAATTAATTTGTGAAAAATTTACCTGGCAAAATTGAAATTTGCGAGAGTAAAAAATTATTTTTTGAATAATTTACTATAGAAAAGGCAATCCCTGGGATATTAAAAATTTGCGACAGTAAAAAATTATTTTTTGAATAATTTACTATAGAAAAGGCAATCCCTGGCGTAATTAAAATTTGCGACAGTAAAAAATTATTTTTTGAATAATTTACTATAGAAAAGGCAATCCCTGGCGCAATTAAAATTTGCAACAGTAGAAAATTATTTTTTGAATAATTTACTATAGAAAAGGCAATCCCTGGCGTAATTAAAATTTGCGACAGTAAAAAAATTATTTTTTGAATAATTTACTATAGAAAAGGCAATCCCTGGCGTAATTAAAATTTGCCACAGTAAAAAATTATTTTTTGAATAATTTACTATAGAAAAGGCAATCCCTGGCGTAATTAAAATTTGCGACAGTTGAAAATTATTTTTTGAATAATTTACTATAGAAAAGGCAATCCCTGGGTTATTTAAAATTTGCGACAGTAAAAAATTATTTTTTGAATAATTTACTATAGAAAAGGCAATCCCTGGCGTAATTAAAATTTGCGACAGTAGAAAATTATTTTTTGAATAATTTACTATAGAAAAGGCAATCCCTGGCGTAATTAAAATTTGCGACAGTTGAAAATTATTTTTTGAATAATTTACTATAGAAAAGGCAATCCCTGGGATATTTAAAATTTGCGACAGTAAAAAAATATTTTTTGAATAATTTACTATAGAAAAGGCAATCCCTGGCGTAATTAAAATTTGCGACAGTAGAAAATTATTTTTTGAATAATTTACTATAGAAAAGGCAATCCCTGGCGCAATTAAAATTTGCGACAGTTGAAAATTCTTTTTTGAATAATTTACTATAGAAAAGGCAATCCCTGGAATATTTAAAATTTGCGACAGAAAAAAATTATTTTTTGAATAATTTACTATAGAAAAGGCAATCCCTGGCGTAATTAAAATCTGGGACAGTAGAAAATTAATTTGTGAAAAATTTACCTGGCGAAATTGAAATTTGCGAGAGTAAAAAATTATTTTTTGAATAATTTACTATAGAAAAGGCAATCCCTGGCGCAATTAAAATTTGCGACAATTGAAAATTATTTTTTGAATAATTTACTATAGAAAAGGCAATCCCTGGCGTATTTAAATTTTGCGACAGTATAAAATTATTTTTTGAATAATTTACTATAGAAAAGGCAATCCCTGGCGTAATTAAAATTTGCGACAGTAGAAAATTATTTTTTGAATAATTTACTATAGAAAAGGCAATCCCTGGCGCAATTAAAATTTGCGACAGTAGAAAATTAATTTGTGAAAAACTTACCTGGCGAAATTGAAATTTGCGAGAGTAAAAAATTATTTTTTGAATAATTTACTATAGAAAAGGCAATCCCTGGCGCAATTAAAATTTGCGACAGTAGAAAATTATTTTTAGCAAAATTTACTACAGAAAAGGCAATCCCTGGCGCAATTAAAATATGCGACAGTAAAAAATTATTTTTTGAATAATTTACTATAGAAAAGGCAATCCCTGGCGCAATTAAAATTTGCGACAGTAAAGAATTATTTTTTGAATAATTTACTTTAGAAAAGGCAATCTCTGGCGCAATTACAATTTGCGACAGTTGAAAATTATTTTTTGAATAATTTACTATAGAAAAGGCAATCCCTGGGATATTTAAAATTTGCGACAGTAAAAAATTATTTTTTGAATAATTTACTTTAGAAAAGGCAATCTCTGGCGCAATTACAATTTGCGACAGTTGAAAATTATTTTTTGAATAATATACTATAGAAAAGGCAATCCCTGGCGCAATTAAAATTTTCGACAGTAAAAAATTATTTTTTGAATAATTTACTATAGAAAAGGCAATCCCTGGCGTAATTAAAATTTGCGACAGTATAAAATTATTTTTTGAATAATTTACTATATAAAAGGCAATCCTTGGCGTAGTTAAAATTTGCGACAGTACAATATTATTTTTTGAATAATATACTGTAGAAAAGGCCATCCCTGGCTTAATTAAAACTTGCGATAGTAAAAAATTATTTTTTGAATAATTTACTATAGAAAAGGCAATCCCTGGCGTAATTAAAATTTGCGACAGTAAAAAATTAGTTTTTGCAAAATTTACTATAGAAAAGGCAATCCCTGGCGCAATTAAAATTTTCGACAGTAGAAAATTATTTTTTGAAAAATTTACTATAGAAAAGGCAATCCCTGGCGTAATTAAAACTTGCGACAGTAAAAAATTATTTTTTGAATAATTTACTATAGAAAAGGCAATCCCTGGCGTAATTAAAATTTGCAACAGTATAAAATTATTTTTTGAATAATTTACTATATAAAAGGCAATCCCTGGCGTATTTAAAATTTGCGACAGTATAAAATTATTTTTTGAATAATTTACTATAGAAAAGGCTATCCCTGGCGCACTTAAAATTTGCGACAGTAGAAAATTATTTTTTGAATAATTTACTATAGAAAAGGCAATCCCTGGCGCAATTAAAATTTGCGACAGTAGAAAATTATTTTTTGAATAATTTACTATAGAACAGGCAATCCCTGGCCCAATTAAAATTTGCGACAGTTGAAAATTATTTTTTGAATAATTTACTATAGAAAAGGCAATCCCTGCCGTAATTAAAATTTGCGACAGTTGAAGATTTTTTTTTGAATAATTTACTATAGAAAAGGCAATCCCTGGGATATTTAAAATTTGCGACAGTATAAAATTATTTTTTGAATAATTTACTGTAGAAAAGGCAATCCCTGGCGTAATTAAAATTTGCGACAGTTGAAAATTATTTTTTGAATAATTTACTATAGAAAAGGCAATCCCTGGGATATTTAAAATATGCGACAGTAAAAAATTATTTTTTGAATAATTTACTATAGAAAAGGCAATCCCTGGCGTAATTAAAATTTGCGACAGTAAAAAATTATTTTTTGAATAATTTACTATAGAAAAGGCAATCCCTGGCGCAATGAAAATTTGCAACAGTAGAAAATTATTTTTTGAATAATTTACTATAGAAAAGGCAATCCCTGGCGCACTTAAAATTTGCGACAGAAGAAAATTATTTTTTGAATAATTTACTATAGAAAAGGCAATCCCTGGCGCAATTAAAATTTGCGACAGTTGAAAATAATTTTTTGAATAATTTACTATAGAAAAGGCAATCCCTGGCGTAATTAAAATTTGCGACAGTAGAAAATTAATTTGTGAAAAACTTACCTGGCGAAATTGAAATTTGCGAGAGTAAAAAATTATTTTTTGAATAATTTACTATAGAAAAGGCAATCCCTGGGATATTTAAAATTTGCGACAGTAAAAAATTATTTTTTGAATAATTTACTGTAGAAAAGGCAATCCCTGGCGCAATTAAAATTTGCGACAGTAGAAAATTAATTTGTGAAAAATTTACCTGGCGAAATTGAAATTTGCGAGAGTAAAAAATTATTTTTTGAATAATTTACTATAGAAAAGGCAATCCCTGGGATATTAAAAATTTGCGACAGTAAAAAATTATTTTTGAATAATTTACTATAGAAAAGGCAATCCCTGGCGTAATTAAAATTTGCGACAGTAAAAAATTATTTTTTGAATAATTTACTATAGAAAAGGCAATCCCTGGCACAATTAAAATTTGCAACAGTAGAAAATTATTTTTTGAATAATTTACTATAGAAAAGGCAATCCCTGGCGTAATTAAAATTTGCGACAGTAAAAAAATTATTTTTTGAATAATTTACTATAGAAAAGGCAATCCCTGGCGTAATTAAAATTTGCGACAGTAGAAAATTATTTTTTGAATAATTTACTATAGAAAAGGCAATCCCTGGCGTAATTAAAATTTGCGACAGTTGAAAATTATTTTTTGAATAATTTACTATAGAAAAGGCAATCCCTGGATTATTTAAAATTTGCGACAGTAAAAAATTATTTTTTGAATAATTTACTATAGAAAAGGCAATCCCTGGCGTAATTAAAATTTGCGACAGTAGAAAATTATTTTTTGAATAATTTACTATAGAAAAGGCAATCCCTGGCGTAATTAAAATTTGCGGCAGTTGAAAATTATTTTTTGAATAATTTACTATAGAAAAGGCAATCCCTGGGATATTTAAAATTTGCGACAGTAAAAAAATATTTTTTGAATAATTTACTATAGAAAAGGCAATCCCTGGCGTAATTAAAATTCGCGACAGTAGAAAATTATTTTTTGAATAATTTACTATAGAAAAGGCAATCCCTGGCGCAATTAAAATTTGCGACAGTTGAAAATTCTTTTTTGAATAATTTACTATAGAAAAGGCAATCCCTGGGATATTTAAAATTTGCGACAGTAAAAAATTATTTTTTGAATAATTTACTATAGAAAAGGCAATCCCTGGCGTAATTAAAATTTGGGACAGTAGAAAATTAATTTGTGAAAAATTTACCTGGCGAAATTGAAATTTGCGAGAGTAAAAAATTATTTTTTGAATAATTTACTATAGAAAAGGCAATCCCTGGCGCAATTAAAATTTGCGACAATTGAAAATTATTTTTTGAATAATTTACTATAGAAAAGGCAATCCCTGGCGTATTTAAATTTTGCGACAGTATAAAATTATTTTTTGAATAATTTACTATAGAAAAGGCAATCGCTGGCGTAATTAAAATTTGCGACAGTAGAAAATTATTTTTTGAATAATTTACTATAGAAAAGGCAATCCCTGGCGCAATTAAAATTTGCGACAGTAGAAAATTAATTTGTGAAAAACTTACCTGGCGAAATTGAAATTTGCGAGAGTAAAAAATTATTTTTTGAATAATTTACTATAGAAAAGCCAATCCCTGGCGCAATTAAAATTTGCGACAGTTGAAAATTATTTTTTGAATAATTTACTATAGAAAAGGCAATCGCTGGGATATTTAAAATTTGCGACAGTAAAAAATTATTTTTTGAATAATTTACTATAGAAAAGGCAATCCCTGGCGCAATTAAAATTTGCAACAGTAGAAAATTATTTTTTGAATAATTTTCTATAGAAAAGGCAATCCCTGGCGGATTTGAAATTTGCGACAGTTGAAAATTATTTTTTGAATAATTTACTATAGAAAAGGCAATCCCTGGGATATTTAAAATTTGCGACAGTAAAAAATTATTTTTTGAATAATTTACTATAGAAAAGGCAATCCCTGGGATATTTAAAATTTGCGACAGTAAAAAATTATTTTTTGAATAATTTACTATAGAAAAGGCAATCCCTGGCGTAATTACAATTTGCGACAGTAGAAAATTATTTTTTGAATAATTTACTGTAGAAAAGGCAATCCCTGGTGCAATTAAAATTTGCGACAGTTGAAAATTATTTTTTGAATAATTTACTATAGAAAAGGCAATCCCTGGGATATTTAAAATTTGCGACAGTAAAAAATTATTTTTTGAATAATTTACTGTAGAAAAGGCAATCCCTGGCGCAATTAAAATTTGCGACAGTAGAAAATTAATTTGTGAAAAATTTACCTGGCGAAATTGAAATTTGCGAGAGTAAAAAATTATTTTTTGAATAATTTACTATAGAACAGGCAATCCTTGGCGCAATTAAAATTTGCGACAGTTGAAAATTATTTTTTGAATAATTTACTATAGAAAAGGCAATCCCTGCCGTAATTAAAATTTGCGACAATTGAAGAATATTTTTTGAATAATTTACTATAGAAAAGGCAATCCCTGGGATATTTAAAATTTGCGACAGTATAAAATTATTTTTTGAATAATTTACTGTAGAAAAGGCAATCCCTGGCGTAATTAAAATTTGCGACAGTTGAAAATTATTTTTTGAATAATTTACTATAGAAAAGGCAATCCCTGGGATATTTAAAATATGCGACAGTAAAAAATTATTTTTTGAATAATTTACTATAGAAAAGGCAATCCCTGGCGTAATTAAAATTTGCGACAGTAAAAGATTATTTTTTGAATAATTTACTATAGAAAAGGCAATCCCTGGCGCAATGAAAATTTGCAACAGTAGAAAATTATTTTTTGAATAATTTACTATAGAAAAGGCAATCCCTGGCGCACTTAAAATTTGCGACAGTAGAAAATTATTTTTTGAATAATTTACTATAGAAAAGGCAATCCCTGGCGCAATATAAATTTGCGACAGTTGAACATTATTTTTTGAATAATTTACTATAGAAAAGGCAATCCCTGGCGTAATTAAAATTTGCGACAGTAGAAAATTAATTTGTGAAAAACTTACCTGGCGAAAATGAAATTTGCGAGAGTAAAAAATTATTTTTTGAATAATTTACTATAGAAAAGGCAATCCCTGGGATATTTAAAATTTGCGACAGTAAAAAATTATTTTTTGAATAATTTACTGTAGAAAAGGCAATCCCTGGCGCAATTAAAATTTGCGACAGTAGAAAATTAATTTGTGAAAAATTTACCTGGCGAAATTGAACTTTGCGAGAGTAAAAAATTATTTTTTGAATAATTTACTATAGAAAAGGCAATCCCTGGGATATTAAAAATTTGCGACAGTAAAAAATTATTTTTTGAATAATTTACTATAGAAAAGGCAATCCCTGGCGTAATTAAAATTTGCGACAGTAAAAAATTATTTTTTGAATAATTTACTATAGAGAAGGCAATCCCTGGCGCAATTAAAATTTGCAACAGTAGAAAATTATTTTTTGAATAATTTACTATAGAAAAGGCAATCCCTGGCGTAATTAAAATTTGCGACAGTAAAAAAATTATTTTTTGAATAATTTACTATAGAAAAGGCAATCCCTGGCGTAATTAAAATTTGCCACAGTAAAAAATTATTTTTTGAATAATTTACTATAGAAAAGGCAATCCCTGGCGTAATTAAAATTTGCGACAGTTGAAAATTATTTTTTGAATAATTTACTATAGAAAAGGCAATCCCTGGGTTATTTACAATTTGCGACAGTAAAAAATTATTTTTTGAATAATTTACTATAGAAAAGGCAATCCCTGGCGTAATTAAAATTTGCGACAGTAGAAAATTATTTTTTGAATAATTTACTATAGAAAAGGCAATCCCTGGCGTAATTAAAATTTGCGACAGTTGAAAATTATTTTTTGAATAATTTACTATAGAAAAGGCAATCCCTGGGATATTTAAATTTTGCGACAGTAAAAAAATATTTTTTGAATAATTTACTATAGAAAAGGCAATCCCTGGCGTAATTAAAATTTGCGACAGTAGAAAATTATTTTTTGAATAATTTACTATAGAAAAGGCAATCCCTGGCGTAATTAAAATTTGCGACAGTTGAAAATTATTTTTTGAATAATTTACTATAGAAAAGGCAATCCCTGGGATATTTAAAATTTGCGACAGTAAAAAATTATTTTTTGAATAATTTACTATAGAAAAGGCAATCCCTGGCGTAATTAAAATTTGCGACAGTAGAAAATTATTTTTTGAATAATTTACTATAGAAAAGGCAATCCCTGGCGCAATTAAAATTTGCGACAGTTGAAAATTCTTTTTTGAATAATTTACTATAGAAAAGGCAATCCCTGGGATATTTAAAATTTGCGACAGTAAAAAATTATTTTTTGAATAATTTACTATAGAAAAGGCAATCCCTGGCGTAATTAAAATTTGGGACAGTAGAAAATTAATTTGTGAAAAATTTTCCTGGCGAAATTGAAATTTGCGAGAGTAAAAAATTATTTTTTGAATAATTTACTATAGAAAAGGCAATCCCTGGCGCAATTAAAATTTGCGACAATTGAAAATTATTTTTTGAATAATTTACTATAGAAAAGGCAATCCCTGGCGTATTTAAATTTTGCGACAGTATAAAATTATTTTTTGAATAATTTACTATAGAAAAGGCAATCCCTGCGTAATTAAAATTTGCGACAGTAGAAAATTATTTTTTGAATAATTTACTATAGAAAAGGCAATCCCTGGCGCAATTAAAATTTGCGACAGTAGAAAATTAATTTGTGAAAAACTTACCTGGCGAAATTGAAATTTGCGAGAGTAAAAAATTATTTTTTGAATAATTTACTATAGAAAAGGCAATCCCTGGCGCAATTAAAATTTGCGACAGTTGAAAATTATTTTTTGAATAATTTACTATAGAAAAGGCAATCCCTGGGATATTTAAAATTTGCGACAGTAAAAAATTATTTTTTGAATAATTTACTATAGAAAACGCAATCCCTGGCGCAATTAAAATTTGCAACAGTAGAAAATTATTTTTTGAATAATTTACTATAGAAAAGGCAATCCCTGGCGGTTTTGAAATTTGCGACAGTTGAAAATTATTTTTTGAATAATTTACTATAGAAAAGGCAATCCCTGGGATATTTAAAATTTGCGACAGTAAAAAGTTATTTTTTGAATAATTTACTATAGAAAAGGCAATCCCTGGGATATTTAAAATTTGCGACAGTAAAAAATTATTTTTTGAATAATTTACTATAGAAAAGGCAATCCCTGGCGTAATTACAATTTGCGACAGTAGAAAATTATTTTTTGAATAATTTACTGTAGAAAAGGCAATCCCTGGCGCAATTAAAACTTGCGATAGTAAAAAATTATTTTTTGAATAATTTACTATAGAAAAGGCAATCCCTGGCGTAATTAAAACTTGCGATAGTAAAAAATTATTTTATGAAAAATTTACAATAGAAAAGGCAATCCCTGGCGTAATTAAAATTTTCGACAGTAAAAAATTAATATTTTGAAAAATTTACTGTAGAAAAGGCAATCCCTGGCGTAATTAAAATTTGCGACAGTAGAAAATTATTTTTTGAATAATTTACTGTAGAAAAGGCAATCCCTGGCGCAATTAAAACTTGCGACAGTAGAAAATTATTTTTTGAATAATTTACAATAGAAAAGGCAATCCCTGGCGTAATTAAAATTTTCGACAGTAAAAAATTAATATTTTGAAAAATTTACTGTAGAAAAGGCAATCCCTGGCGTAATTAAAATTTGCGACAGTAGAAAATTATTTTTTGAATAATTTACTGTAGAAAAGGCAATCCCTGGCGCAATTAAAACTTGCGACAGTAGAAAATTATTTTTTGAATAATTTACTATAGAAAAGGCAATCCCTGGCGTAATTAAAATTTGCGACAGTAAAAAATTATTTTTTTAATAATTTACCATAGAAAAGGCAATCCCTGGCGTAATTACAATTTGCGACAGTAGAAAATTATTTTTTGAATAATTTACTATAGAAAAGGCAATCCCTGGCGTAATTAAAATTTGCGACAGTAGAAAATTATTTTTTGAATAATTTACTATAGAAAAGGCAATCCCTGGCGTAATTAAAATTTGCGACAGTAAAAAATTAATATTTTGAATAATTTACTATAGAAAAGGCAATCCCTGGCGTAATTACAATTTGCGACAGTAGAAAATTATTTTTTGAATAATTTACTATAGAAAAGGCAATCCCTGGCGTAATTAAAATTTGCGACAGTAAAAAATTATTTTTTGAATAATTTACTATAGAAAAGGCAATCCCTGGCGCAATTAAAATTTGCAACAGTAGAAAATTATTTTTTGAATAATTTACTATAGAAAAGGCAATCCCTGGCGTAATTAAAATTTGCGACAGTAAAAAAATTATTTTTTGAATAATTTACTATAGAAAAGGCAATCCCTGGCGTAATTAAAATTTGCCACAGTAAAAAATTATTTTTTGAATAATTTACTATAGAAAAGGCAATCCCTGGCGTAATTAAAATTTGCGACAGTAGAAAATTATTTTTTGAATAATTTACTATAGAAAAGGCAATCCCTGGCGTAATTAAAACTTGCGATAGTAAAAAATTATTTTATGAAAAATTTACTATAGAAAAGGCAATCCCTAGCGTAATTAAAATTTTCGACAGTAAAAAATTAATATTTTGAAAAATTTACTGTAGAAAAGGCAATCCCTGGCGTAATTAAAATTTGCGACAGTAAAAAATTATTTTATGAAAAATTTACAATAGAAAAGGCAATCCCTGGCGTAATTAAAATTTTCGACAGTAAAAAATTAATATTTTGAAAAATTTACTGTAGAAAAAGAAATCCCTGGCGTAATTACAATTTGCGACAGTAGAAAATTATTTTTTGAATAATTTACTGTAGAAAAGGCAATCCCTGGCGCAATTAAAACTTGCGATAGGAGAAAATTATTTTTTGAATAATTTACTATAGAAAAGGCAATCCCTGGCGTAATTAAAACTTGCGATAGTAAAAAATTATTTTTTGAATAATTTACAATAGAAAAGGCAATCCCTGGCGTAATTAAAATTTTCGACAGTAAAAAATTAATATTTTGAAAAATTTACTGTAGAAAAGGCAATCCCTGGCGTAATTAAAATTTGCGACAGTAGAAAATTATTTTTTGAATAATTTACTGTAGAAAAGGCAATCCCTGGCGCAATTAAAACTTGCGACAGTAGAAAATTATTTTTTGAATAATTTACTATAGAAAAGGCAATCCCTGGCGTAATTAAAATTTGCGACAGTAAAAAATTATTTTTTGAATAATTTACCATAGAAAAGGCAATCCCTGGCGTAATTACAATTTGCGACAGTAGAAAATTATTTTTTGAATAATTTACTATAGAAAAGGCAATCCCTGGCGTAATTAAAATTTGCGACAGTAGAAAATTATTTTTTGAATAATTTACTATAGAAAAGGCAATCCCTGGCGTAATTAAAATTTGCGACAGTAAAAAATTAATATTTTGAATAATTTACTATAGAAAAGGCAATCCCTGGCGTAATTACAATTTGCGACAGTAGAAAATTATTTTTTGAATAATTTACTGTAGGAAAGGCAATTCCTGGCGCAATTAAAACTTGCGATAGTAAAAAATTATTTTTTGAATAATTTACTATAGAAAAGGCAATCCCTGGCGTAATTAAAACTTGCGATAGTAAAAAATTATTTTATGAAAAATTTACTATAGAAAAGGCAATCCCTAGCGTAATTAAAATTTTCGACAGTAAAAAATTAATATTTTGAAAAATTTACTGTAGAAAAGGCAATACCTGGCGTAATTAAAATTTGCGACAGTAGAAAATTATTTTTTGAAAAATTTACTATAGAAAAGGCAATCCCTGGCGTAATTAAAACTTGCGATAGTAAAAACTTATTTTTGAAAAAGTTAATATAGAAAAGGCAATCCCTGGCGTATTTAAAATTTGCGACAGTATAAAATTATTTTTTGAATAATTTACTATAGAAAAGGCAATCCCTGGCGTAATTAAAATTTGCGACAGTAGAAAATTATTTTTTGAATAATTTACTATAGAAAAGGCAATCCCTGGCGTAATTAAAATTTGCGACAGTAAAAAATTAATATTTTGAATAATTTACTATAGAAAAGGCAATCCCTGGCGCAATTAAAATTTGCGACAGTAGAAAATTATTTTTTGAATAATTTACTATAGAAAAGGCAATCCCTGGCGTAATTAAAATTTGCAACAGTAGAAAATTATTTTTTGAATAATTTACTATAGAAAAGGCAATCCCTGGCGTAATTAAAATTTGCAACAGTAGAAAATTATTTTTTGAATAATTTACTATAGAAAAGGCAATCCCTGGCGTAATTAAAATTTGCGGCAGTAGAAAATTATTTTTTGAATAATTTACTATAGAAAAGGCAATCCCTGGCGTAATTAAAATTTGCGACAGTAGAAAATTATTTTTTGAAAAGTTTACTATAGAAAAGGCAATCCCTGGCGCAATTAAAATTTGCGACAGTAGAAAATTATTTTTTGAAAAGGCAATCCCTGGCGTAATTAAAACTTGCGATAGTAAAAAATTATTTTTTGAATAATTTACTATAGAAAAGGCAATCCCTGGCGTATTTAAAATTTCCGACAGTATAAAATTATTTTTTGAATAATTTACTATAGAAAAGGCAATCCCTGGCGTAATTACAATTTGCGACAGTAGAAAATTATTTTTTGAATAATTTACCATAGAAAAGGCAATCCCTGGCGTAATTAAAATTTGCGAGATTAAAAAATTATTTTTTGAATAATTTACTATAGAAAAGGCAATCCCTGGCGCAATTAAAATTTGCGACGGTAGAAAATTATTTTTTGAATAATTTACTACAGAAAAGGCAATCCCTGGCGCAATTAAAACATGCGATAGTAAAAAATTATTTTTTGAATAATTTACTATAGAAAAGGCAATCCCTGGCGTAATTAAAATTTGCAACAGTAGACAATTATTTTTTGAATATTTTACTATAGAAAAGGCAATCCCTGGCGTAATTAAAATTTGCGACAGTAGAAAATTATTTTTTGAATAATTTACTATAGAAAAGGTAATCCCTGGCGTAATTACAATTTGCGACAGTAGAAAATTAATTTGTGAAAAATTTACCTGGCGAAATTTAAATTTGCGACAGTAAAAAATTATTTTTTGAATAATTTACTATAGAAAAGGCAATCCCTGGCGTAATTAAAATTTGCCACAGTAAAAAATTATTTTTTGAATAATTTACTATAGAAAAGGCAATCCCTGGCGTAATTAAAATTTGCGACAGTAGAAAATTATTTTTTGAATAATTTACTATAGAAAAGGCAATCCCTGGCGTAATTAAAACTTGCGATAGTAAAAAATTATTTTATGAAAAATTTACTATAGAAAAGGCAATCCCTAGCGTAATTAAAATTTTCGACAGTAAAAAATTAATATTTTGAAAAATTTACTGTAGAAAAGGCAATCCCTGGCGTAATTAAAATTTGCGACAGTAAAAAATTATTTTATGAAAAATTTACAATAGAAAAGGCAATCCCTGGCGTAATTAAAATTTTCGACAGTAAAAAATTAATATTTTGAAAAATTTACTGTAGAAAAGGCAATCCCTGGCGTAATTAAAATTTGCGACAGTTGAAAATTATTTTTTGAATAATTTACTATAGAAAAGGCAATCCCTGGGATATTTAAAATATGCGACAGTAAAAAATTATTTTTTGAATAATTTACTATAGAAAAGGCAATCCCTGGCGTAATTAAAATTTGCGACAGTAAAAGATTATTTTTTGAATAATTTACTATAGAAAAGGCAATCCCTGGCGCAATGAAAATTTGCAACAGTAGAAAATTATTTTTTGAATAATTTACTATAGAAAAGGCAATCCCTGGCGCACTTAAAATTTGCGACAGTAGAAAATTATTTTTTGAATAATTTACTATAGAAAAGGCAATCCCTGGCGCAATTAAAATTTGCGACAGTTGAAAATTATTTTTTGAATAATTTACTATAGAAAAGGCAATCCCTGGCGTAATTAAAATTTGCGACAGTAGAAAATTAATTTGTGAAAAACTTACCTGGCGAAAATGAAATTTGCGAGAGTAAAAAATTATTTTTTGAATAATTTACTATAGAAAAGGCAATCCCTGGGATATTTAAAATTTGCGACAGTAAAAAATTATTTTTTGAATAATTTACTGTAGAAAAGGCAATCCCTGGCGCAATTAAAATTTGCGACAGTAGAAAATTAATTTGTGAAAAATTTACCTGGCGCAATTAAAATTTGCGACAGTAGAAAATTAATTTGTGAAAAATTTACCTGGCGAAATTGAAATTTGCGAGAGTAAAAAGTTATTTTTTGAATAATTTACTATAGAACAGGCAATCCCTGGCGCAATTAAAATTTGCGACAGTTGAAAATTATTTTTTGAATAATTTACTATAGAAAAGGCAATCCCTGCCGTAATTAAAATTTGCGACAATTGAAGAATATTTTTTGAATAATTTACTATAGAAAAGGCAATCCCTGGGATATTTAAAATTTGCGACAGTATAAAATTATTTTTTGAATAATTTACTGTAGAAAAGGCAATCCCTGGCGTAATTAAAATTTGCGACAGTTGAAAATTATTTTTTGAATAATTTACTATAGAAAAGGCAATCCCTGGGATATTTAAAATATGCGACAGTAAAAAATTATTTTTTGAATAATTTACTATAGAAAAGGCAATCCCTGGCGTAATTAAAATTTGCCACAGTAAAAGATTATTTTTTGAATAATTTACTATAGAAAAGGCAATCCCTGGCGCAATGAAAATTTGCAACAGTAGAAAATTATTTTTTGAATAATTTACTATAGAAAAGGCAATCCCTGGCGCACTTAAAATTTGCGACAGTAGAAAATTATTTTTTGAATAATTTACTATAGAAAAGGCAATCCCTGGCGCAATTAAAATTTGCGACAGTTGAAAATTATTTTTTGAATAATTTACTATAGAAAAGGCAATCCCTGGCGTAATTAAAATTTGCGACAGTAGAAAATTAATTTGTGAAAAACTTACCTGGCGAAAATGAAATTTGCGAGAGTAAAAAATTATTTTTTGAATAATTTACTATAGAAAAGGCAATCCCTGGGATATTTAAAATTTGCGACAGTAAAAAATTATTTTTTGAATAATTTACTGTAGAAAAGGCAATCCCTGGCGCAATTAAAATTTGCGACAGTAGAAAATTAATTTGTGAAAAATTTACCTGGCGAAATTGAACTTTGCGAGAGTAAAAAATTATTTTTTGAATAATTTACTATAGAAAAGGCAATCCCTGGGATATTAAAAATTTGCGACAGTAAAAAATTATTTTTTGAATAATTTACTATAGAAAAGGCAATCCCTGGCGTAATTAAAATTTGCGACAGTAAAAAATTATTTTTTGAATAATTTACTATAGAGAAGGCAATCCCTGGCGCAATTAAAATTTGCAACAGTAGAAAATTATTTTTTGAATAATTTACTATAGAAAAGGCAATCCCTGGCGTAATTAAAATTTGCGACAGTAAAAAAATTATTTTTTGAATAATTTACTATAGAAAAGGCAATCCCTGGCGTAATTAAAATTTGCCACAGTAAAAAATTATTTTTTGAATAATTTACTATAGAAAAGGCAATCCCTGGCGTAATTAAAATTTGCGACAGTTGAAAATTATTTTTTGAATAATTTACTATAGAAAAGGCAATCCCTGGGTTATTTAAAATTTGCGACAGTAAAAAATTATTTTTTGAATAATTTACTATAGAAAAGGCAATCCCTGGCGTAATTAAAATTTGCGACAGTAGAAAATTATTTTTTGAATAATTTACTATAGAAAAGGCAATCCCTGGCGTAATTAAAATTTGCGACAGTTGAAAATTATTTTTTGAATAATTTACTATAGAAAAGGCAATCCCTGGGATATTTAAAATTTGCGACAGTAAAAAAATATTTTTTGAATAATTTACTATAGAAAAGGCAATCCCTGGCGTAATTAAAATTTGCGACAGTAGAAAATTATTTTTTGAATAATTTACTATAGAAAAGGCAATCCCTGGCGTAATTAAAATTTGCGACAGTTGAAAATTATTTTTTGAATAATTTACTATAGAAAAGGCAATCCCTGGGATATTTAAAATTTGCGACAGTAAAAAATTATTTTTTGAATAATTTACTATAGAAAAGGCAATCCCTGGCGTAATTAAAATTTGCGACAGTAGAAAATTATTTTTTGAATAATTTACTATAGAAAAGGCAATCCCTGGCGCAATTAAAATTTGCGACAGTTGAAAATTCTTTTTTGAATAATTTACTATAGAAAAGGCAATCCCTGGGATATTTAAAATTTGCGACAGTAAAAAATTATTTTTTGAATAATTTACTATAGAAAAGGCAATCCCTGGCGTAATTAAAATTTGGGACAGTAGAAAATTAATTTGTGAAAAATTTACCTGGCGAAATTGAAATTTGCGAGAGTAAAAAATTATTTTTTGAATAATTTACTATAGAAAAGGCAATCCCTGGCGCAATTAAAATTTGCGACAATTGAAAATTATTTTTTGAATAATTTACTATAGAAAAGGCAATCCCTGGCGTATTTAAATTTTGCGACAGTATAAAATTATTTTTTGAATAATTTACTATAGAAAAGGCAATCCCTGCGTAATTAAAATTTGCGACAGTAGAAAATTATTTTTTGAATAATTTACTATAGAAAAGGCAATCCCTGGCGCAATTAAAATTTGCGACAGTAGAAAATTAATTTGTGAAAAACTTACCTGGCGAAATTGAAATTTGCGAGAGTAAAAAATTATTTTTTGAATAATTTACTATAGAAAAGGCAATCCCTGGCGCAATTAAAATTTGCGACAGTTGAAAATTATTTTTTGAATAATTTACTATAGAAAAGGCAATCCCTGGGATATTTAAAATTTGCGACAGTAAAAAATTATTTTTTGAATAATTTACTATAGAAAACGCAATCCCTGGCGCAATTAAAATTTGCAACAGTAGAAAATTATTTTTTGAATAATTTACTATAGAAAAGGCAATCCCTGGCGGTTTTGAAATTTGCGACAGTTGAAAATTATTTTTTGAATAATTTACTATAGAAAAGGCAATCCCTGGGATATTTAAAATTTGCGACAGTAAAAAGTTATTTTTTGAATAATTTACTATAGAAAAGGCAATCCCTGGGATATTTAAAATTTGCGACAGTAAAAAATTATTTTTTGAATAATTTACTATAGAAAAGGCAATCCCTGGCGTAATTACAATTTGCGACAGTAGAAAATTATTTTTTGAATAATTTACTGTAGAAAAGGCAATCCCTGGCGCAATTAAAACTTGCGATAGTAAAAAATTATTTTTTGAATAATTTACTATAGAAAAGGCAATCCCTGGCGTAATTAAAACTTGCGATAGTAAAAAATTATTTTATGAAAAATTTACAATAGAAAAGGCAATCCCTGGCGTAATTAAAATTTTCGACAGTAAAAAATTAATATTTTGAAAAATTTACTGTAGAAAAGGCAATCCCTGGCGTAATTAAAATTTGCGACAGTAGAAAATTATTTTTTGAATAATTTACTGTAGAAAAGGCAATCCCTGGCGCAATTAAAACTTGCGACAGTAGAAAATTATTTTTTGAATAATTTACAATAGAAAAGGCAATCCCTGGCGTAATTAAAATTTTCGACAGTAAAAAATTAATATTTTGAAAAATTTACTGTAGAAAAGGCAATCCCTGGCGTAATTAAAATTTGCGACAGTAGAAAATTATTTTTTGAATAATTTACTGTAGAAAAGGCAATCCCTGGCGCAATTAAAACTTGCGACAGTAGAAAATTATTTTTTGAATAATTTACTATAGAAAAGGCAATCCCTGGCGTAATTAAAATTTGCGACAGTAAAAAATTATTTTTTGAATAATTTACCATAGAAAAGGCAATCCCTGGCGTAATTACAATTTGCGACAGTAGAAAATTATTTTTTGAATAATTTACTATAGAAAAGGCAATCCCTGGCGTAATTAAAATTTGCGACAGTAGAAAATTATTTTTTGAATAATTTACTATAGAAAAGGCAATCCCTGGCGTAATTAAAATTTGCGACAGTAAAAAATTAATATTTTGAATAATTTACTATAGAAAAGGCAATCCCTGGCGTAATTACAATTTGCGACAGTAGAAAATTATTTTTTGAATAATTTACTATAGAAAAGGCAATCCCTGGCGTAATTAAAATTTGCGACAGTAAAAAATTATTTTTTGAATAATTTACTATAGAAAAGGCAATCCCTGGCGCAATTAAAATTTGCAACAGTAGAAAATTATTTTTTGAATAATTTACTATAGAAAAGGCAATCCCTGGCGTAATTAAAATTTGCGACAGTAAAAAAATTATTTTTTGAATAATTTACTATAGAAAAGGCAATCCCTGGCGTAATTAAAATTTGCCACAGTAAAAAATTATTTTTTGAATAATTTACTATAGAAAAGGCAATCCCTGGCGTAATTAAAATTTGCGACAGTAGAAAATTATTTTTTGAATAATTTACTATAGAAAAGGCAATCCCTGGCGTAATTAAAACTTGCGATAGTAAAAAATTATTTTATGAAAAATTTACTATAGAAAAGGCAATCCCTAGCGTAATTAAAATTTTCGACAGTAAAAAATTAATATTTTGAAAAATTTACTGTAGAAAAGGCAATCCCTGGCGTAATTAAAATTTGCGACAGTAAAAAATTATTTTATGAAAAATTTACAATAGAAAAGGCAATCCCTGGCGTAATTAAAATTTTCGACAGTAAAAAATTAATATTTTGAAAAATTTACTGTAGAAAAAGCAATCCCTGGCGTAATTACAATTTGCGACAGTAGAAAATTATTTTTTGAATAATTTACTGTAGAAAAGGCAATCCCTGGCGCAATTAAAACTTGCGATAGGAGAAAATTATTTTTTGAATAATTTACTATAGAAAAGGCAATCCCTGGCGTAATTAAAACTTGCGATAGTAAAAAATTATTTTTTGAATAATTTACAATAGAAAAGGCAATCCCTGGCGTAATTAAAATTTTCGACAGTAAAAAATTAATATTTTGAAAAATTTACTGTAGAAAAGGCAATCCCTGGCGTAATTAAAATTTGCGACAGTAGAAAATTATTTTTTGAATAATTTACTGTAGAAAAGGCAATCCCTGGCGCAATTAAAACTTGCGACAGTAGAAAATTATTTTTTGAATAATTTACTGTAGAAAAGGCAATCCCTGGCGTAATTAAAATTTGCGACAGTAAAAAATTATTTTTTGAATAATTTACCATAGAAAAGGCAATCCCTGGCGTAATTACAATTTGCGACAGTAGAAAATTATTTTTTGAATAATTTACTATAGAAAAGGCAATCCCTGGCGTAATTAAAATTTGCGACAGTAGAAAATTATTTTTTGAATAATTTACTATAGAAAAGGCAATCCCTGGCGTAATTAAAATTTGCGACAGTAAAAAATTAATATTTTGAATAATTTACTATAGAAAAGGCAATCCCTGGCGTAATTACAATTTGCGACAGTAGAAAATTATTTTTTGAATAATTTACTGTAGAAAAGGCAATTCCTGGCGCAATTAAAACTTGCGATAGTAAAAAATTATTTTTTGAATAATTTACTATAGAAAAGGCAATCCCTGGCGTAATTAAAACTTGCGATAGTAAAAAATTATTTTATGAAAAATTTACTATAGAAAAGGCAATCCCTAGCGTAATTAAAATTTTCGACAGTAAAAAATTAATATTTTGAAAAATTTACTGTAGAAAAGGCAATACCTGGCGTAATTAAAATTTGCGACAGTAGAAAATTATTTTTTGAAAAATTTACTATAGAAAAGGCAATCCCTGGCGTAATTAAAACTTGCGATAGTAAAAACTTATTTTTGAAAAAGTTACTATAGAAAAGGCAATCCCTGGCGTATTTAAAATTTGCGACAGTATAAAATTATTTTTTGAATAATTTACTATAGAAAAGGCAATCCCTGGCGTAATTAAAATTTGCGACAGTAGAAAATTATTTTTTGAATAATTTACTATAGAAAAGGCAATCCCTGGCGTAATTAAAATTTGCGACAGTAAAAAATTAATATTTTGAATAATTTACTATAGAAAAGGCAATCCCTGGCGCAATTAAAATTTGCGACAGTAGAAAATTATTTTTTGAATAATTTACTATAGAAAAGGCAATCCCTGGCGTAATTAAAATTTGCAACAGTAGAAAATTATTTTTTGAATAATTTACTATAGAAAAGGCAATCCCTGGCGTAATTAAAATTTGCAACAGTAGAAAATTATTTTTTGAATAATTTACTATAGAAAAGGCAATCCCTGGCGTAATTAAAATTTGCGGCAGTAGAAAATTATTTTTTGAATAATTTACTATAGAAAAGGCAATCCCTGGCGTAATTAAAATTTGCGACAGTAGAAAATTATTTTTTGAAAAGTTTACTATAGAAAAGGCAATCCCTGGCGCAATTAAAATTTGCGACAGTAGAAAATTATTTTTTGAAAAGGCAATCCCTGGCGTAATTAAAACTTGCGATAGTAAAAAATTATTTTTTGAATAATTTACTATAGAAAAGGCAATCCCTGGCGTATTTAAAATTTCCGACAGTATAAAATTATTTTTTGAATAATTTACTATAGAAAAGGCAATCCCTGGCGTAATTACAATTTGCGACAGTAGAAAATTATTTTTTGAATAATTTACCATAGAAAAGGCAATCCCTGGCGTAATTAAAATTTGCGAGATTAAAAAATTATTTTTTGAATAATTTACTATAGAAAAGGCAATCCCTGGCGCAATTAAAATTTGCGACGGTAGAAAATTATTTTTTGAATAATTTACTACAGAAAAGGCAATCCCTGGCGCAATTAAAACATGCGATAGTAAAAAATTATTTTTTGAATAATTTACTATAGAAAAGGCAATCCCTGGCGTAATTAAAATTTGCAACAGTAGACAATTATTTTTTGAATAATTTACTATAGAAAAGGCAATCCCTGGCGTAATTAAAATTTGCGACAGTAGAAAATTATTTTTTGAATAATTTACTATAGAAAAGGTAATCCCTGGCGTAATTACAATTTGCGACAGTAGAAAATTAATTTGTGAAAAATTTACCTGGCGAAATTTAAATTTGCGACAGTAAAAAATTATTTTTTGAATAATTTACTATAGAAAAGGCAATCCCTGGCGTAATTAAAATTTGCCACAGTAAGAAATTATTTTTTGAATAATTTACTATAGAAAAGGCAATCCCTGGCGTAATTAAAATTTGCGACAGTAGAAAATTATTTTTTGAATAATTTACTATAGAAAAGGCAATCCCTGGCGTAATTAAAACTTGCGATAGTAAAAAATTATTTTATGAAAAATTTACTATAGAAAAGGCAATCCCTAGCGTAATTAAAATTTTCGACAGTAAAAAATTAATATTTTGAAAAATTTACTGTAGAAAAGGCAATCCCTGGCGTAATTAAAATTTGCGACAGTAAAAAATTATTTTATGAAAAATTTACAATAGAAAAGGCAATCCCTGGCGTAATTAAAATTTTCGACAGTAAAAAATTAATATTTTGAAAAATTTACTCTAGAAAAGGCAATCCCTGGCGTAATTACAATTTGCGACAGTAGAAAATAATTTTTTGAATAATTTACTGTAGAAAAGGCAATCCCTGGTGCAATTAAAACTTGCGATAGGAGAAAATTATTTTTTGAATAATTTACTATAGAAAAGGCAATCCCTGGCGTAATTAAAACTTGCGATAGTAAAAAATTATTTTTTGAATAATTTACTATAGAAAAGGCAATCCCTGGCGTAATTAAAATTTTCGACAGTAAAAAATTAATATTTTGAAAAATTTACTGTAGAAAAGGCAATCCCTGGCGTAATTAAAATTTGCGACAGTAGAAAATTATTTTTTGAATAATTTACTGTAGAAAAGGCAATCCCTGGCGCAATTAAAACTTGCGACAGTAGAAAATTATTTTTTGAATAATTTACTATAGAAAAGGCAATCCCTGGCGTAATTAAAATTTGCGACAGTAAAAAATTATTTTTTGAATAATTTACCATAGAAAAGGCAATCCCTGGCGTAATTACAATTTGCGACAGTAGAAAATTATTTTTTGAATAATTTACTATAGAAAAGGCAATCCCTGGCGTAATTAAAATTTGCGACAGTAGAAAATTATTTTTTGAATAATTTACTATAGAAAAGGCAATCCCTGGCGTAATTAAAATTTGCGACAGTAAAAAATTAATATTTTGAATAATTTACTATAGAAAAGGCAATCCCTGGCGTAATTACAATTTGCGACAGTAGAAAATTATTTTTTGAATAATTTACTATAGAAAAGGCAATCCCTGGCGTAATTAAAATTTGCGACAGTAGAAAATTATTTTTTGAATAATTTACTATAGAAAAGGCAATCCCTGGCGTAATTAAAATTTGCGACAGTAAAAAATTAATATTTTGAATAATTTACTATAGAAAAGGCAATCCCTGGCGCAATTAAAATTTGCGACAGTAGAAAATTATTTTTTGAATAATTTACTATAGAAAAGGCAATCCCTGGCGTAATTAAAATTTGCAACAGTAGAAAATTATTTTTTGAATAATTTACTATAGAAAAGGCAATCCCTGGCGTAATTAAAATTTGCAACAGTAGAAAATTATTTTTTGAATAATTTACTATAGAAAAGGCAATCCCTGGCGTAATTAAAATTTGCGGCAGTAGAAAATTATTTTTTGAATAATTTACTATAGAAAAGGCAATCCCTGGCGTAATTAAAATTTGCGACAGTAGAAAATTATTTTTTGAAAAGTTTACTATAGAAAAGGCAATCCCTGGCGCAATTAAAATTTGCGACAGTAGAAAATTATTTTTTGAAAAGGCAATCCCTGGCGTAATTAAAACTTGCGATAGTAAAAAATTATTTTTTGAATAATTTACTATAGAAAAGGCAATCCCTGGCGTATTTAAAATTTCCGACAGTATAAAATTATTTTTTGAATAATTTACTATAGAAAAGGCAATCCCTGGCGTAATTACAATTTGCGACAGTAGAAAATTATTTTTTGAATAATTTACCATAGAAAAGGCAATCCCTGGCGTAATTAAAATTTGCGAGATTAAAAAATTATTTTTTGAATAATTTACTATAGAAAAGGCAATCCCTGGCGCAATTAAAATTTGCGACGGTAGAAAATTATTTTTTGAATAATTTACTACAGAAAAGGCAATCCCTGGCGCAATTAAAACATGCGATAGTAAAAAATTATTTTTTGAATAATTTACTATAGAAAAGGCAATCCCTGGCGTAATTAAAATTTGCAACAGTAGACAATTATTTTTTGAATAATTTACTATAGAAAAGGCAATCCCTGGCGTAATTAAAATTTGCGACAGTAGAAAATTATTTTTTGAATAATTTACTATAGAAAAGGTAATCCCTGGCGTAATTACAATTTGCGACAGTAGAAAATTAATTTGTGAAAAATTTACCTGGCGAAATTTAAATTTGCGACAGTAAAAAATTATTTTTTGAATAATTTACTATAGAAAAGGCAATCCCTGGCGTAATTAAAATTTGCCACAGTAAGAAATTATTTTTTGAATAATTTACTATAGAAAAGGCAATCCCTGGCGTAATTAAAATTTGCGACAGTAGAAAATTATTTTTTGAATAATTTACTATAGAAAAGGCAATCCCTGGCGTAATTAAAACTTGCGATAGTAAAAAATTATTTTATGAAAAATTTACTATAGAAAAGGCAATCCCTAGCGTAATTAAAATTTTCGACAGTAAAAAATTAATATTTTGAAAAATTTACTGTAGAAAAGGCAATCCCTGGCGTAATTAAAATTTGCGACAGTAAAAAATTATTTTATGAAAAATTTACAATAGAAAAGGCAATCCCTGGCGTAATTAAAATTTTCGACAGTAAAAAATTAATATTTTGAAAAATTTACTCTAGAAAAGGCAATCCCTGGCGTAATTACAATTTGCGACAGTAGAAAATAATTTTTTGAATAATTTACTGTAGAAAAGGCAATCCCTGGTGCAATTAAAACTTGCGATAGGAGAAAATTATTTTTTGAATAATTTACTATAGAAAAGGCAATCCCTGGCGTAATTAAAACTTGCGATAGTAAAAAATTATTTTTTGAATAATTTACTATAGAAAAGGCAATCCCTGGCGTAATTAAAATTTTCGACAGTAAAAAATTAATATTTTGAAAAATTTACTGTAGAAAAGGCAATCCCTGGCGTAATTAAAATTTGCGACAGTAGAAAATTATTTTTTGAATAATTTACTGTAGAAAAGGCAATCCCTGGCGCAATTAAAACTTGCGACAGTAGAAAATTATTTTTTGAATAATTTACTATAGAAAAGGCAATCCCTGGCGTAATTAAAATTTGCGACAGTAAAAAATTATTTTTTGAATAATTTACCATAGAAAAGGCAATCCCTGGCGTAATTACAATTTGCGACAGTAGAAAATTATTTTTTGAATAATTTACTATAGAAAAGGCAATCCCTGGCGTAATTAAAATTTGCGACAGTAGAAAATTATTTTTTGAATAATTTACTATAGAAAAGGCAATCCCTGGCGTAATTAAAATTTGCGACAGTAAAAAATTAATATTTTGAATAATTTACTATAGAAAAGGCAATCCCTGGCGTAATTACAATTTGCGACAGTAGAAAATTATTTTTTGAATAATTTACTGTAGAAAAGGCAATTCCTGGCGCAATTAAAACTTGCGATAGTAAAAAATTATTTTTTGAATAATTTACTATAGAAAAGGCAATCCCTGGCGTAATTAAAACTTGCGATAGTAAAAAATTATTTTATGAAAAATTTACTATAGAAAAGGCAATCCCTAGCGTAATTAAAATTTTCGACAGTAAAAAATTAATATTTTGAAAAATTTACTGTAGAAAAGGCAATACCTGGCGTAATTAAAATTTGCGACAGTAGAAAATTATTTTTTGAAAAATTTACTATAGAAAAGGCAATCCCTGGCGTAATTAAAACTTGCGATAGTAAAAACTTATTTTTGAAAAAGTTACTATAGAAAAGGCAATCCCTGGCGTATTTAAAATTTGCGACAGTATAAAATTATTTTTTGAATAATTTACTATAGAAAAGGCAATCCCTGGCGTAATTAAAATTTGCGACAGTAGAAAATTATTTTTTGAATAATTTACTATAGAAAAGGCAATCCCTGGCGTAATTAAAATTTGCGACAGTAAAAAATTAATATTTTGAATAATTTACTATAGAAAAGGCAATCCCTTGCGCAATTAAAATTTGCGACAGTAGAAAATTATTTTTTGAATAATTTACTATAGAAAAGGCAATCCCTGGCGTAATTAAAATTTGCAACAGTAGAAAATTATTTTTTGAATAATTTACTATAGAAAAGGCAATCCCTGGCGTAATTAAAATTTGCAACAGTAGAAAATTATTTTTTGAATAATTTACTATAGAAAAGGCAATCCCTGGCGTAATTAAAATTTGCGGCAGTAGAAAATTATTTTTTGAATAATTTACTATAGAAAAGGCAATCCCTGGCGTAATTAAAATTTGCGACAGTAGAAAATTATTTTTTGAAAAGTTTACTATAGAAAAGGCAATCCCTGGCGCAATTAAAATTTGCGACAGTAGAAAATTATTTTTTGAAAAGGCAATCCCTGGCGTAATTAAAACTTGCGATAGTAAAAAATTATTTTTTGAATAATTTACTATAGAAAAGGCAATCCCTGGCGTATTTAAAATTTCCGACAGTATAAAATTATTTTTTGAATAATTTACTATAGAAAAGGCAATCCCTGGCGTAATTACAATTTGCGACAGTAGAAAATTATTTTTTGAATAATTTACCATAGAAAAGGCAATCCCTGGCGTAATTAAAATTTGCGAGATTAAAAAATTATTTTTTGAATAATTTACTATAGAAAAGGCAATCCCTGGCGCAATTAAAATTTGCGACGGTAGAAAATTATTTTTTGAATAATTTACTACAGAAAAGGCAATCCCTGGCGCAATTAAAACATGCGATAGTAAAAAATTATTTTTTGAATAATTTACTATAGAAAAGGCAATCCCTGGCGTAATTAAAATTTGCAACAGTAGACAATTATTTTTTGAATAATTTACTATAGAAAAGGCAATCCCTGGCGTAATTAAAATTTGCGACAGTAGAAAATTATTTTTTGAATAATTTACTATAGAAAAGGTAATCCCTGGCGTAATTACAATTTGCGACAGTAGAAAATTAATTTGTGAAAAATTTACCTGGCGAAATTTAAATTTGCGACAGTAAAAAATTATTTTTTGAATAATTTACTATAGAAAAGGCAATCCCTGGCGTAATTAAAATTTGCGACAGTAGAAAATTATTTTTTGAATAATTTACTATAGAAAAGGCAATCCCTGGCGCAATTAAAATTTGCGACAGGAGAAAATTATTTTTTGAATAATTTACTATAGAAAAGGCAATCCCTGGCGTAATTGAAATTTGCGAGAGTAAAAAATTATTTTTTGAATAATTTACTATAGAAAAGGCAATCCCTGGCGCAATTAAAATTTGCGACAGTTGAAAATTATTTTTTGAATAATTTACTATAGAAAAGGCAATCCCTGGCGTAATTAAAATTTGCGACAGTTGAAAATTATTTTTTGAATAATTTACTATAGAAAAGGCAATCCCTGTGATATTTAAAATTTGCGACAGTATAAAATTATTTTTTGAATAATTTACTATAGAAAAGGCAATCCCTGGCGCAATTAAAATTTGCAACAGTAGAAAATTATTTTTTGAATAATTTACTATAGAAAAGGCAATCCCTGGCGTAATTAAAATTTGCGGCAGTAGAAAATTATTTTTTGAATAATTTACTATAGAAAAGGCAATCCCTGGCGTAATTAAAATTTGCGACAGTAGAAAATTATATTTTGAAAAGTTTACTATAGAAAAGGCAATCCCTGGCGCAATTAAAATTTGCGACAGTAGAAAATTATTTTTTGAAAAGGAAATCACTGGCGTAATTAAAACTTGCGATAGTAAAAAATTATTTTTTGAATAATTTACTATAGAAAAGGCAATCCCTGGCGTATTTAAAATTTCCGACAGTATAAAATTATTTTTTGAATAATTTACTATAGAAAAGGCAATCCCTGGCGTAATTACAATTTGCGACAGTAGAAAATTATTTTTTGAATAATTTACCATAGAAAAGGCAATCCCTGGCGTAATTAAAATTTGCGAGATTAAAAAATTATTTTTTGAATAATTTACTATAGAAAAGGCAATCCCTGGCGCAATTAAAATTTGCGACGGTAGAAAATTATTTTTTGAATAATTTACTACAGAAAAGGCAATCCCTGGCGCAATTAAAACATGCGATAGTAAAAAATTATTTTTTGAATAATTTACTATAGAAAAGGCAATCCCTGGCGTAATTAAAATTTGCAACAGTAGACAATTATTTTTTGAATAATTTACTATAGAAAAGGCAATCCCTGGCGTAATTAAAATTTGCGACAGTAGAAAATTATTTTTTGAATAATTTACTATAGAAAAGGTAATCCCTGGCGTAATTACAATTTGCGACAGTAGAAAATTAATTTGTGAAAAATTTACCTTGCGAAATTTAAATTTGCGACAGTAAAAAATTATTTTTTGAATAATTTACTATAGAAAAGGCAATCCCTGGCGTAATTAAAATTTGCCACAGTAAAAAATTATTTTTTGAATAATTTACTATAGAAAAGGCAATCCCTGGCGTAATTAAAATTTGCGACAGTAGAAAATTATTTTTTGAATAATTTACTATAGAAAAGGCTATCCCTGGCGTAATTAAAACTTGCGATAGTAAAAAATTATTTTATGAAAAATTTACTATAGAAAAGGCAATCCCTAGCGTAATTAAAATTTTCGACAGTAAAAAATTAATATTTTGAAAAATTTACTGTAGAAAAGGCAATCCCTGGCGTAATTAAAATTTGCGACAGTAAAAAATTATTTTATGAAAAATTTACAATAGAAAAGGCAATCCCTGGCGTAATTAAAATTTTCCACAGTAAAAAATTAATATTTTGAAAAATTTACTGTAGAAAAGGCAATCCCTGGCGTAATTACAATTTGCGACAGTAGAAAATTATTTTTTGAATAATTTACTGTAGAAAAGGCAATCCCTGGCGCAATTAAAACTTGCGATAGGAGAAAATTATTTTTTGAATAATTTACTATAGAAAAGGCAATCCCTGGCGTAATTAAAACTTGCGATAGTAAAAAATTATTTTTTGAATAATTTACAATAGAAAAGGCAATCCCTGGCGTAATTAAAATTTTCGACAGTAAAAAATTAATATTTTGAAAAATTTACTGTAGAAAAGGCAATCCCTGGCGTAATTAAAATTTGCGACAGTAGAAAATTATTTTTTGAATAATTTACTGTAGAAAAGGCAATCCCTGGCGCAATTAAAACTTGCGACAGTAGAAAATTATTTTTTGAATAATTTACTACAGAAAAGGCAATCCCTGGCGCAATTAAAACATGCGATAGTAAAAAATTATTTTTTGAATAATTTACTATAGAAAAGGCAATCCCTGGCGTAATTAAAATTTGCAACAGTAGACAATTATTTTTTGAATAATTTACTATAGAAAAGGCAATCCCTGGCGTAATTAAAATTTGCGACAGTAGAAAATTATTTTTTGAATAATTTACTATAGAAAAGGTAATCCCTGGCGTAATTACAATTTGCGACAGTAGAAAATTAATTTGTGAATAATTTACTACAGAAAAGGCAATCCCTGGCGCAATTAAAATTTGCAACAGTAGAAAATTATTTTTTGAATAATTTACTATAGAAAAGGCAATCCCTGGCGTATTTAAAATTTCCGACAGTATAAAATTATTTTTTGAATAATTTACTATAGAAAAGGCAATCCCTGGCGTAATTACAATTTGCGACAGTAGAAAATTATTTTTTGAATAATTTACTACAGAAAAGGCAATCCCTGGCGCAATTAAAATTTGCAACAGTAGAAAATTATTTTTTGAATAATTTACTATAGAAAAGGCAATCCCTGGCGTATTTAAAATTTCCGACAGTATAAAATTATTTTTTGAATAATTTACTATAGAAAAGGCAATCCCTGGCGTAATTACAATTTGCGACAGTAGAAAATTATTTTTTGAATAATTTACCATAGAAAAGGCAATCCCTGGCGTAATTAAAATTTGCGAGATTAAAAAATTATTTTTTGAATAATTTACTATAGAAAAGGCAATCCCTGGCGCAATTAAAATTTGCGACGGTAGAAAATTATTTTTTGAATAATTTACTACAGAAAAGGCAATCCCTGGCGCAATTAAAACTTGCGACAGTATAAAATTATTTTTTGAATAATTTACTATAGAAAAGGCAATCCCTGGCGCAATTAAAATTTGCAACAGTAGAAAATTATTTTTTGAATAATTTACTATAGAAAAGGCAATCCCTGGCGTAATTAAAATTTGCGGCAGTAGAAAATTATTTTTTGAATAATTTACTATAGAAAAGGCAATCCCTGGCGTAATTAAAATTTGCGACAGTAGAAAATTATATTTTGAAAAGTTTACTATAGAAAAGGCAATCCCTGGCGCAATTAAAATTTGCGACAGTAGAAAATTATTTTTTGAAAAGGAAATCACTGGCGTAATTAAAACTTGCGATAGTAAAAAATTATTTTTTGAATAATTTACTATAGAAAAGGCAATCCCTGGCGTATTTAAAATTTCCGACAGTATAAAATTATTTTTTGAATAATTTACTATAGAAAAGGCAATCCCTGGCGTAATTACAATTTGCGACAGTAGAAAATTATTTTTTGAATAATTTACCATAGAAAAGGCAATCCCTGGCGTAATTAAAATTTGCGAGATTAAAAAATTATTTTTTGAATAATTTACTATAGAAAAGGCAATCCCTGGCGCAATTAAAATTTGCGACGGTAGAAAATTATTTTTTGAATAATTTACTACAGAAAAGGCAATCCCTGGCGCAATTAAAACATGCGATAGTAAAAAATTATTTTTTGAATAATTTACTATAGAAAAGGCAATCCCTGGCGTAATTAAAATTTGCAACAGTAGACAATTATTTTTTGAATAATTTACTATAGAAAAGGCAATCCCTGGCGTAATTAAAATTTGCGACAGTAGAAAATTATTTTTTGAATAATTTACTATAGAAAAGGTAATCCCTGTCGTAATTACAATTTGCGACAGTAGAAAATTAATTTGTGAAAAATTTACCTTGCGAAATTTAAATTTGCGACAGTAAAAAATTATTTTTTGAATAATTTACTATAGAAAAGGCAATCCCTGGCGTAATTAAAATTTGCCACAGTAAAAAATTATTTTTTGAATAATTTACTATAGAAAAGGCAATCCCTGGCGTAATTAAAATTTGCGACAGTAGAAAATTATTTTTTGAATAATTTACTATAGAAAAGGCTATCCCTGGCGTAATTAAAACTTGCGATAGTAAAAAATTATTTTATGAAAAATTTACTATAGAAAAGGCAATCCCTAGCGTAATTAAAATTTTCGACAGTAAAAAATTAATATTTTGAAAAATTTACTGTAGAAAAGGCAATCCCTGGCGTAATTAAAATTTGCGACAGTAAAAAATTATTTTATGAAAAATTTACAATAGAAAAGGCAATCCCTGGCGTAATTAAAATTTTCCACAGTAAAAAATTAATATTTTGAAAAATTTACTGTAGAAAAGGCAATCCCTGGCGTAATTACAATTTGCGACAGTAGAAAATTATTTTTTGAATAATTTACTGTAGAAAAGGCAATCCCTGGCGCAATTAAAACTTGCGATAGGAGAAAATTATTTTTTGAATAATTTACTATAGAAAAGGCAATCCCTGGCGTAATTAAAACTTGCGATAGTAAAAAATTATTTTTTGAATAATTTACAATAGAAAAGGCAATCCCTGGCGTAATTAAAATTTTCGACAGTAAAAAATTAATATTTTGAAAAATTTACTGTAGAAAAGGCAATCCCTGGCGTAATTAAAATTTGCGACAGTAGAAAATTATTTTTTGAATAATTTACTGTAGAAAAGGCAATCCCTGGCGCAATTAAAACTTGCGACAGTAGAAAATTATTTTTTGAATAATTTACTACAGAAAAGGCAATCCCTGGCGCAATTAAAACATGCGATAGTAAAAAATTATTTTTTGAATAATTTACTATAGAAAAGGCAATCCCTGGCGTAATTAAAATTTGCAACAGTAGACAATTATTTTTTGAATAATTTACTATAGAAAAGGCAATCCCTGGCGTAATTAAAATTTGCGACAGTAGAAAATTATTTTTTGAATAATTTACTATAGAAAAGGTAATCCCTGGCGTAATTACAATTTGCGACAGTAGAAAATTAATTTGTGAATAATTTACTACAGAAAAGGCAATCCCTGGCGCAATTAAAATTTGCAACAGTAGAAAATTATTTTTTGAATAATTTACTATAGAAAAGGCAATCCCTGGCGTATTTAAAATTTCCGACAGTATAAAATTATTTTTTGAATAATTTACTATAGAAAAGGCAATCCCTGGCGTAATTACAATTTGCGACAGTAGAAAATTATTTTTTGAATAATTTACCATAGAAAAGGCAATCCCTGGCGTAATTAAAATTTGCGAGATTAAAAAATTATTTTTTGAATAATTTACTATAGAAAAGGCAATCCCTGGCGCAATTAAAATTTGCGACGGTAGAAAATTATTTTTTGAATAATTTACTACAGAAAAGGCAATCCCTGGCGCAATTAAAACATGCGATAGTAAAAAATTATTTTTTGAATAATTTACTATAGAAAAGGCAATCCCTGGCGTAATTAAAATTTGCAACAGTAGACAATTATTTTTTGAATAATTTACTATAGAAAAGGCAATCCCTGGCGTAATTTAAATTTGCGACAGTAAAAAATTATTTTTTGAATAATTTACTATAGAAAAGGCAATCCCTGGCGTAATTAAAATTTGCGACAGTAGAAAATTATTTTTTGAATAATTTACTATAGAAAAGGCAATCCCTGGCGCAATTAAAATTTGCGACAGGAGAAAATTATTTTTTGAATAATTTACTATAGAAAAGGCAATCCCTGGCGTAATTGAAATTTGCGAGAGTAAAAAATTATTTTTTGAATAATTTACTATAGAAAAGGCAATCCCTGGCGCAATTAAAATTTGCGACAGTTGAAAATTATTTTTTGAATAATTTACTATAGAAAAGGCAATCCCTGGCGTAATTAAAATTTGCGACAATTGAAAATTATTTTTTGAATAATTTACTATAGAAAAGGCAATCCCTGTGATATTTAAAATTTGCGACAGTATAAAATTATTTTTTGAATAATTTACTATAGAAAAGGCAATCCCTGGCGCAATTAAAATTTGCAACAGTAGAAAATTATTTTTTGAATAATTTACTATAGAAAAGGCAATCCCTGGCGTAATTAAAATTTGCGACAGTAGAAAATTATTTTTTGAATAATTTACTATAGAAAAAGCAATCCCTGGCGTAATTAAAATTTGCGACAGTAGAAAATTATTTTTTGAATAATTTACTATAGAAAAGGCAATCCCTGGCGTAATTAAAATTTGCGACAGTAGAAAATTATTTTTTGAATAATTTACTATAGAAAAGGCAATCCCTGGGATACTTAAAATTTGCGACAGTAAAAAATTATTTTTTGAATAATTTACTATAGAAAAGGCATTCCCTGGCGTAATTAAAATTTGCGAGAGTAAAAAATTATTTTTTGAATAATTTACTATAGAAAAGGCAATCCCTGGCGTAATTACAATTTGCGACAGTAGAAAATTAATTTGTGAAAAACTTACCTGGCGAAATTGAAATTTGCGAGAGTAAAAAATTATTTTTTGAATAATTTACTATAGAAAAGGCAATCCCTGGCGTAATTAAAATTTGCGACAGTAGAAAATTATTTTTTGAATAATTTACTATAGAAAAGGCAATCCCTGGCGTAATTAAAATTTGCGACAGTAGAAAATTATTTTTTGAATAATTTACTATAGAAAAGGCAATCCCGGGCGCAATTAAAATTTGCGACAGTTGAAAATTATTTTTTGAATAATTTACTATAGAAAAGGCAATCCCTGGGATATTTAAAATTTGCGACAGTAAAAAATTATTTTTTGAATAATTTACTATAGAAAAGGCAATCCCTGGGATACTTAAAATTTGCGACAGTAAAAAATTATTTTTTGAATAATTTACTATAGAAAAGGCAATCCCTGGCGTAATTAAAACTTGCGATAGTAAAAAATTATTTTTTGAAAAATTTACTATAGAAAAGGCAATCCCTGGGATATTTAAAATTTTCGACAGTAAAAAATTATTTTTTGAATAATTTACTATAGAAAAGGCAATCCCTGGCGTAATTAAAATTTGCGACAGTAAAAAATTATTTTTTGAATAATTTACTATAGAAAAGGCAATCCCTGGCGCAATTAAAATTTGCGACAGTTGAAAATTATTTTTTGAATAATTTACTATAGAAAAGGCAATCCCTGGGATATTTAAAATTTGCGCCAGTAAAAAATTATTTTTTGAATAATTTACTATAGAAAAGGCAATCCCTGGGATATTTAAAATTTGCGACAGTAAAAAATTATTTTTTGAATAATTTACTGTAGAAAAGGCAATCCCTGGCGCACTTAAAATTTGCGACAGTTGAAAATTATTTTTTGAATAATTTACTATAGAAAAGGCAATCCCTGGCGTAATTAAAATTTGCGACAGTAGAAAATTATTTTTTGAATAATTTACTATAGAAAAGGCAATCCCTGGCGTAATTAAAATTTGCGACAGTAGAAAATTATTTTTTGAAAAGTTTACTATAGAAAAGGCAATCCCTGGCGCAATTAAAATTTGCGACAGTTGAAAATTATTTTTTGAATAATTTACTATAGAAAAGGCAATCCCTGGCGTAATTAAAATTTGCGACAGTAGAAAATTAATTTGTGAAAAATTTACCTGGCGAAATTGAAATTTGCGAGAGTAAAAAATTATTTTTTGAATAATTTACTATAGAAAAGGCAATCCCTGGCGCAATTAAAATTTGCGACAGTAAAAAATTATTTTTTGAATAATTTACTATAGAAAAGGCAATCCCTGGCGTAATTAAAATTTTCGAGAGTAAAAAATTATTTTTTGAATAATTTACTATAGAAAAGGCAATCCCTGGCGTAATTAAAATTTGCGACAGTAGAAAATTAATTTGTGAGAAATTTACCTGGCGAAATTGAAATTTGCGAGAGTAAAAAATTATTTTTTGAATAACTTACTATAGAAAAGGCAATCCCTGGCGTAATTAAAATTTGCGACAGTAGAAAATTATTTTTTGAATCATTTACTATAGAAAAGGCAATCCCTGGCGTAATTAAAATTTGCGACAGTAGAAAATTAATTTGTGAGAAATTTACCTGGCGAAATTGAAATTTGCGAGAGTAAAAAATTATTTTTTGAATAACTTACTATAGAAAAGGCAATCCCTGGCGTAATTAAAATTTGCGACAGTAGAAAATTATTTTTTGAATAATTTACTATAGAAAAGGCAATTCCTGGCGTAATTAAAATTTGCGACAGCAGAAAATTATTTTTTGAAAATTTTACTATACAGAAGGCAATCCCTGGCGCAATTAAAATTTGCGACAGTAGAAAATTATTTTTTGAATAATTTACTATAGAAAAGGCAATCCCTGGCGTAATTAAAATTTGCGACAGTAAAAAATTATTTTTTGAAAAGTTTACTATAGAAAAGGCAATCCCTGGCGCAATTAAAATTTGCGACAGTAAAAAATTATTTTTTGAATAATTTACTATAGAAAAGGCAATCCCTGGCGTAATTGAAATTTGCGAGAGTGAAAAATTATTTTTTGAATAATTTACTATAGAAAAGGCAATCCCTGGCGTAATTACAATTTGCGACAGTAGAAAATTATTTTTTGAATAATTTACTATAGAAAATCCAATCCCTGGCGCCATTAAAATTTGCGACAGTAGAAAATTATTTTTTGAAAAGTTTACTATAGAAAAGGCAATCCCTGGCGCAATTAAAATTTGCGACAGTAGAAAATTATTTTTTGAATAATTTACTATAGAAAAGGCAATCCCTGGCGTAATTAAAATTTGCGAGAGTAGAAAATTATTTTTTGAAAAGTTTACTATAGAAAAGGCAATCCCTGGTGCAATTAAAATTTGCGACAGTAAAAAATTATTTTTTGAATAATTTACTATAGAAAAGGCAATCCCTTGGATATTTAAAATATGCGACAGTAAAAAATTATTTTTTGAATAATTTACTATAGAAAAGGCAATCCCTGGCGTAATTAAAATTTGCGACAGTAGAAAATTATTTTTTGAATAATTTACTATAGAAAAGGCAATCCCTGGCGTAATTAAAATTTTCGACAGTAGAAAATTATTTTTTGAAAAGTTTACTATAGAAAGGCAATCCCTGGCGCAGTTAAAATTTGCGACAGTAAAAAATTATTTTTTGAATAATTTACTATAGAAAAGGCAATCCCTGGCGCAATTAAAATTTGCGACAGTAATAAATTATTTTTTGAATAATTTACTATAGAAAAGGCATTCCCTGGCGCAATTAAAATTTGCGACAGTAAAAAATTATTTTTTGCAGAATTTACTGTAGAAAAGGCAATCCCTGGCGCAATTAAAACTTGCGATAGTAAAAAATTATTTTTTGAATAATTTACTATAGAAAAGGCAATCCCTGGCGGATTTGAAATTTGCGACAGTTGAAAATTATTTTTTGAATAATTTACTATAGAAAAGGCAATCCCTGGGATATCTAAAATTTGCGACAGTAAAAAATTATTTTTTGAATAATTTACTATAGAAAAGGCAATCCCTGGTGTAATTAAAATTTGCGACAGTAGACAATTATTTTTTGAATAATTTACTGTAGAAAAGGCAATCCCTGGCGCACTTAAAATTTGCGACAGTAGAAAATTATTTTTTGAATAATTTACTATAGAAAAGGCAATCCCTGGCGTAATTAAAATTTGCGACAGTAGAAAATTAATTTGTGAAAAACTTACCTGGCGAAATTGAAATTTGCGAGAGTAAAAAATTATTTTTTGAATAATTTACTATAGAAAAGGCAATCCCTGGCGTAATTAAAATTTGCGACAGTAAAAAAATTATTTTTTGAATAATTTTCTATAGAAAAGGCAATCCCTGGCGCAGTTAAAATTTGCGACAGTAAAAATTTATTTTTTGAATAATTTACTATAGAAAAGGCAATCCCTGGCGCAATTAAAATTTGCGACAGTAAAAAATTATTTTTTGCAAAATTTACTGTAGAAAAGGCAATCCCTGGCGCAATTAAAACTTGCGATAGTAAAAAATTATTTTTTGAATAATTTACTATAGAAAAGGCAATCCCTGGCGGATTTGAAATTTGCGACAGTAGAAAATTATTTTTTGAATAATTTACTATAGAAAGGCAATCCCTGGCGTAATTAAAATTTGCGACAGTGGAAAATTATTTTTTGAATAATTTACTATAGAAAAGGCAATCCCTGGCGTAATTAAAATTTGTGACAGTAAAAAATTATTTTTTGAATAATTTACTATAGAAAAGGCAATCCCTGGCGTAATTAAAACTTGCGATAGTAAAAAATTATTTTTTGAAAAAGTTACTATAGAAAAGGCAATCCCTGGCGGATTTGAAATTGGCGACAGTAGAAAATTATTTTTTGAATAATTTACTATAGAAAAGGCAATCCCTGGGATATTTAAAATTTGCGACAGTAAAAAATTATTTTTTGAATAATTTACTATAGAAAAGGCAATCCCTGGGATATTCAAAATTTGCGACAGTAAAAAATTATTTTTTGAATAATTTACTATAGAAAAGGCAATCCCTGGCGTAATTAAAATTTGCGACAGTTGAAAATTATTTTTTGAATAATTTACTATAGAAAAGGCAATCCCTGGGATATTTAAAATTTGCGACAGTAAAAAATTATTTTTTGAATAATTTACTATAGAAAAGGCAATCCCTGGGATATTTAAAATTTGCGACAGTAAAAAATTATTTTTTGAATAATTTACTATAGAAAAGGCAATCCCTGGCGTAATTACAATTTGCGACAGTAGAAAATTATTTTTTGAATAATTTACTATAGAAAAGGCAATCCCTGGCGTAATTAAAATTTGCGACAGTAGAAAATTATTTTTTGAATAATTTACTATAGAAAAGGCAATCCCTGGCGTAATTAAAATTTGCGACAGTAAAAAATTATTTTTTGAATAATTTACTATAGAAAAGGCAATCCCTGGCGCAATTAAAATTTGCAACAGTAGAAAATTAATTTTTGAATAATTTACTACAGAAAATGCAATCCCTGGCGCACTTAAAATTTGCGACAGTAGAAAATTATTTTTTGAATAATTTACTATAGAAAAGGCAATCCCTGGCGCAATTAAAATTTGCGACAGTTGAAAATTATTTTTTGAATAATTTACTATAGAAAAGGCAATCCCTGGCGTAATTAAAATTTGCGACAGTAGAAAATTAATTTGTGAAAAATTTACCTGGCGAAATTGAAATTTGCGAGAGTAAAAAATTATTTTTTGAAAAATTTACTATAGAAAAGGCAATCCCTGGAGCAATTAAAATTTTCGACAGTTGAAAATTATTTTTTGAATAATTTACTATAGAAAAGGCAATTCCTGGCGCAATTAAAATTTGCGACAGTAAAAAATTATTTTTTGAATAATTTACTATAGAAAAGGCAATCCTTGGCGCAATTAAAATTTGCGACAGTAAAAAATTATTTTTTGCAAAATTTACTGTAGAAAAGGCAATCCCTGGCGCAATTAAAACTTGCGATAGTAAAAAATTATTTTTTGAATAATTTACTATAGAAAAGGCAATCCCTGGCGGATTTGAAATTTGCGACAGTAGAAAATTATTTTTTGAATAATTTACTATAGAAAAGGCAATCCCTGGCGTAATTAAAATTTGCTACAGTAGAAAATTATTTTTTGAATAATTTACTATAGAAAAGGCAATCCCTGGGATATTTAAAATTTGCGACAGTAAAAAATTATTTTTTGAATAATTTACTACAGAAAAGGCAATCCCTGGCGTAATTACAATTTGCAACAGTAGAAAATTATTTTTTGAATAATTTACTATAGAAAAGGCAATCCCGGGCGCAATTAAAATTTGCGACAGTTGAAAATTATTTTTTGAATAATTTACTATAGAAAAGGCAATCCCTGGCGTAATTAAAATTTGCGACAGTAGAAAATTAATTTGTGAAAAATTTACCTGGCGAAATTGAAACTTGCGAGAGTAAAAAATTATTTTTTGAAAAATTTACTATAGAAAAGGCAATCCCTGGCGCAATTAAAATTTTCGACAGTTGAAAATTATTTTTTGAATAATTTACTATAGAAAAGGCAATCCCTGGGATATTTAAAATTTGCGACAGTAAAAAATTATTTTTTGAATAATTTACTATAGAAAAAGCAATCCCTGGCGTAATTAAAATTTGCGACAGTAAAAAATTATTTTTTGAATAATTTACTATAGAAAAGGCAATCCCTGGCGCAATTAAAATTTGCAACAGTAGAAAATTATTTTTTGAATAATTTACTATAGAAAAGGCAATCCCTGGGATATTTAAAATTTGCGACAGTAAAAAATTATTTTTTGAATAATTTACTATAGAAAAGGCAATCCCTGGCGTAATTAAAATTTGCGACAGTAAAAATTATTTTTTGAATAATTTACTATAGAAAAGGCAATCCCTGGCGTAATTAAAATTTGCGACAGTTGAAAATTATTTTTTGAATAATTTACTATAGAAAAGGCAATCCCTGGGATATTTAAAATTTGCAACAGTAAAAAATTATTTTTTGAATAATTTACTAGAGAAAAGGCAATCCCTGGCGTAATTAAAATTTGCGACAGTAGAAAATTATGTTTTGAATAATTTACTATAGAAAAGGCAATCCCTGGCGCAATTAAAATTTGCGACAGTTGAAAATTATTTTTTGAATAATTTACTATAGAAAAGGCAATCCCTGGGATATTTAAAATTTGCGACAGTAAAAAATTATTTTTTGAATAATTTACTATAGAAAAGGCAATCCCTGGCGCAATTAAAATTTGCGACAGTAGAAAATTAATTTGTGAAAAATTTACCTGGCGAAATTGAAATTTGCGAGAGTAAAAAATTATTTTTTGAATAATTTACTATAGAAAAGGCAATCCCTGGCGCAATTAAAATTTGCGACAGTTGAAAATTATTTTTTGAATAATTTACTATAGAAAAGGCAATCCCTGGCGCAATTAATATTTGCGACAGTAGAAAATTATTTTTTGAATAATTTACTATAGAAAAGGCAATCCCTGGCTTAATTAAAATTTGCGACAGTAGAAAATTATTTTTTGAATAATTTACTATAGAAAAGGCAATCCCTGGCGCAATTAAAATTTGCGACAGTAGAAAATTAATTTGTGAAAAATTTACCTGGCGAAATTGAAATTTGCGAGAGTAAAAAATTATTTTTTGAATAATTTACTATAGAAAAGGCAATCCCTGTCGCAATTAAAATTTGCGACAGTTGAAAATTATTTTTTGAATAATTTACTATAGAAAAGGCAATCCCTGGCGTAATTAAAATTTGCGACATTTGAAAATTATTTTTTGAATAATTTACTATAGAAAAGGCAATCCCTGGGATATTTAAAATTTGCGACAGTAAAAAATAATTTTTTGAATAATTTACTGCAGAAAAGGCAATCCCTGGTGTAATTAAAATTTGCGACAGTTGAAAATTATTTTTTGAATAATTTACTATAGAAAAGGCAATCCCTGGGATATTTAAAATTTGCGACAGTAAAAAATTATTTTTTTTATAATTTACTATAGAAAAGGCAATCCCTGGCGTAATTAAAATTTGCGACAGTAAAAAATTATTTTTTGAATAATTTACTATAGAAAAGGCAATCCCTGGCGCAATTAAAATTTGCAACAGTAGACAATTATTTTTTGAATAATTTACTATAGAAAAGGCAATCCCTGGCGCACTTAAAATTTTCGACAGTAGAAAATTATTTTTTGAATAATTTACTATAGAAAAGGCAATCCCTGGCGCAATTAAAATTGCGACAGTTGAAAATTATTTTTTGAATAATTTACTATAGAAAAGGCAATCCCTGGCGTAATTAAAATTTGCGACAGTAGAAAATTAATTTGTGAGAAATTTACCTGGCGAAATTGAAATTTGCGAGAGTAAAAAATTATTTTTTGAATAATTTACTATAGAAAAGGCAATCCCTGGCGCAATTAAAATTTGCGACAGTTGAAAATTATTTTTTGAATAATTTACTATAGAAAAGGCAATCCCTGGGATATTTAAAATTTGCGACAGTAAAAAATTATTATTTGAATAATTTACTATAGAAAAGGCAATCCCTGGCGTAATTAAAATTTGCGACAGTAAAAAAATATTTTTTGAATAATTTACTATAGAAAAGGCAATCCCTGGCGCAATTAAAATTTGCAACAGTAGAAAATTATTTTTTGAATAATTTACTATAGAAAAGGCAATCCCTGGCGTAATTAAAATTTGCGACAGTAGAAAATTATTTTTTGAATAATTTACTATAGAAAAGGCAATCCCTGGCGTAATTAAAATTTGTGACAGTAGAAAATTATTTTTTGAATAATTTACTATAGAAAAGGCAATCCCTGGGATATTTAAAATTTGCGACAGTAAAAAATTATTTTTTGAATAATTTACTATAGAAAAGGCAATCCCTGGCGTAATTAAAATTTGCGACAGTAGAAAATTATTTTTTGAATAATTTACTATAGAAAAGGCAATCCCTGGCGTAATTAAAATTTGCGACAGTAGAAAATTATTTTTTGAATAATTTACTATAGAAAAGGCAATCCCTGGCGTATTTAAAATTTGCGACAGTATAAAATTATTTTTTGAATAATTTACTATAGAAAAGGCAATCCCTGGCGCAATTAAAATTTGCGACAGTAGAAAATTATTTTTTGAATAATTTACTATAGAAAAGGCAATCCCTGGCGTAATTAAAATTTGCGACAGTAAAAAATAATTTTTTTTATAATTTACTATAGAAAAGGCAATCCCTGGCGTAATTAAAATTTGCGACAGTAAAAAATTATTTTTTGAATAATTTACTATAGAAAATGCAATCCCTGGCGCAATTAAAATTTGCGACAGTTGAAAATTATTTTTTGAATAATTTACTATAGAAAAGGCAATCCCTGGCGTAATTAAAATTTGCGACAGTAGAAAATTAATTTGTGAGAAATTTACCTGGCGAAATTGAAATTTGCGAGAATAAAAAATTATTTTTTGAATAATTTACTATAGAAAAGGCAATCCCTGGCGCAATTAAAATTTGCGACAGTTGAAAATTATTTTTTGAATAATTTACTATAGAAAAGGCAATCCCTGGGATATTTAAAATTTGCGACAGTAAAAAATTATTATTTGAATAATTTACTATAGAAAAGGCAATCCCTGGCGTAATTAAAATTTGCGACAGTAAAAAATTATTTTTTGAATAATTTACTATAGAAAAGGCAATCCCTGGCGCAATTAAAATTTGCAACAGTAGAAAATTATTTTTTGAATAATTTACTATAGAAAAGGCAATCCCTGGCGTAATTAAAATTTGCGACAGTAGAAAATTATTTTTTGAATAATTTACTATAGAAAAGGCAATCCCTGGCGTAATTAAAATTTGTGACAGTAGAAAATTATTTTTTGAATAATTTACTATAGAAAAGGCAATCCCTGGGATATTTAAAATTTGCGACAGTAAAAAATTATTTTTTGAATAATTTACTATAGAAAAGGCAATCCCTGGCGTAATTAAAATTTGCGACAGTAGAAAATTATTTTTTGAATAATTTACTATAGAAAAGGCAATCCCTGGCGTATTTAAAATTTGCGACAGTATAAAATTATTTTTTGAATAATTTACTATAGAAAAGGCAATCCCTGGCGTAATTACAATTTTCGACAGTAGAAAATTATTTTTTGAATAATTTACTATAGAAAAGGCAATCCCTGGCGTAATTAAAATTTGCGACAGTTGAAAATTATTTTTTGAATAATTTACTATAGAAAAGGCAATCCCTGGCGTAATTAAAATTTGCGAGAGTAGAAAATTATTTTTTGAATAATTTACTATAGAAAAGGCAATCCCTGGCGTAATTAAAATTTGCGACAGTAGAAAATTATTTTTTGAATAATTTACTATAGAAAAGGCAATCCCTGGCGTATTTAAAATTTGCGACAGTATAAAATTATTTTTTGAATAATTTACTATAGAAAAGGCAATCCCTGGCGCAATTAAAATTTGCGACAGTAGAAAATTATTTTTTGAATAATTTACTATAGAAAAGGCAATCCCTGGCGTAATTAAAATTTGCGACAGTAGAAAATTATTTTTTGAATAATTTACTATAGAAAAGGCAATCCCTGGCGTATTTAAACTTTGCGACAGTATAAAATTATTTTTTGAATAATTTACTATAGAAAAGGCAATCCCTGGCGTAATTACAATTTGCGACAGTAGAAAATTATTTTTTGAATAATTTACTATAGAAAAGGCAATCCCTGGCGCAATTAAAATTTGCGACAGTAGAAAATTATTTTTTGAATAATTTACTATAGAAAAGGCAATCCCTGGCGTAATTAGAATTTGCGAGATTAAAAATTATTTTTTGAATAATTTACTATAGAAAAGGCAATCCCTGGCGTAATTACAATTTGCGACAGTAGAAAATTAATTTGTGAAAAATTTACCTGGCGAAATTGAAATTTGCGAGAGTAAAAAATTATTTTTTGAATAATTTACTATAGAAAAGGCAATCCCTGGCGTAATTAAAATTTGCGACAGTAGAAAATTATTTTTTGAATAATTTACTATAGAAAAGGCAATCCCTGGCGTAATTAAAATTTGCGACAGTATAAAATTATTTTTTGAAAAGTTTACTATAGAAAAGGCAATCCCTGGCGCAATTAAAATTTGCGACAATTGAAAATTATTTTTTGAATAATTTATTATAGAAAAGGCAATCCCTGGCGTAATTAAAATTTGCGACAGTAGAAAATTATTTTTTGAATAATTTACTATAGAAAAGGCAATCCCTGGCGTATTTAAAATTTGCGACAGTATAAAATTATTTTTTGAATAATTTACTATAGAAAAGGCAATCCCTGGCGCAATTAAAATTTGCGACAGTAGAAAATTATTTTTTGAATAATTTACTATAGAAAAGGCAATCCCTGGCGCAATTAAAACTTGCGATAGTAAAAAATTATTTTTTGAATAATTTACTATAGAAAAGGCAATCCCTGGCGTAATTAAAATTTGCGACAGTAGAAAATTATTTTTTGAATAATTTACTATAGAAAAGGCAATCCCTGGCGTATTTAAAATTTGCGACAGTATAAAATTATTTTTTGAATAATTTACTATAGAAAAGGCAATCCCTGGCGTAATTACAATTTGCGACAGTAGAAAATTATTTTTTGAATAATTTACTATAGAAAAGGCAATCCCTGGCGTAATTAAAATTTGCGACAGTTGAAAATTATTTTTTGAATAATTTACTATAGAAAAGGCAATCCCTGGCGTAATTAAAATTTGCGACAGTAGAAAATTATTTTTTGAATAATTTACTATAGAAAAGGCAGTCCCTGGCGCAATTAAAACTTGCGATAGTAAAAAATTATTTTTTGAATAATTTACTATAGAAAAGGCAATCCCTGGCGTAATTAAAATTTGCGACAGTAAAAAATTATTTTTTGAATAATTTACTATAGAAAAGTCAATCCCTGGCGTAATTGAAATTTGCGACAGTAAAAAATTATTTTTTGAATAATTTACTATAGAAAAGGCAATCCCTGGCGTAATTACAATTTGCGACAGTAGAAAATTAATTTGTGAAAAATTTACCTGGCGAAATTGAAATTTGCGACAGTAAAAAATTATTTATTGAATAATTTACTATAGAAAAGGCAATCCCTGGCGTAATTAAAATTTGCGACAGTAAAAAATTATTTTTTGAATAATTACTATAGAAAAGGCAATCCCTGGCGTAATTAAAATTTGCGACAGTTGAAAATTATTTTTTGAATAATTTACAATAGAAAAGGCAATCCATGGGATATTTAAAATTTGCGACAGTAAAAAATTATTTTTTGAATAATTTACTATAGAAAAGGCAATCCCTGGCGTAATTAAAATTTGAGAGAGTAAAAAATTATTTTTTGAATAATTTACTATAGAAAAGGCAATCCCTGGCGTAATTAAAATTTGCGACAGTAAAAAATTATTTTTTGAATAATTTACTATAGAAAAGGCAATCCCTGGCGTAATTAAAATTTGCGACAGTAGAAAATTATTTTTTGAATAATTTACTATAGAAAAGACAATCCCTGGCGCAATTAAAATTTGCGACAGTAGAAAATTATTTTTTGAATAATTTACTATAGAAAAGGCAATCCCTGGCGTAATTAAAATTTGCGACAGTAGAAAATTATTTTTTGAATAATTTACTATAGAAAAGACAATCCCTGGCGCAATTAAAATTTGCGACAGTAGAAAATTATTTTTTGAATAATTTACTATAGAAAAGGCAATCCCTGGCGCACTTAAAATTTGCGACAGTTGAAAATTATTTTTTGAATAATTTACTATAGAAAAGGCAATCCCTGGCGTAATTAAAATTTGCGACAGTAAAAAAATATTTTTTGAATAATTTACTATAGAAAAGGCAATCCCTGGCGTAATTAAAATTTGAGAGAGTAAAAAATTATTTTTTGAATAATTTACTATAGAAAAGGCAATCCCTGGCGCAATTAAAATTTGCGAGAGTAAAAAATTATTTTTTGAATAATTTACTATAGAAAAGGCAATCCCTGGCGTAATTAAAATTTGCGACAGTAAAAAATTATTTTTTGAATAATTTACTATAGAAAAGGCAATCCCTGGCGTAATTAAAATTTGCGACAGTAGAAAATTATTTTTTGAATAATTTACTATAGAAAAGACAATCCCTGGCGCAATTAAAATTTGCGACAGTAGAAAATTATTTTTTGAATAATTTACTATAGAAAAGGCAATCCCTGGCGTAATTAAAATTTGCGAGAGTAGAAAATTATTTTTTGAATAATTTACTATAGAAAAGGCAATCCCTGGGATATTCAAAATTTGCGACATTAAAAAATTATTTTTTGAATAATTTACTATAGAATAGGCTATCCCTGGCGTAATTAAAATTTGCGACAGTTGAAAATTATTTTTTGAATAATTTACTATAGAAAAGGCAATCCCTGGGATATTTAAAATTTGCGACAGTAAAAAATTATTTTTTGAATAATTTACTATAGAAAAGGCAATCCCTGGGATATTTAAAATTTGCGACAGTAAAAAATTATTTTTTGAATAATTTACTATAGAAAAGGCAATCCCTGGCGTAATTACAATTTGCGACAGTAGAAAATTATTTTTTGAATAATTTACTATAGAAAAGGCAATCCCTGGCGTAATTAAAATTTGCGAAAGTAGAAAATTATTTTTTGAATAATTTACTATAGAAAAGGCAATCCCTGGCGTAATTAAAATTTGCGACAGTAAAAAATTATTTTTTGAATAATTTACTATAGAAAAGGCAATCCCTGGCGCAATTAAAATTTGCAACAGTAGAAAATTAATTTTTGAATAATTTACTATAGAAAATGCAATCCCTGGCGCACTTAAAATTTGCGACAGTAGAAAATTATTTTTTGAATAATTTACTATAGAAAAGGCAATCCCTGGCGCAATTAAAATTTGCGACAGTTGAAAATTATTTTTTGAATAATTTACTATAGAAAAGGCAATCCCTGGCGTAATTAAAATTTGCGACAGTAGAAAATTAATTTGTGAAAAATTTACCTGCGAAATTGAAATTTGCGAGAGTAAAAAATTATTTTTTGAAAAATTTACTATAGAAAAAGCAATCCCTGGAGCAATTAAAATTTTCGACAGTTGAAAATTATTTTTTGAATAATTTACTATAGAAAAGGCAATTCCTGGCGCAATTAAAATTTGCGAGAGTAAAAAATTATTTTTTGAATAATTTACTATAGAAAAGGCAATCCCTGGCGGATTTGAAATTTGCGACAGTAGAAAATTATTTTTTGAATAATTTACTATAGAAAAGGCAATCCCTGGCGTAATTAAAATTTGCGACAGTAGAAAATTATTTTTTGAATAATTTAATATAGAAAAGGCAATCCCTGGCGTAATTAAAATTTGCGACAGTTGAAAATTATTTTTTGAATTATTTACTATAGAAAAGACAATCCCTGGCGCAATTAAAATTTGCGACAGTAGAAAATTATTTTTTGAATAATTTACTATAGAAAAGGCAATCCCTGGCGTAATTAAAATTTGCGACAGTAGAAAATTATTTTTTGAATAATTTACTATAGAAAAGGCAATCCCTGGCGTAATTAAAATTTGCGACAGTTGAAAATTATTTTTTGAATAATTTACTATAGAAAAGGCAATCCCTGGCGTAATTAAAATTTGCGACAGTTGAAAATTATTTTTTGAATAATTTACTATAGAAAAGGCAATCCCTGGGATATTTAAAATTTGCGACAGTAAAAAATTATTTTTTGAATAATTTACTAGAGAAAAGGCAATCCCTGGGATATTTAAAATTTGCGACAGTAAAAAATTATTTTTTGAATAATTTACTATAGAAAAGGCAATCCCTGGCGTAATTAAAATTTGCGACAGTTGAAAATTATTTTTTTAATAATTTACTATAGAAAAGGCAATCCCTGGGATATTTAAAATTTGCGACAGTAAAAAATTATTTTTTGAATAATTTACTATAGAAAAGGCAATCCCTGGCGTAATTACAATTTGCGACAGTAGAAAATTATTTTTTTGAATAATTTACTATAGAAAAGGCAATCCCTGGCGTAATTAAAATTTGCGACAGTAGAAAATTATTTTTTGAATAATTTACTATAGAAAAGGCAATCCCTGGCGAAATTAAAATTTGCGACAGTAAAAAATTATTTTTTGAATAATTTACTATAGAAAAGGCAATCCCTGGCGCAATTAAAATTTGCAACAGTAGAAAATTAATTTTTGAATAATTTACTATAGAAAATGCAATCCCTGGCGCACTTAAAATTTGCGACAGTAGAAAATTATTTTTTGAATAATTTACTATAGAAAAGGCAATACCTGGCGCAATTAAAATTTGCGACAGTTGAAAATTATTTTTTGAATAATTTACTATAGAAAAGGCAATCCCTGGCGTAATTAAAATTTGCGACAGTAGAAAATTAATTTGTGAAAAATTTACCTGGCGAAATTGAAATTTGCGAGAGTAAAAAATTATTTTTTGAAAAATTTACTATAGAAAAGGCAATCCCTGGCGCAATTAAAATTTTCGACAGTTGAAAATTATTTTTTGAATAATTTACTATAGAAAAGGCAATCCCTGGGATATTTAAAATTTGCGACAGTAAAAAATTATTTTTTGAATAATTTACTATAGAAAAAGCAACCCCTGGCGTAATTAAAATTTGCGACAGTAAAAAATTATTTTTTGAATAATTTACTATAGAAAAGGCAATCCCTGGCGCAATTAAAATTTGCAACAGTAGAAAATTATTTTTTGAATAATTTACTATAGAAAAGGCAATCCCTGGGATATTTAAAATTTGCGACAGTAAAAAATTATTTTTTGTATAATTTACTATAGAAAAGGCAATCCCTGGCGTAATTAAAATTTGCGACAGTAAAAAATTATTTTTTGAATAATTTACTATAGAAAAGGCAATCCCTGGCGTAATTAAAATTTGCGACAGTTGAAAATTATTTTTTGAATAATTTACTATAGAAAAGGCAATCCCTGGGATATTTAAAATTTGCAACAGTAAAAAATTATTTTTTGAATAATTTACTAGAGCAAAGGCAATCCCTGGCGTAATTAAAATTTGCGACAGTAGAAAATTATGTTTTGAATAATTTACTATAGAAAAGGCAATCCCTGGCGCAATTAAAATTTGCGACAGTTGAAAATTATTTTTTGAATAATTTACTATAGAAAAGGCAATCCCTGGGATATTTAAAATTTGCGACAGTAAAAAATTATTTTTTGAATAATTTACTATAGAAAAGGCAATCCCTGGCGTAATTAAAATTTGCGACAGTAGAAAATTAATTTGTGAAAAATTTACCTGGCGAAATTGAAATTTGCGAGAGTAAAAAATTATTCTTTGAATAATTTACTATAGAAAAGGCAATCCCTGGCGCAATTAAAATTTGCGACAGTAGAAAATTATTTTTTGAATAATTTACTATAGAAAAGGCAATCCATGGCGCAATTAAAATTTGCGACAGTAGAAAATTATTTTTTGAATAATTTACTATAGAAAAGGCAATCCCTGGCGTAATTAAAATTTGCGACAGTAGAAAATTATTTTTTGAATAATTTACTATAGGAAAGGTAATCCCTGGCGCAATTAAAATTTGCGACAGTAGAAAATTAATTTGTGAAAAATTTACCTGGCGAAATTGAAATATGCGAGAGTAAAAAATTATTTTTTGAATAATTTACTATAGAAAAGGCAATCCCTGGCGCAATTAAAATTTGCGAGAGTTGAAAATTATTTTTTGAATAATTTACTATAGAAAAGGCAATCCCTGGCGTAATTAAAATTTGCGACAGTTGATTATTATTTTTTTAATAATTTACTATAGAAAAGGCAATCCCTGGGATATTTAAAATTTGCGACAGTAAAAAATTATTTTTTGAATAATTTACTGCAGAAAAGGCAATCCCTGGCGTAATTAAAATTTGCGACAGTTGAAAATTATTTTTTGAATAATTTACTATAGAAAAGGCAATCCCTGGGATATTTAAAATTTGCGACAGTAAAAAATTATTTTTTTTATAATTTACTATAGAAAAGGCAATCCCTGGCGTAATTAAAATTTGCGACAGTAAAAAATTATTTTTTGAATAATTTACTATAGAAAAGGCAATCCCTGGCGCAATTAAAATATGCGACAGTAAAAAATTATTTTTTGAATAATTTACTATAGAAAAGGCAATCCCTGGCGTATTTAAAATTTGCGACAGTATAAAATTATTTTTTGAATAATTTACTATAGAAAAGGCAATCCCTGGCGTAATTACAATTTGCGACAGTAGAAAATTATTTTTTGAATAATTTACTATAGAAAAGGCAATCCCTGGCGTAATTAAAATTTGCGACAGTTGAAAATTATTTTTTGAATAATTTACTATAGAAAAGGCAATCCCTGGCGTAATTAAAATTTGCGACAGTAGAAAATTATTTTTTGAATAATTTACTATAGAAAAGGCAGTCCCTGGCGCAATTAAAACTTGCGATAGTAAAAAATTATTTTTTGAATAATTTACTATAGAAAAGGCAATCCCTGGCGTAATTAAAATTTGCGACAGTAAAAAATTATTTTTTGAATAATTTACTATAGAAAAGTCAATCCCTGGCGTAATTGAAATTTGCGACAGTAAAAAATTATTTTTTGAATAATTTACTATAGAAAAGGCAATCCCTGGCGTAATTACAATTTGCGACAGTAGAAAATTAATTTGTGAAAAATTTACCTGGCGAAATTGAAATTTGCGACAGTAAAAAATTATTTTTTGAATAATTTACTATAGAAAAGGCAATCCCTGGCGTAATTAAAATTTGCGACAGTAAAAAATTATTTTTTGAATAATTACTATAGAAAAGGCAATCCCTGGCGTAATTAAAATTTGCGACAGTTGAAAATTATTTTTTGAATAATTTACAATAGAAAAGGCAATCCCTGGGATATTTAAAATTTGCGACTGTAAAAAATTATTTTTTGAATAATTTACTGTAGAAAAGGCAATCCCTGGCGCACTTAAAATTTGCGACAGTTGAAAATTATTTTTTGAATAATTTACTATAGAAAAGGCAATCCCTGGCGTAATTAAAATTTGCGACAGTAAAAAAATATTTTTTGAATAATTTACTATAGAAAAGGCAATCCCTGGCGTAATTAAAATTTGAGAGAGTAAATAATTATTTTTTGAATAATTTACTATAGAAAAGGCAATCCCTGGCGCAATTAAAATTTGCGAGAGTAAAAAATTATTTTTTGAATAATTTACTATAGAAAAGGCAATCCCTGGCGTAATTAAAATTTGCGACAGTAAAAAATTATTTTTTGAATAATTTACTATAGAAAAGGCAATCCCTGGCGTAATTAAAATTTGCGACAGTAGAAAATTATTTTTTGAATAATTTACTATAGAAAAGACAATCCCTGGCGCAATTAAAATTTGCGACAGTAGAAAATTATTTTTTGAATAATTTACTATAGAAAAGGCAATCCCTGGCGTAATTAAAATTTGCGAGAGTAGAAAATTATTTTTTGAATAATTTACTATAGAAAAGGCAATCCCTGGGATATTCAAAATTTGCGACATTAAAAAATTATTTTTTGAATAATTTACTATAGAATAGGCTATCCCTGGCGTAATTAAAATTTGCGACAGTTGAAAATTATTTTTTGAATAATTTACTATAGAAAAGGCAATCCCTGGGATATTTAAAATTTGCGACAGTAAAAAATTATTTTTTGAATAATTTACTATAGAAAAGGCAATCACTGGGATATTTAAAATTTGCGACAGTAAAAAATTATTTTTTGAATAATTTACTATAGAAAAGGCAATCCCTGGCGTAATTACAATTTGCGACAGTAGAAAATTATTTTTTGAATAATTTACTATAGAAAAGGCAATCCCTGGCGTAATTAAAATTTGCGACAGTAGAAAATTATTTTTTGAATAATTTACTATAGAAAAGGCAATCCCTGGCGTAATTAAAATTTGCGACAGTAAAAAATTATTTTTTGAATAATTTACTATAGAAAAGGCAATCCCTGGCGCAATTAAAATTTGCAACAGTAGAAAATTAATTTTTGAATAATTTACTATAGAAAATGCAATCCCTGGCGCACTTAAAATTTGCGACAGTAGAAAATTATTTTTTGAATAATTTACTATAGAAAAGGCAATCCCTGGCGCAATTAAAATTTGCGACAGTTGAAAATTATTTTTTGAATAATTTACTATAGAAAAGGCAATCCCTGGCGTAATTAAAATTTGCGACAGTAGAAAATTAATTTGTGAAAAATTTACCTGCGAAATTGAAATTTGCGAGAGTAAAAAATTATTTTTTGAAAAATTTACTATAGAAAAAGCAATCCCTGGAGCAATTAAAATTTTCGACAGTTGAAAATTATTTTTTGAATAATTTACTATAGAAAAGGCAATTCCTGGCGCAATTAAAAT